>OU426980.1:159955826-160238326 GCA_911387785.2 Aelia acuminata | reverse complement strand
ATTCTTTAGTGCATTAGGCCTATCGGGAGACCTAATAGAATCAGAAATTACTGAGGTGGAAATATTTCACAACGACGCAAAAGATGACGACTTTGAAGGAAACGAAGGTACCACTACTTCATATAAGCAAGTTGAAAATTTTACATCAAAATCTACATTCTTAAATGTCGACGAAATTGGATTTGTGTAATATTTTTCCAAGAACTGTAAAAAAAACAAAACAAAGAGCTGAAGCAAAAATTACTTAAGGAGGTCAGCCTGATGGACCTTTTCCGAGATATAAAGAACAACAAGAAAGACATTTCTCAAAGCACTTTTAAACTTTGACAACAAAGGGCTTATTAAAGCTTTAAAGAAATTGGCTGTTCTGCTCTAAACCTAACCACTGCGTATACTATCTTCCTTGTTGGATATTTACTGGAACCCCAGAGGAACGCGTAAGTGAAAATCAAAGATTCTCGACAATCTGAGTAAGGGACTGGAAGCATATTTCTGCAGGCATAGGGAATCAGGAAGGATCAAAGGATCACACCCGATCTTGCATGGCTTATGAGGAATGGTTGAAAGACAGAATTGAAAAGACAGTATGAAGAGGTGAGCCGATTTCGGCAATAGGTCATTGAAAGTTTACACGACGTCATAGCATTGGCGGATCCAGGGGAGGGGCTGTGGGGGCTGCAGCCCCTCCCTTTGGAAAATTTTTCGTCATTTTAAGATCGAATTTGACTTTCCTTAATGTAAGGAAGCAAGTTAAAGAACAAATAATGTGCATAACAAGTAGAATTTTAGTTGTGGGAAAGGAAAATAAAGGTAAAAAAGCTAATTAGCAGATCCAAATAAGGGGCTGTGGGGCTGCAGCCCCCCCTTTAGGACTGCAGCCCCCCTTTCCGATCGGCTGGATCCGCCCATGCGTCATAGTAACTAACTGTTGGAACGTGTAATTTAGTCTTTCGAATATCTAGTGAAAAGATGAAGAATAGCAAAGTTCCATCATTGAACCTCTTTCGAAATATGATCCTGCTTTACAGAAACTTTTAACTCAACTTAAAGGCACTACGAAATATTTCTGTTCAAAATGTACTAACAGATCTCAATTGCATTTACTCCACAGGTTCGGAAAGCAATCCAAAGTGAACCGTAAAGTGCGCATTTTCATTTCTTTTTTTTTTAAAGTGAGATTAATCGATATTTACGACAAGTAAATACGACGGATACAATTTACGACGGATACAAGTACGGCAGGAAAACCCGATTATACATCTGCGTCAAACACCAGAAAGCTGAAAGACTAGCTGAAGAAATACTGTGGAGAAAATCTATTATGAGTATTATGTAAAACTTCTATTATGAGTAGTGTGTAAAACGGATAGTAAACATTTTTTGTTCATTTTGCAGCCCACAACTTGAATCTAATGCTGAAAGTTACTATAGACGAAACCAGGGCCGTTCGACAGTTTTTTTATACAATTCTAAACGTGTAATGCTTATATGGCCATAGGGAAGCTACTTAGCTAGCTTGAATACGCATGTAGAGAACCTATCCACTGATAGTACTCAACTAGTATCTAACTTAAAAGATCTCGAGGCCATCTTCTTTTCAGACGCCTTGGAGCGTTATCTGGAATAGAGGAGGAAGCGAGGGTGGATCCGAGTGTGTTCTGATGGGTCTGGAGTTTACAATGAAATGACTGGTATCTGGATCGGGCTAAACCAGGGACATATGGAACATTAAGGTCTTTGTGGATTATTTTATTTGTTACAAAATATGGAGCGTTAAGGACTTTTCGAAGGATTTTGGATTGCAAGGATTGGATTCGAGAGGAGTTTGATGGTTTGTTGGAGCCCCAAAGCTCGATTCCGTAAGCCAAAATAGGTCTTATTACTGTCATATGAAGGAGCCTTTTGTAGTAGACTAATATGAAAATTATAAAAATTTTACGATACTCTTGGCGTAATTGTAACGTACGAAACTGCAAAAAATACTTCCAATATGATATTCCACTCAAAAGTTAGTCGTAAGAACCGGAGAGTTTATAAATTGTTTGTGGATATATGAATATATATACTTCAGATATAACATAAAGCTTCAGAAAAATCTATGAAAAATCAACTGAAAAAAGTATTTAGATTGAAATTTTATGACGTAAATTTACGACCTAATAAATTAGATAAAACTTATCCCTATCCCAGAAATATCTTGTTATAGTGAGCGTTTAGAATGCCTGGTGAACCTTCACTATAAAACTGGTTTGTCCCTGATGAAAAGAAGGGGTGCAAGTGTTCCTTGCATGAAGGGAGAGGTCTAGGCTGAAGGGTGCTGGCAAAGTTATTTCATGCACGTTGTAATAGAGTTGTATTTTTGTTCCTCATTTAATAACTCTAAAATGTTTAATAAAATAATATTATTCTTAATTCGATTTATGTAGATGTCAAAACCTATTTAGATGCCCATCCACGGTTTTTAACAATGATCGACTAGTAACTAAATTTTTTAAAAAATACTTGATCGCAAGAAAAATGAAGAAGCATGAGGACGTATATACTGCATCTCGAGGAACTATAGTGAACCCTGTAAATATAACTATCCAATTAAAGCATCGCGGTTATTAGGGTATTATTGCTCAAGTAAAGATATAAATCACTGAAAAGTTTATCTGCCATTAAAACGTTGCTGAACCAACGTATTCATGTTTTAAAGTAGGGAATTAGTCACTACCATCTTCTGCTCACGGATTTTTCAAGAAAATGCAGAGAAAAATCATGGATATATAATTGTACCGTGCGCAACCTAAATACTCGTAAAATAGAGAACACATTCCACATCATTTCAATATGATTCCTACTTCGGACAGAAATCAGGATTAACTGTTTTGGAAAACGGACTTTGAGTATGGAAGAAACCATGGATATCCTCAACGGCGGATGCAACCAAAAACTATTTCTCTATCTCAAGTGCCGCTACAAAACACAGACACGAAATGATTCATGACTATAATCAGTAGAAATAGATAGCTCAACACCTCAGAAGGAAAATGTTTAATATAGCTAGTTTTATAATTTTAAACAGTACCGGTCAAAAGTTTAGACTCACTTGTATTTAATTCACAATGTTCAAGTTTAAAAAAATAATTGTAACTCAAGAGATAACATTTCAAAAATTATATGATTGCTTCGAATACAATCTATATAAATAAAGATGAAGTTCTTTATAGAAATACATACCGTTTGTCCTAAATTCTCCGAATTTCGCTTAGTGGTTCTTTAATACCAGGTGCGAACACCTGTCCATATTAAAATTGCATAACAGCCAATCTCTGGGAATATTCTTTATTGTTATAAAAATCGTTATGATCTCGATTTACATTAGATTTTTACGACATCAACCGTTGGAGTAAAAAAAAAATCTCATTTCTGTCCTAACGAACTTTTCTGGACCCACGGCTTTTCTCATTGTTTTCAAAATTCCGTGGGTGAAACCGGGATATTAAAGCTAGTTATATAAATTATAAATAAAATTATAAATGTTACGTTGTCCAATAAATAAAATGTTATTACTTATTTATTTTACAAAATCTAAGGGTGAGTCTAAAAATTTGACTGGTACTGTATATGAGGAAAAAATAAGAAATAATTTTTCTTTTAGTAATTATCCTTCATTATAAATCATATATGTATATATATATATATATATATATATATATATATATATGTAATCTATAATTATAACAATTTAGGACATCTAGTTAAACGGACTTGCGTCTACTGTCTATTCATGTCTTGGTATTTTCATATTTTGCTTTTTTCTGTATTATATACTATTTTTCATGAATAAGCGTTATTTCTATATATCTATCATGGATCTATTCTAATATCGGATATCTAGTCACGTATATGGTACATCCATTAGCCCATTAGCAACATTCAAAACTATTAATGACATATAGGCATCATTTTGTAAGTATTATTATTATATTTATAACATTTCATCATATTTTACGGCTAATCCGCGGTAGCAAAAAAACAAAACAGGATTTCAGATAGGAACACCCGACTGAGACGGTATGTAACTTAAAACGTATTGGTACACTCAAGAAGAAAATATTCTTATGATTCAGACTTCCAGCTTTGTGTTGATTAAAACTTGTCATTAGAAATAAAATGCATAGGTTTTGATTAGGGTAAACCATACAGTTATTGGCACTCAGTACAGTTATTGGCACCCCAACTTTAACTTTAAGAAATAGGTAAACAAGCGCTAATTTTATTGCAAGATATACATGATTCTAATGTTTGGAGGGTCCTCCAAGTCATCTATGAAGTAAGACTTTAACAAACTAACCATAGGGAAGATTTCAAAATTAAATCTACAGGGTGCCAATAACTAGATTTGGAACTTTTAACAATAAATATTGCCATATTGTAAAACTATTAAACTTTTGACCCATAAAAACCTCTTGAGTCTTTATAAGGATAGATAAAGAGGAGTTATAGGAAGTTTCAATTAGATCCCTTCATAAGAAGTATTTTTTTTAATGTCACCACTCAAATTTAGTCTTAAGGGTGCCAATAACTGTACGGTTTACCCTATATAACAGGGTTACATCCGATGAATAAATACATCACAGGATATTAGCATGAGCGAATATGAGTGAATAATTATGAAATTTTCGAGAATAAATACAAACTCAGGGCGCAACCAGAATCACTATCGGGGTGGGGTTTTTAAATAATTTTGTTGAATTTTAGAAAAACATATCCCACCATATCTGTAACCTACAAAATGAACAAAACTATTATTTATTGGACAACCAGTGCTCAAGTGTAATAAGGTCCGTTTTCTGCAAACAGCAATTTCACTTATAAGACACACACAAACACACAAAAAATATAGATAAATGTTATTTTTTTTTATATCTTGAAGAAATGGTACCTTTTAAATTAAATTTCTTATTCGCATAAAATATTTACATGAAAGCTATGCATTGAAATAATATACCTGATTGGCAATAATTATAGATGATGCTCGCTGATGGTTTATACGCTATGACCAGTGAAACACATTCGGTACTGGAATCACTTTCTAAATTGATAATTAAGATGAGATAATTATCGAACTCTTAAACAAGGGAATGATAAAGCATTGAAAGATGTAGGAACAAAAGATGTTCTAATACTGCTAGCTCGTGATGAGGCATCATATGATGCAATAATTGTGAAAGTTATTAGGAATTTGGGCACAGCGTATTAACATCCCAGCAAAATTGACCGTAAGCCTCAAAAGATATTTATTACACTATTATATTGAAAGATTAATCAAAACTGCCTTTGCAATAGAATGACTACACAATTTTCGATGTTATTTTGCTGCCACCTATAGATCGATAGAATACTGAGAAGAATGAGAAAATTTTCTATGGTTACAGTTTTCTATGTAAACTTTCTTTCAGACGACAATCTTAGAGAAAAAGCTTTCTATACTAGAATCAGCTTTCTCCTTCATTATTTTCTTTCAAACTTTCTTGTGATTTTCTTTCGAAAAGGACTGGATAGAGTTTCACACTGTTAAAAAAGGTGTATGGCAATAAAAGTGTATTAGATATTAAATACCTAAGTAATAAGTAATGATCCTCAATAAAATACCATTACTTGAATGCTGATTACAATTAAACAATAAATGAAGAGTGGATCGAGGTATGTTACAAATTCAACGTTTTGAGAAAATGAAAAATTGATTATCAAAAATTTTGCCACTTTTTTGTGGCAATTTTTAGTGCCTTTAAAAACTACACAGAAAATCTTTATTTGTCATTTTCTCAAAACTTCGAATTTTTAACATAACCCCTTCATCCGCTCATGTCTTCAATACAAAATTGTTGGAATAAAGGTAGACATACAGGTCTATCCTATATCCGCAAAGTATGCATCTGTATCGCCTAAAGCCAAGCTGGTATGGTTTTGTGGCCAATGATGTCAGGATTTCCTCGGTACCCGAAAATAGAAATAGGCAACATTTTTTTAGGAAAATGGTGATCGATGTTGAAGTTTGCCAACGTATGACGCATAGTGGGACAAAACGGCAAAGAAGTAGAAAAAAAAAAAACTCTATATCTCGAGAACGGTTTGTCCTATCGAAATGGAAATTGTTTTATTCGATTTAGGATGGAAAATTACTCTAGGATTGCAACTAAATTTAAAAATTATATTATTCACGTATATATAATTATAAAGGAAACTTAAGAACAGATATATTAAATGATTAAATCATCAAAGTCAGCTAATGTCTTGCAACATTTTATGGGAAAATATTGAGACCCCTGTCTTTTATCGCCTTTCTCATCACCTCATGCTGACATTTAGACAGTTTTGACTGGATAAAAACAGCTAGAGCAGAATCATTGCAGAAAATCGAACTTAAACTATTTTTCTCTGAGAGGAGGCTGAAGCAGCCTGATTACTTATACTCGATTTCATTGTTCATATTTATGCACATAATGGCTGTAAAATATCGATACATAAAATGTGCCGTAAAAAGCTCAAAATATTTTTATAAAAAAAAAAAAAAAATGACAATATTACAACCACGACAAAACTTAAAATTTCTGCTTAGAAGAAATTTTTTATAAGACAGGAACTAATCGTTTTTTATTTGTTGACTATTAAAGAATGAAATAAAATAAAAATTAACTCCAGATATGAACATTTGATTTTAGGATTTTTTCCTCGTTTGCCAGACTTTGCGGCGCGCCACGAAATAATAATAAATTGACTTTTGCTAGGACTGCAATAGTTAACAAAAGTGAGGAGGTAGGATCCATTTTCGAGTATTCGATTGTCTGAAGTAGTACAAATCTTCTGATTCGCAACTGCTTCCAATTCATAAGTCAGGATAAGCCCCAAACTATAATTATGCTTCAAATTAATTATTTTGTTTGAAAGATTTTCGCTCATTTAATTGTTTATATAGGATGACTACTGTTATAAAGTGGCACGTATGTATATGCACATAAAGGCTGTAAAACAACTATCACTCAAGTCTGCTTTAACTAGCTGAAGTTAAGTTCAAAATTAACTCATCTTCCTTTATACAAGCTATCAAATATGGAGATGAGATTAGTTGAGGCGTTTGCAATCAAAACCAGCTCATTCCATTTTTGGAAATTTTACAGAAGAGACAAAAAAATTCTCACGTCGACCGTAATAAAGATAATTTTTTTTTTAATTTTCTAATTGTAGGTATAACCGCTTGGAATTTGATTAATTTTTCATTTTTAATCCAGGTCCATTACCTTAGGCGTAATTACACTAATTAAGTAGGAATGAGCTGATTTTGATGCAAAAACACGATTTTTCATGTTGTTTTTTCCTGTTTACCAGTTAATATTTGTGTCTTTACGAGTTTTAAATAAATGACATCCACTTAAAGATCTGAAATTTAACAGTTGAGACGTAAACTGTGGTTCAATGTGAAAACAGTCATGTGTACAACGCCAAACGAAACAGAATGTTTTTTTTTTTTCAAAGAAAAATAATATTGTAAAAAAATGCAGAAAGCAAGGAGAGAAAGGAAAAAGAAGGCTCGTTATTGAAATTAAATTGTTGTCGTCGTTATACATCGGCTCACATTCTTGGTTTTCTTCTGCTGGCCTTCCTTCCTGGAATGTGCTGGTTTTGAGCTATATCCCTTCGTCAGGTTATGAAGGACCCTCTAAACTGTCAAAATATGCAAAAAAGTGGATTTCAGAAAAATATGGAATGAGCTGGTTTTGATAGCAAACGCCTCAGTTTTAAAATATTTAATAGGTCTAGGTCCTGTCGAACTTTTGTCCGTGCAGCTAGATCACTCTGCGATTTTAAGCCCGCATTTTACTATAAAGCATTTGGCCTGAGGAGGTATATTTCCCCTGGGGATGATGAAGGATCTGCGACTTAATTCCACGGTCATGATGAGGAAGGAGTGAGAGGTACACTTCCCCAGCTACGCCGTTTTTCGCTTCTATTCAGGAGTCATTTAACCGGAACCTGCCACGCTCTCCTCGATTATCTCTGGAACGAACCTTCTTCCTTCGGATTTTCAGGTTTTCTTTTCTTTCCTTCCTTCTATTTTTTATTTTTATTTTTTTTTAATGCCTCCTCGCTTTTCAATGGTGAGTTAACAAGTTTTCTTTCTTTTTTTTTTTTTTTTTTTTTTTTTTTTGTTGGGGCTCCCGATGGTAGGACGTTTTGAAGAGGCCGTTATCAAACGAGCGACTCCTCTTTTTCGATCGGTTTCAAAAGTGCCATGAGAAGGTTATTTCAAATTCTTAGTGATTACTAGAGCTCGGGTTCCCGTGCAATTGCATCTTTTTTTAGGAAAGTCAGAATAGAGCGAACTCAAGTTACTTATCCGAATCAAACCTAATGGGATGTTTTAATGAAGTTTTAAGCTGCACGAAATTACATCATTTGATATTTTGAAGAAAAAATATATTAAAAATTGTAATTTTCTTTAATACACATCAAAACATTAGTGGAAAAATAAATGTGAATATCATAGAAAAAAATAAAGGGAACTTGGGAGATGTAAACCAACACAAACCTCCGATTTCCCAGAAATGAGGGTTCAGTGGTTCCTGGATGTTTACATTTTGTTTCTCAGTCCCCATCGTTTTGTCAGTATCAAACTAGCTTCTGTCGAATATATTGTTACTAAAAATGGGAGAAAGTGTGTCTTCAAAAACTGCGGGATGGATTGAAAAATATCATGAACTAAATAGGGATGGTAGTGTAGTGTTCTGTAAATCTTGTGATAAAAAATTGGATGTGAGAGGAAATTACAAATTGATACCCGCTGTAACTCAAGTAAGTACCTGATTTTTTTTTAACCCTAGAACTGTAGAACTAGTGGTAGTGCGTGTCACCAGAGTGATATAAAAATAGGCCTACGCACCCGATATTCCATCTGGTGATTCCATAATTTGAGTAGTATCATTCCTTTTTTAAGATCTTCCTATTTCCAGTATATGTAATTACAGCTCACATGCGAGTATTTTACTCTGTAATCTTGCTGTTACTATTTTAAGTAAATATTTTATGTTCCGGTTTTTTTACTGGAATTTGTTTTAAAAATATATCAATAGTATTATAAAAAAGATCCCAAATTCAGTGATTATACCAAAATCTATATACAACCAATATTATAAAAATAATCTTTAAAAATAAAAGAGTTTCTATTTCAATTCACTCTCCGCTACTTACTTTTTTCCAAAGTAGCTATTTTTTTTTTCTCACAAAAATGATTTAATGCCTGATTTTCGAGCAAATAATGCTGATTTTTATTGCATGTTTTTAAGTTTTTTTTGCACGTTATCAAAATTTTACTACACGGAATTCCGAGCTTTAGTGATTACAAATTTACCGATTAGCGCTATGTAACCTCTGAGCCTAGCCGTCATCTTGATTCCTCCAAAGTAGCGAGCGGATATAAAACTCGATCACATTAAATTCACTTATGAAAACCATGTACATATAACACTAAACACAAAGAAACATGCACAACATGTAATATAGATTCCTACGAAACTGTTTATCATTTGATAGCGTCATTATCGACATATCTGCATATCTGCCCGACATATCTGCCTATGACGACATATCTGCCCTAAACTGGTTGGTTAAACTTATAGAAATGGATGATAGGAGATATACTAAAATATGTTTCCTAGGGTTAAGAAACATATTGGATTCATCTAGTTATATTATGACTAAATACAACTGGTGTCTATGGTTGATACCATAGAAGAGGGTTGATTAATATTTGAAAATAATGCAGCTAAGAAAAAAGCAAATAGTAATAGAATATTGAATAAATATAAATGCTACTTATTAGATAAAGACACAGAAGGATTGCAGCATTCTACCTATAGCGAACATATAAATCTTTTCTTGAATAGATTTCAAATTGCTGATTATTTACTACTCCCAGCTAACTTTAAATATACTAGGCTGTTAATGCAGATCCAACTTTCAGGTAAAAACAGTATAAAAATTTCTGTGAACAATAAAATTGTAATTATTAATCCGCAGCAAGAGTGCAAAATGTGCAATATGAAAAATAATGAAACACTATATCATATATTGTTTGTTTGCCCTATTAATTCCAATCTGAGGGAAAGTTTTAACAATGGATGGAAAATGATAATGGAATTAAAATTAAGATCATTTATCATCAACGAATAGAACTTAGAATTTAGTCATAATAGAACTAGATGAATCCAATCTGTTTCTTGACCCTAGGAAACATATTTTAGGATATCTCCTATCATCCATTTCTATAAGTTTAACCAACCAGTTTAGGGCAGATATGTGACGCTATGTTAATGATGCTATCAAATGATAAACAGTTTCGTAGGAATCGATATTACATGTCGTGCATGTTTCTTTGAGTTTAGTGTTATATGTACATGGTTTTCATAAGTGAATTTAATATGATCGAGTTTTATATCCGCTCGCTACTTTGGAGGAATCAAGATGACGGCTAGGCTCAGAGGTTTCTTCTATAATAATCCATAAACAACTGTAGATAATAAGTTATTCAACATTATGTCTATAAACACCATACATTTAACCGACCTGTATGTGAAAACAATAATATTAGCCTGCCATTCATTCTATATATAAAACAAATGATAACTACCACCATTAGATTAATGTATACATCCATAAAGTAATTATAATTTTAAATTACAGACTAAAAACAACAAAAATACTATTTTGTGAGGGTTCACTTTTAATTTCATTACTATTATATATATATATATATATATATAAAATTTGTGTATATATATACACAAATTTTGCAACTAAACTACATTTATTAGATGTATTTGATACTATGTAAAACTTGCTAATACTTATCATTATATAGCCCAGCCATGCTCTATTTGTATGGGGACTTCCCCCAAAGGCAAATAAATATATCTATCTATCTATAAAGTTAATGGTTTTAATTTTAACACGACATTTACGTCTAATACAAAAGCGAGTAATTTTCACTTCATAATCACTTTGTTTTTATGGTAAAACTGTAGTTGATATTTTCAAGAAAACCATTCATTCTAAAAACGTTCAACTACATTCATCCACATATAAAGACCTCTCGCTAAGAACGTGTTCAGTCCATTTTTTGTGAATATTGTTTTATAGCGCATTATAGTAAGCCATTTCGAGTACTAAAAATCTGTGTAGTTTACACGAAAACAGCGGGTTCAGTCCTTGAGATGTTTAAAATTCTTTTTTGGGGGCACACGCAATTACAATTCTTTTTTGGTCATTGATTCTTTTTAAACTAACAAAGAATGTATTGTATTTTTATTAGCATTATAATTATTTGATAATATATTTGACATACACTATTTTTTTCCCATTGACATAGAGTTCCTAGGTTGTGTTCTATACAAGATTTAAACACTCTTTTTGCTCTCCTGTAAAATTTGCAAAATGTGACTGAACACGTTCTTAGCGTGGGGTCTTCATATATTTATACCATTTTCGGAAACTGATATGAATGACCTTTAATATAATTACGAATGGGCAGGAAACCACGGTTTGGTAAGCTTCCATAGAAGCCGTGTAAATAAGAAAACATTTTTTTTTTTTTTAAATACTCAGTAGAATGAACTTTCGAACTAAGGTCTAATTGATACTGTGTAATTAATGTAACTTCGGTTACAAATAGTATTGTTTTTAATTGTTTATTTGTTAATTGTTATTTGTGTTTTAGTTTGTGTTTTTTTTGTTACTTTATTAGAACGTAAAGTTTTGGGCTATATTCAACTTCGTAAAGGCCCTAATAAATTATGTTTTATAGGTCCTTTACAACCTTTTTCTGATGGACTAAAATTGTTTTTTAAGGAACAAACTTTTCCTTATAAGTCTAATTTTATTATTTATTTTATTAAAGGATTTAGATAGTTTAATTTAGAATAATAATTTGTGGTGTTATGGGTGAAAGTAATTTCTCTGAATCCATTAATTTATATACATTTTGATCTTTAGTTTTGTTGTTTTTTGGGTTGCTTTTTATGAATCATGGTTATTTCTTTATAATTTATGTGCTATTCTGTTAGATTCATACGTAAATGCATCAGGTCTCCCAAGGTACATATATTGAAGTTGGTAAGTCAGAAAACGTTAGGGACACGCATGGAGTTTTAAGTATTTTTTTCGTAATATATGCGAACTCTTATCGCGTCATTTTCAGTTAAAAGGGCCTCGATTAGCTTTAATATATCCCAGGTTTCCACTCCCTCTCGCTACGCTCGCTCTTCAGAGATAAATAAACCCACAAACGGGTCCTTTTCAGGTGAGTTCGGGGCCACATTAAACGTTGCCATATTACCTACTCACGCACTTAAATTGTACATTTTATATCTAGTAATATAAAGCTAAGGCTGCATTGAGTGACAATGACTCAAAAATTTCGAATTAGCGTGTTTCTTTTTTAGCTATTTTTACCATTAATGAGGTAGCTACTCCTTAATTATTTTAGTGGTATGTATAATTTTACCTTGTTTACTTTGCTAACACATAGGAAATTCATTGTGGATTTTGGTGACAAAAAGAAAAGATAAAATAAAATTCTTAAAAGAATAAACTTAGTTTTATAGGACAGCCCTGTAAAATAGCATATCTCTAAAACCATTTAAAATAATAGGGTTAGGTCTGCACAGATCTTATAGCAACGAAATATTTAGTATACTCTCCCCCCCCCCCTTCCATAGTTCAATTTTCTCCGGGGGTTGGAGGGGGGAGGTGGATGGAGGCATTATATGAATGTTACCTCCCCTCTTAAATAAAAAAACGTGTTAGACAGCAGTTTTATATTTTCAAAATGAAAAAAAAAAAAAAAAAAACACTGAACAGTTGATGGTAAGATATTGCAAACTATGATGTGTCACCAGTGGTGTAGTGGTTAGCATAGCCAACTATTAGGCCCAAGGTCGCTGGATTGTAACCCGGCAGGAGGCCCATGATTTTTTAAGGAAGTAAAAAGACACCTGTACGATATTAGGTACTCGTAAAAGATCCTTATCCTAATTACAACTGGATAGGAAAACATTAGGACTCTCACTGTAGCAACATCCGATTAGCCATAGTAACATAAAAAAGTAACGTTAAATAAACAAAGATGAAAATCGCTATACTATAATTCTACATAGATAATGGAAACTAATGGAGAACACCAGTGTCTGTCACCTTTTATAAGAATTTCACGATGCCTACGTCATAACTAGAAACTAGAGCTCGGATTCCCGTGCAATTGCATCTTTTTTTTTGGAAAGTCAGAAGAGAGCGTACTCAAGTTACTTATCCGAATCAAGCCTAATGGAATGTTTTAATGAATTTTTATACTGCACGAAATTGCACGTTTTGGGGTTTACTGCACGGAATTGCACGTTTTGGGGTTTACTGCACGAAATTACAAGTTTTGAATTTTTATTGCTTGAAATTGCATCATTTGATATTTTGAAGAAAAAACAGATTACAAATTGTAATGTTCTTTTAATACACATCAAAACAGTAGTGGACAAATAAAAGTGAACATCATAGAAAAAAAATAAAGGGAACTTGGGAGATGTAAACCAACACAAACCTCCGATTTCCCAGAAATGAGGGTTCAGTGGTTTCTGAATGTTTACATTTGGTTAAAATCCCATCGTTTTGACAGTATCAAAAACGATATACTTCTTTATACTATAACGATATTATAACGATAGACTTCTGTCGATTATATTGTTACTAAAAGTAACAATCTACTACCATAAAATGGAAGAAAGTGTGTCTTCGAAAACTGCGGGATAGATTGAAAAATATCCTGAACTCAATAGGGATGGTTGTGTAGTGTTCTGTAAATCTTGTGATAAAAAATTGGATGTGAGAGGAAATCACAAATTGATACCCGCTGTAGCACAAGTAAGTACCTAACTTTTTTTTAACCCTCGAACGTTCACAGGAGTAGTGCGTGTCACCAGAGTGATTTAAACATAAGCCTACACACCGGATATTGCATCTGGTGATTCCATAATTTGAGTAGTATCTTCCCTTTTTTAAGATCTTCCTACTTCCAATATATGTAATTACAGCTCACATGCGAGTATTTTACTCTGTAATCCACATCTTGCTGTTACTATTTTAAGTAAGTATTTTATGTACCGGAATTTTTTTTCAAAAATATATCAATAGTATTATAAAAAAGATCCAAAATTCAGTGATTATACTAAAATCTATACCAAAACCAATATTATAAAAATAAAAGAGTTTCTATTTTAATTTACTCTCCGCTACTTACTTTTTTCCAAAGTAGCTATTTTTTGGTCACAAAAATAATTTAATGTCCGATTTTCAAGCAATACGATTTTATTGCATGTTTTTGCACGTTTTGAAGTTTTTAATGCACGTTTTGAAGTTTTTATTGCACGCTTTCAAATTTTTACTGCACGGAATTCCGAGCTTTAGTCATAACATTTACTTTACCGAAAAGTCGTGATATCCAGCACTCAACTCATTTTCTAAATTTCATTTCAGCACCTGTAATAATTTTAACATTTCAGTCATTATTAATTCTTAGACCCCGGGGTTGCAGTATTGTTGGTTCTTTAACGTCTGTGTTTATCCTGAAATATATATTTGTTGAATGTTTTTCTCTCTTTCTGAAGAGTGTTGAATTCACATTAGTCAAGAGCTACATTGTTGATTTTGGTGTATGCTAAGGTACAACTAGGACGCTTCAATAAAGCATCAATAAATATTTTATTGAATTTTTATATAAATATTCTGGGGTTATTTTTGGACTCAAGAGGGGGGGGGGGGCAGGGTCAATACAGACCATGTAACAAATCTATAATTAAGCCCCACGAGTTTCGGCATGCTTAGTGGGTAGTTATTCAATGTATCCTCTTTTTAACCATTTTTAGGTTCCATCTTATACCAAAAATATGTATTCTAATTAATTGCCTAATAAACAGTTCTACTTATAATATAGAGATATTAGCATTCTAAATTGAATAATTTTTTGTTGTTTTTTTTCTTAAAATTTGAATTTTTCTGTTTTGGTCTGATGAAAATATGCCGTAAAAATTTAATCTTTAACATTTAACAAATAATTATATATTTTAAAAAAAATGATTAATTTAATTTCAGCTGATAACTGCTCAGAGCGAGCCAAAGCAAAAACGTAAAAAGAACCGATTCCTATGATCACTAGTCAATAAATTTTGTTTCATGTATTTGGTCACAAATGGTTATCTGATTAAGTTTGTATGTAATGGTTTCTATTTGCACAAAATCGCCCTTTCCACGTGAAAAAAATATAATTTAAACGTTCCTAGCTGAATGATTTTATAAATATACTGTTATTTTATACAATGACAATTTGATTCCTATTTTAAATCATAATTATGAAAAAATCTATACTTGAGATGTATCATTGTGTCCCTTTTTTAATAGCTCGCAATTGCTATATACTACCTAATAAAGATTTACACATATAATAATACCGAAAATGATGGTTATTTAAAATTACGTCAACACAGTTTAATTTCCTATTTTTTTTTTTTTTAATAATGTTTTTAAATTTTCAAGAACACTCATGAATTATGATAAGTACCACCGGTGGCTGACACTTGACTGCCTTATCGGGCGGCGTGTACCACCGGTGGCTCACGCTAGAATGCCGCCTCTGCCAAATAATTAGATCTTTAACACTTTGACTGCAGAAAAAGAATACCTGAGAGTCATGTTCTTGTTTCTACACGATTTTAATATTTAATTCTCTGACAAGAGAACAGTTACTCGATATCAGGTGACATGACAGCCAAAGTGTTAAGAAAGGAGAAATAATTTCTATATAGCTGAAAATTTAACGTGAATTCATTTATTTTTATATTTATTTGTATCTATTTATATTTATATTCATATACTTATAAACGTATAAACATTTATTTTTTAATAACAATTATAATTAATATCGTATTATAAACATAACTAGTAGGATAGTATTTTTTATTGTTTATTTTATTATTGTTGGATTGCCAATACTTCATAATGCCCTGTAATAGCCCCCGCCCGATAGAGCGAACACCATTAAACAGTCCCGGCGTTAACGTGTTAAGGATACCAAAAGTATGGGGGAAATCTATGTTTTAGCGAAATACAATACAAGTGTAATTAACTAAAACAACAGATACTTAGCAATATTAACTCCAATGGTGTTAAAGGCCATGAAAGAGACATTGGCGGATCCAGGGAGGGGGGGGGGCTGTGGGGGCTGCAGCCTCTCCCTTTGGAAAATTTTTCGTCATTTAAAGATAGAATTCGACTTCCCTTAATGCAAGGAAGCATGCGAAAGAACAAATAATGTGCAGAACAAGTAAAATTTCATTTGTGGGAAAGGAACATAAAGGTAAAAAAGCTGATTGGCAGATCCAAATGAAGGACTGTGGGGCTGCAGCCCCCCCCCTTTAGGACTGCAGCCCCCCTTTACGATCGGCTGGATCCGCCCATAGATAGAGATCAGCTAACAAGCTAAAATCGTGTTGTCCTACTTCCCTTCTCGGAGATATCAGACACAAAAGCTAGAAGAAACCGAAACTGTGGCCGAAACCAGATTATTCGGCCGAAACTGGCCGATACCGAAACTTCGGTCGGTCACTACACTATAGTATATTTTTATGACTTCACCACCATCTGTTTGTAAAAAAAATTATAGCACAAAGTACAAATAGAAACAACAGAAAAGTGTGACAATGTAAATACAATACAATCTTGATAATCCGGCAGTTCGTTACTCCGGCGCGTTCGGTAATCCGGCAATATGGGAGACATCTTAAAGAAGAGGAACTTGATCGCATGACCATCAAATTCAAGTCCTCTACATGCCCCCAAACACGAAACCTCTTGCAGCCTATGGATCAAAATGTAATACAGCAAATAAAAATTAATTACAAAATATCTCCACATTCGGACATAACAAAACGACCGGATGGGATCGTTCAGCTTTTGAAAAAAGACATCAAAAACGTTTTTAATTTCGGGCAAAGCTGGAGTAAAGTGAAAATTGACATCATCCAGTGTTCTTGAGAAAAGATCTGGCCAATACACACCTTGTTTGAACTCTTAAGACTTGATTGACGATTCTGACGAAGGTAACTTCACAAGCCCAACTCTAAAATTGTCTACAGAATTTTTACAAGAGTTTTCCAAGAAATGTAACCTGAGCGTTACCCTATCTAATGAAGACATCAAAGAATGGCTTCCAAGCAAAAACGAAGACAATTTTCAATGAAGGAAGAAAGATTGCGATGACCAGGATGTTTCAACTCAACGTACCGTAACCAACAACGACGCATTCAATATCTGCATAAAATGGTTAGTGCTCAAAAGGTTGCAAGATTGAGTTTTCGATAAAATGTTTAAGGCAAAAAAAGAATTAATGATTACTTTTCATTACGCATATGTATGTATTTTTTCCAGTTATTTTTATTTAATATGAACGTATTCTTCATATGTACATAGTATTTGGTTTTGTATGTACAAACTTACCAATATAAATATTTTTTTATAGTAAGAATATTACGTAATAATACTTTTTACTTTCACTTACCTATATATGAAATATATAGTAAGTGGAAGTATTGCGATCGTGAAAATTTTCGACTTCCGGTTTTCAACGGAAATACACGTTTTGGGGTCCCCTGAGTCAAAATAATCAAGTCCCGCGAAATGGTCTGTGTGTGTGTCTGTGTGTCTGTGTGTGTGTGTGTGAACAGACTAGCTCAAAAACTATAAACCGTGCGAACCTGAAATTGGGTATTTAGTGTAGGTGTATGCCCGCGATGTGACAGCAAAAATTTTATCAAATTTGCTCAAAGGGAGGGGGTACTTTATTTAATAACATTTTAAGTTTTTTTCGATTTTCTCAAAAACGGCTCTAACGATTTTGATTAAACTGAGTATTTGATCTATTTATATGCCTGAAATATGACTGTAAAAATTTCATCAAAATTGATCAACCGGAGGGGGGACTTTACTTAATACATTTTGTATCATTTTCACATGTTTTTTTTATTTACTCAAAAACGGTTTTAACGATTTTGATCAAACTTGGTATTTGATGTATTTATATGCCCGAGATATGACCGTAAAAATTTCATCAAAATTGATCTACGGGAGGGGGGACTTTACTTAATAAATTTTGTATCATTTTCACTGGTTTTTTTTATTTAATCAAAAACGGCTTTAACGATTAACAAAAATAAGATATGAATGTGGAAAAATGTGTGACTTTGGGAAATGATATTTAGCAAAACACGTCAATTTCTAATCTAAGTAAGTTGGTAAGTGAAAGTTGTGTGTTGCGCTCACGCACCAGATTTTTTTATTTTACCTCCGATAGTCCGGATTACATTGGTAATCCGGCGGTTGTCTGGTCCCATATGTGTCGGATTATCAAGATTGTACTGTAGTTCCAAAATCACAGAAGAATATTATTAAATGTTAATTATTAATTATGCAATGGCATATGTATCTAATAGCATAAAGAAAATTTCTTGATAAACAGATGGTAGTGGAGTCTTAAAAATTTACTTTAGTGTTATAATACAGATATCCCGGAAGATGGGCCAGAAGCCCGAAACGTTTGGTAAATAAACTAATTAAAGAAACTATCCTTAATTTACTCCTTTTTTTTTTTTTTTGTTCTAGTTGAAAATAGCTTATAAATTTATAATCTTAAATAGAAAAAAAAAAAAGATTTATTTTAACAATTTTTCAATTCAATTACGAGTATCCTAATTTTAGTTGACTTAAATTGCAATTTTGAAATCCACAATATCTCCTCCCCCCTCCTTACAGAATGAGAATCATCAAAAATATTTCAACGGTTTTAAAATGAGTCGAAACATTGTTGCTTTAAGGGAGGTTAGCGACAGCGGGAGGGGGGGGGGGGTGAAAAGAAAGCGCATAATTTTATTAATTGTTGATTTTTTTTTTTTAATATCTTAAAACATTTTCAAAAAAATGTACTAATCAGTAAAATTTATTTGCATACAATTGTAAACTGATAAGGAGTTAAAAACATAAAACATTCATATACTGGGTTGTCCGAAAAGTTCGTAGAGATTTTTAAAATAAAATTTACCTTTTATTTTTTCTACTAAAAATGAATAAAAAATCTAATGTTTGTTTATATGCCTTTAATCCTCATGGAATTAACTGTGTTTACACACTGAATTCGTCTTAATTAAGGCTCAGTAGTGTAGTTTATTGCAAACCAACATGAGTGACGATTCAGTTCATTTTCGGCATATTATGCTGTTCTTTTTTAAAAAAGCGAAAAACGCAGCCCAAACTGCAAGAAAGATTCGTGCCGTGTATGACAGCGATTCAATTGCTGATAGCACGGTTCAGAAGTGGTTTTCGGGGTTTAGATCAGGAGATTTCAATTTGTAAGATCAACCCCGGGCTGGCCGGAGTTCAACTCTTGACATCGAGGATATTATGACGGTCATCGCAAACAATCCACGAATTACTGTCAGTGAGATAGCTGCGGAGTTAAGAGCCTGCAAATCGACCGTTGGAGTTAGCAAATCGGAAAGGAGTGCTATTCCACCAAGACAAAGCTAGGCCCCATGTGTCTTTAAGGATCGGCAAAAGCTATTAAGCTACAGATGGGAGGTTTTACCTTACCCGCCGTACTCTCCTGACATTGCTCCTTCGGATTTCCATCTTTTCCGTTCCCTCGAAAATTTTCTACAAGGTAAATCCTACCCTTCAGAAGATGACATCGAAACGGACCTTTTATTGTTCTTCAGGAGTAAGGATTGTGATTTTTGGAAAAAAGGGATAATGGACCTTCCAAGCCGTTGGGAAAGGGTCATCGCTAACGGTGGTAATATTTTGTAGATTAAATAGTTAAATTTTAAGCTGTTCATCAATTTTAATTTTTGTCCAAATTTCTCTACGAACCCAATACATATGCCGGATTAACCAGCCATAACACTAGATTAGCTTCCCATTACTAGGAGGAAAAATAGGCGAAAGAAGGGAAAAAAATGTGGGCCTTGGTGTAAAACATTGGTCATATTTCGTATTAGTAGTAAGTTTCTAGCAGAGCTGGGCATAAATCGGTTAATTTTTTAGCTAATGGGTGCATGATGTTTTAATTAGAAATTGAGTGAAAAAAATCATTTGAGCCAAAAAACTAATTATTTTTTTAATGGAATTAGTTATTTGATTTATTGAAATTCTTTTTATTCTTAGAAAAACTGGGCCGATGTTACAAAAAATTGTGAAATGATACTTTATTTATAATATAAAGAAAGACGAACCTACTAATATACAGTGTACAAATAATTATAAAAATAACAATACGAAAATTATAGAAACTCTTATAGAACAGCCAAAAGGGATTTCATGTTAGTAGAACAAAAAACTAGTAACATACTTTATATTCGAAGAAACATAAACACTAATACCGAAATAGTAATTTTAGTAAAAACTATATCTGAACTTATTATAATCGTAAAACTATTTTTTTTAGGTTTGTACGTATTTATAACTTAATGTTCTTCAATTTTAATCTTGATTTAGTTATGTGTATTAATGAAGTTTAATTACATTTTATTTAATTACTAAAGTACATACGTCCCCTTAAATTGATTTTCTTGTAAGCTATGTGATTATCTTATAAATTATTTTTCATACTTACTTCGATATTTTTAAAAGTATACTGAGATTCTTACTAGTGATGCGAGGTTATGACCAAAGTTTCATGAAGTCAAATTTTGTTCTTTTAACGGTATATTTTTCCTATAAATTGACAACAGATATTCACACGATGTTAGCTAATTTTTATAATAAAAATAAACTGTTTTAAATGAGCCTATTTTTAAGTTTGATGAGATGTAGTAAAGACTGTGATTAATATTATTTAGTTAAACGTTGTATCACATGGAATATTGGAGAAAGCCTTTAACAATATATGTTCTTGTAAGATAACAAAACGTATATTAATTAGCTATGAATTATTTATTAAAATATAATAAATAATAATAAGATAATTAAACTATAATTTAGGAGTTTACTTATTTAATTTTTGTATTTAACAATAATCGAATATAGATAACTTACAACGATTGAGATTTTTTTTTAATTAATAAACCTTTATTAAAAATTAAAAAAAATAAATAACAGCCATCCGATCAGTTTATTTTTTCTTTTAAATATGTATGAGTAATCAGAGATGATATTAGTTACATAAATACAGTTACAATAAATGATATATAATAAAATAAATACGTAGATATTCATGTTTATATATGAGACTGCGAGAGTGCGCTTGAAATAATAATAATAGGGCGATATATAAAACAATACGAAAATCAGAAATCGAAATTATTGTTTGGTAGTGTTATACTTTGAGTGACAAATTTCACACATTACAGTTATAAGTAAATAAAATTTCCAGAAACAGAAATTGACTGCTGGTATCTTAGAGATAATATTTATGCGAAAAAGTCATATAAAATTTTGTTAGGGATCAACATATGTCGCATTCGGATCTAGTTTGTCTAATTCAACGATACATAATTACAAGTTAAACAGAAGCTATTTAAGCAGAAGGAAACATAATTAATGCTTATAAAGAATTTTATACAGATACATAGACTCGATTCTTATAGAAAAATTCGAAATTTATTTATTAAAGAAAAAATTTTTTTATCGTCAAAAAGAAAAATGACCGCATAAAAGCTTCTTTGTTGTCAGAGTTGTTTGCTTTCATAACAAATCCAACATCCGGACAATAGCCCATAATGTTACATCCATCATAATCATAATAGTTCAAAAAGAAAATTGAAAATTGATTTGAAGAAAAGTATTCAAACAAATTTTTAAAAATTTAGCAATAATAATGCTTTAAAAAACTGATATGTATTATCTTAAATGTGTCGACCACCTTAATAAAATTCAAATCTTTTGAAGATTATGATTTTGGTGAATATAAATTAAGTTTTAAACCAACAAATAAAGTGGGCAACATATACAGCAATATGAAAGATAAAATTAATGTTAAAAACCAATCCGAAGTAGTCTATAAAATACCTTGTTTGGATTGCCCAGCAATATACATTGGTGAAACAAAGCAATATGTTTCTGACCGGATGTACCAACATAAAAATGATGAGAAAAATATAGAAAAAAATGGCAAAAAAACAGTGGAACATGAAAATAAAACACGGCATAGGTTTGATTTTGATGGAGTTGAGGTAATGCATAGGTAATAAAGCGTATATAAGAGAAGAATGCTTGAAGCCATGTCAATTTCAGAGAATATTGATAAAACAGTAAATTTTAAAAATGACTCCAAAAATTTAAACAAATACTATGCGGAAATTCTAAGTAAAATTAATAATTGATTGTCCTACTATTAAAAGAAGTTATATGTCTGGATATTTATATAAAAAATTGTATTATGAATTTTAAAATTTTAGAAAATTAATAAATAGTAAAATACAAAAATGTAAAAATTTTAATCATGATTTGAATTAATATTTTCAAATTGTTTATTTAAGTAACAGTGAAGTTACATGTTGGAGGGGATAAGGGGACTGGTAAAATAATCCATTTGACTTTGATGCTTACATAAAGAGACTATAGTTTTTAACAAGTAAAAAGATTTTTAATTTTTGACATGGGAACTCAGCCTATTTTATTTGAAAAATTGTGGTCACAGGTGGGTAAAACATATTTCATCACTTAATTGTTTTTAATTTAATTTGTTAATTTCAAAAGTATTGAAATTCTAAATTTTAGGTCTTCTTCTTGAAAATGGCTTAGTGCCGAAACGTAGAACCGAATATTGTAAAAGAGTGAGGTTAATAAAGGATCAAAATTTAAAAAAAAGTTGATTCCTATCTGCTAAGCCTCAAGACCAATAAAGAATTATAATAATTCAAATATATATCTTTCCTTGTATAAATCTTAGATCTCAATATTTTCCAAAGGAAGGACGCCTAGATAATGCTAGACGCCTGTTTCATATTTTTGCTCAGCCAAATTAACACAATTATAAACCGATTATGATGGTATGCCGGTAAATTTAATCAAAATTTTATGAACTGTATTTGGTTAGATGAGAGAAATAATTTTAAAATTATTTAATCATGATTATCATCACTTTATGATGAGGGAAAGATGATGTAGTATCACATTAATTGAGGTTAAATATCATAATTAAGTTGAGGATAAATTATAATTAAATATTAAATTCGCAAGATTTGCTACATTATCCTATCTCAACTGATCAAGAAAACTGAAATTGAGGCAGTTTTTCACTTTTATTTTGTCTTTGGAATTGTATAGTCAAAATCTTCGAATGGATTTATAGGTATTGTGATAAAATTAAATTCCACGACCCACAAAGCTTATTTTGTAATTAATTAATAGTTTAATAATAACTAAGTATAATTAAGTAAAACGAAGGATATATGAAATATTATTCAGGTTAATCAGGTTATCAAATTCAAATATAAATATATATTATGTTTTGTTTATGCTTTTATTAGCGTATGGTTGGAGTGTAGTTGGTTGGGGTGGCTTTAACACTGAAGTAAAAATGAAAAATGTATTCTAATAAAACTAAGAATTCAAAGAATACATTTATATTTTTTAAAAACAAAAAACCAATGCGGAGCGTATTAAAATGGCTGATAAAACCTGACAGGACTTCAAAGATTCAGTTGTAATAGGAATTAAAGTCTCTGAGTTTTGCCAGCATTAATTATAAAAGTAAATGAGTTTTAGTGATATAAAAGAAAATTAATGTATCTTAGAGATATTTAAAAAAAAAAATCTGTATTTAAAATAATTAAAACTTTTTTTAGAAACTTGAATGAAAAAAATTCAAAACTAATAATTTTATAACATATTCGGCTTGAATCCATTATGATATTTTTTGTTACTACTTTGGTAACTATAAAAATAAAAATAAAATATTCACATATAATAAAAAATAGTAGAGCTCTATAATAAAATTCTGTCAATAATAAGAGCTTTTTTATTTATTATAAAGATTATTCATTTGGTGCAACCCGATCGTGTACAAAGCAAAATTCATTTACACGACAATTGAACACCAGAAACTAAAAAAAATAAAAATAAAAATAAAAAGCATCTAAAAAAGCACTTATATAAACCAATACTTCTTACCAGGAAACGCGGCAACGTAATCCATGGCGTTTTCGCAGCTTTCTATTTTGATTTGGCCGAATCAAATGGCTACAAATGGATTTTATAAACTGATATCTAAAAGTTCTTGAGCTGTAAAAAAATATATATGTATATTTATATTTATATGGTCCATACTTGTAAATTTGTTATTGAGCCGCATGAGTTTATGTTATGGCCATAGTTGGTTATATGGTATTAGATATTAGAAAATGTTAGCGTATTTAGAGGACAAAATAAAATTTTAATTACGCAACGTTTAGATTGCGAAAAATTCAGTTTTAGTTCTTGGAGATATAGAAGAATAAAGGAAGATGGTCTGTTGAGGCCATATAACAATTATGTTTATAAATATTATATTATATTATATAATATATATTTAACAAATGTATATAATCTGTAGAATAAAAAACAATGGTTACCCTTGGAGTGAAGGGGATGATGATCCGGCCGCCAGTTGGACGACTCTGATGGTGAGCAGCTCTCGACCCAGGTCCAACCCTCTCCCCACCACCATTCTACCACCCCCCACCACTGGATCCAGCCCTCTTAACACTCTTCCTTTTTTACCAAGATAATTTAAAAACAAACATTTATTTATATTAAGATTTTTCAATAGCAGGAAGGAGACTAATCAATTATTTAGAAAAAAAGGGCCTCAAATTGCTTACCTAAGAATAAACTCTCAATAGTTGCTCTGTAAAAAAAGTTTTTATTTTTAATAATTACAAATAAAATTTATCACACAATAAACTTAATATTCCTAAAACATTTTTGTAAACACTTACCTGTAAAAAAAGAAACGTCATTAAGAGTTTATTCTTAGGTAAGCATTTCTTAATAACATTTCAAATCGACTGCTCACAATATTTTAAATCAAATGTTTTATCATTAACTTTAACCATATGTTTTAATTCATATATACAAATAACCTATCAGTCACACACCTGCTTCCACTTCTCTCACTCATGTCTATAGCAAAAATTAAATTAATTAAGAAATAAATTTTCTTTACATCTCCCCCCGCGGGGAAGGAAATTTTCCAGAAAATTTTCTCGCAACTTATCCACCGTTATCTTCTTCTAATTTAGGTATTGGAATAAGTTTTGTAATATGAAAAAGATTCGATTCTATTTTTTTCCTGTGACCTGTATCAATCCTGTATATTGAATTGGAAATTTTTTCAATAATCTCATATGGTCCTATTTTTAACTCATCCAACTTCTTTCTATTTAATTTATTTCCATTTTCCACGTATACCATATCTCCTACATGGAATTCCCGGTATTTCCTATGTTTATCAAATAGTTTTTTATTGTAGTCGTGTGACTTTTTTGTGTTGTCGAGTGCTATTTTCCTGTCTCTATCCCAATCACGAATGGTCTTGCCCTGCTTCAATTCGTCCGGTAAGATAGAAGTATCGGAGCCATACAAAAGATAACTTGGCGTAAAGCCAGTAACAGAATGATTAGTATTATTATATACTTTTACACATTCTTGAGCTATCGTTGTCCATGCTCTTCTTTTCCCTTGTTCGTTTATTTTGCATCTGATTTTGTTCAGTAAAGTTTGGTTTAATCTTTCATTTAAGCCGTTGGAGAAAGGTGCATTTACTGCTGTGAAGATCAATGGTATCTGTTGGTCATTTAAGAATTGTTTGAATTCTTTCGAATTAATTCCTGGGTATTGATCGGAGAGAACCATACCAATATCCTCTGTTTCCGTTATGTTCATGACGAGTTTTATGAAATCATTGACATTTTGAGTTTTCGATGTTAGTATGAACGCGTATCTGGTAAAGTGATCTACTAAGAGATGCAAATATTTTTTTGTAGATCTTGAACCTCCAAGGCCTCCTATTGTGTCTATAGAGATTATTTCGAAAGGCTTTGTGGCAGGGCCTAGATGAGACATAAATCCAAATTTGTCATGCCCTCTTGATTTGTTTTTTATACAAATGTCACAACTTCTACAAACTTGTTTGATGTTTTTCGTTAAATTTTTAGCTGTATAGTGTGGACTTACCGCCTTCTGCATTTGTCCAATGCCAATGTGACACAGATTCTCATGTATTTGCTTTATGAATGTGATGCTAAATCGTTCTGATAGAATTATTTTTGCTTTTTTCTTGGCCTTTTTGAAGTATACACCCTGTCTTTCAATGAATTTGCTCTTTTTATTTTTTATTGCTTCATTGTTACTCTGATCTGTTAAAATATCTGCTAGCTTAACGAAATTCACGATTTTTAATTGATCATCTGTATTTTCGTCTGATTCCAATACTGGATTTCTGCTTAGACAATCCGCTTCCAAATTATCCTTTCCTGGAGCATATTTTATTTGAAAGTCATATTGCGATAGATAATATGTTAAATCGCCCAGCTCTTCATCGGTTCTAGATTTCAGATTCATGTTTTCCAGGGGCTTGTGATCTGTATAAACTGTAAATGATTTACCTATTAACCAATATTGCCAGTATCTCACCGCTTCCTTGATCGCTAAACATTCTAAGTATATCGCTTTTTTTTTCTTTTGGGCTTCGTTCAGTTTTTTTGAGAAGTACGCAACTGGTTTTTCTTTACCATCAGGCTGTATTTGTTTTAAAATGGCTCCAACGACTTCCAAAGAAGCATCAGTATAAATTTTAATTGGTAAATCTTGATCAAATATTTCTAGAACTGGTTGTGAGCAAAGCAAGCTCTTAATCATATCAAATGCTTTCTGGCACTTATCTGACCAAATGAATTTTTCATTTTTTCTCAGTAAATTATGAAATGGATCGAGTATTACTGCTCTATTCGGTATATACTCATGGTAAAAGTTTATTTTTCCCAAAAATTGTCTTACGTTCTTCTGTGTTTTTGGAACCGGAAAATTCTTTATTGAAATTAAATTATCCTTTACTGGTTTGATAGAATTATTTTGTATTATATGACCCAGATATTTGACCGAGTCAGATGCAAATGTGCATTTGGTAAATTTTAATCTGAAACCTTCTATTTTAATCGCTTCAAGCAATTGTGATAGATGATTGATGTGTTCACTAAACGATTCAGAAAATATTAGAATATCGTCTATAAAGTTAACTGTGAAATCATTAAGTTTATACTTTCTTACTATATTACTTAACACCCTCTGAAAAATTGCCGGTGATGTCTTTAGTCCAAATGGTAGGCAAGTCCATTGAAAATGTCCTTCCTGTGTCACAAATCCCGTTTTTTTTTCTATCTTCGACCCGTAAAGGAATAGACCAAAACGCAGAGTTTATATCTAGGGTAGTAAAAAATTTGCAATTTCTGGTCTTAACCATTAGGTCTTCAATCAGGGGAAATGGTTGAGCCTGAGGTACCACTATTTTGTTCAAGTCTCTGAAGTCAATGCATAAACGTGATTTTTTGTTCTCCTCTTTTTTAAATACTAATGACACAGGCGCAGCGAATGGACTGTAAGATTCTTCTATCAGTTTATTATCTAGTAGCTTTGCTATTTGTTTTTCTATCTCTTTTTTATCTTCTAAAGTGCACCTGTAAGGCCTCTTGCTACAATATTTGTCTAGTATTAAATCTATTCTCGCTTCATAGCCATTAACGGTGCCTACATCGTATTTGTCTTTGGCGAAAACTGAAAAACTGATTTTTGGTCCTGATTTAAATGATCAACTTTTAATTCAAAATCTTCTTCTATAACATGTTCATTAAAATTTATTGTACATCTACTTGCACTGTTTTCATTTTCTTTTTCTTTTAACTCAGAGTTTGTTATTGCATTTGTTGATACCTCTTTCATTTTTTCTTTTTCACTTTTTAAGCACTGTTTCTGTGTTATTTTTAAATCTTCATCTTGAACTAGTTTAAACTTTTTTATCAAGTCTAATCCTATTAGAAAATCATATTTGAAGTTTTGATCATCAATAATAAATACTTCTACATTTTCTTCCATGTCAAAGATTTTTATTTTCAATGTCGTCAAACCACTTGTTTTTTTCACACCATTAATGGTTACCAAAGTTGCTTCATTCAAACTGTTTCCTTTTCTTTTTAATTTCAGTAACCTAGAATTGATCAGAGAAACATTTGAACCCGAATCATAAACTCCATATAGTTGGAGTTTATCATTTATTTGTAGTTTGACATTTATTAATGGTGTGACTATTCGTTTTTTGGAAGAGTTTCATTTAATTCAGCCTCTATCACTGAATTGTTTACAAGACCTATTACATTTTTCTTCACCTTTTCATTGTTCTTGGATTTGAACCAGCATACAGTTTCAGGGTGATACCGAACACCTTTATTTAACTTCTCACAATTCTTACAAGGAAGTTTTTCTTCATTTTTACGATTAACTCTTGGATTTTCAAATTGTTTCCTAACGTAAGAACTCTTCCTATTTACCATATGTTCATATTTGCTCAATTCATTGAACAAACCAACCGTATCTTCTAACCTTTCTCTATCAATTTTATTAAGTATAAAATCAGGTAAACCTACGGCAATCAGATCCACCATTGTACCAGTGTCGATTGTTGTTCTCATATCTAGTAAAAGTTTTTCTTTTGTTATTGCGTAATCTAACAATGTCCCTTCTTTGTATTTATATTGCAGTGCATGTGTGACAGGGTTCCATCCTTTGTTTGCAAATGTTTCACAGAATTTTTTTTTCCATATCGTCCATTCCGAGTTTATGGTTAACTTTATGCTCATTGAACTGTACCAATCGATACAACTTTTATCCATAAATAACCGAAGTATTTCTATTTTTTCTGCATCTGTGATTACATCAAATCGGATGCATTCTTTTTCAAAAATATCCATCCACTGGTTGGCATTCGAATGTTTGCTAGTAAATTTTTCAATCACAAAATTCTCTGCTACATATTTTAGGTTATGATGCTTTGTTGCCTCTGTATTTTCTACTAACTTCTCAAGCAATTTATCCAATGTACCTGTCTCTTTTTGAGGAGTATAACACGGTTTTTCTTGATCCATTTCTTCTAGATATTGATCCTTGAATTGTAAATTACCATCCTCATCTACGTATGTTCTTTCGAGTTCTTCTGTCATTGTTAACCATACTCTCCTTATCTGGTACCTCTTCTTTATACTATTTTTTTACTTTAGCATAAGCAGATGTTTTTTGTATTTCTGTATGAAGACTCGCTGATTGTAGCTCTTCTGGTATTGCATACACTTTATTGTCATTTGTGGCTATAGAGGTTATAGAGAGAATGTTGGACTTACCATCACTCCCAGGCAACAAAGTAAACTCAAAAAGAAGTTTCTCCATATTCAGCAGACTTTTGTAAACAGAAATGACGTTTTATAATGATATTCCTATGAATAAACTCTCAATAGTTGCTCTGTAAAAAAAGTTTTTATTTTTAATAATTACAAATAAAATTTATCACACAATAAACTTAATATTCCTAAAACATTTTTGTAAACACTTACCTGTAAAAAAAGAAACGTCATTAAAAGTTTATTCTTAGGTAAGCATTTCTTAATAACATTTCAAATCGACTGCTCACAATATTTTAAATCAAATGTTTTATCATTAACTTTAACCATATGTTTTAATTCATATATACAAATAACCTATCAGTCACACACCTGCTTCCACTTCTCTCACTCATGTCTATAGCAAAAATTAAATTAATTAAGAAATAAATTTTCTTTACATATATATATATATATATATATATATATATATATATAAGCCATTTGTTTAGTTTTGATATAATTGTTTATTACTTATTATAAATCGAAAATTCTAATTAAAGACAGAACAAACTTGCACGAAATGTATAATATTTAATTGAAAAACTATGATCAGGCAATTTGAATTGAATTTACTCGACAAAAATAAATAAATAGCTTTTTATAAAAATTAGTCCCATTTTTCTGTTCTAGCATGGAAAGATTCATAAATTGAAGGTTTTAAAAAATGGTATTTTTTTTTTCACCTGTTGCTGAGTTATTAACATTACAGGCAAGTGTCAAGTCAACTTGGTTGAAAGAGGCTGAAGAGTTAGTTAAAAATGAAACCAGTATTAGTAAAAAGAGTTACATTTACTCGTTGTTGTTTATTAATTTGGGAAGAAATTTAGTGATGAATCAAAAGGTTGGTGGTAATTATTTAGTTTATTGTTTTATAGATTTTTACTTTCACTTACCTATATACAGTAGCGATCATGAAAAATTTTGACTTCTGGTTTTCAAAGGAAATAAACATTTATCGAAATCGAATAGGTCTGATAGGGCTTAAATGACTAATGAAAAAATCTTCCTATAACAAGTTCACGCCAGGACTTTAATTCATGCTCCAACATGACAAGGTGTACTGAGCATGCGAGAATTTCGCCCCTTCGGGCATCATCAGGGCTGTAAAATTACGTATTAAGGTATAATTATAAATATTCTAAAATTATTTCACTAAGCATTCATAAAATTAATATTGGGGGACTCGCCATCAGATTAAATATATATATATATATATATATATATAAAAATTTTTTTACATAAATGAAAAGTTAAAAATTCTTTTAACAATTATATATAAAAACACTGTCTTGAGTAATCTGCTAGAACACTTCATCAACTGGGGCTACGTTGGTCTAGCATTTAGTATCAGTAATACCAACATTACATAAATTAAGTAAAAAGGTTACATGAATTTTACTAACCATAACATAATAAATAAATTTTTTTTACAACAATATCAGAACAGTAAAACTATAAAATTAGGTATATAGGGACTTTTCTACTTTACTCCCCCTATGATTACTTATATGGAACAGTTACCTTGGATGTTTCTTTCAAATTATAACACATGATCAATATATATGAATTCATTGTAAAAAAGTTAAAAGTTTAAGTGCACATATTTCTCATTTATTGTTTAAAAGTTAATAATGAACGGATTTGAATTGTATTCATACCTCGGAAATGATGATAAGAAAGCATTGCCAATGTTCCAGGAAGAAGGTATAATACATACAGCTAGGAAGTGTCAGAACAACCACGACATGAAGCTTCTTTTTAGTGAAAAAAGAGGATTTCGTTGGCGGTGTTATAATTATAAGTGTCGTCTGGAAAAGGTTGCTTTCGCTGGCACTTGGTTAGAAGGTACTAGACTACCTTTGTGTAAAGTTTTAATATTCATCTATTCATGGATAAACGAGTACACAAACACAAAATATTGTGTTAAAGAACTTGGACTTTCATTCGAATCATTATGGGCTGCTGCCAAAAGAAGAAAAAACAGAGAATGTGGAACTCGTAGGAGTTTATTCAATTCTTATTTATGTGAATTTCTATGGAGAAGAAGACATGAAGGAGAGGATTTATTCAAGGTTTTCTTAAAAAACATTAATGAATTTTATACTATTTAATTCATTTGACAACTGTTTACTTAATTTGTATTTGGTTATGTATTAATAAAATAATTTAAATATACATGTGTTTGTTTATGTAAGGTTAATTAAAAAGTAACAGATATAGAAAGTAATCATAGGGGGAGTAAAGTAGAAAAGACCCGGTATATAAATATATATTCAAAATATAAATACAAGTAAAAAGTTTATATTATATAAAAACCATTAAAAAGTTACAAAATTTTTTTAGTAACAAAATATTAAAAACAGTTTTGTCCAAAAATAAAACATAAAAATATAAACAGAATATCTATTTAAAAAAATAAAAATAGAATCACGATGATTTGGAGTCAGGCTTCTCACACCACTTATTTAGAATTCCAATAATCTCAGAGAAAAAATTATTTAAATCTCCAGCATCAGAGCATACTGATGATGCCCTGAACATTTGGCTTATATATATATAAATATATATGTGAATTTGAGACTATTTGAGGCCCTTTTTTTCTATCTGACAAACGTTTATTAAAAAAAAAAGCTGCCGGCTCGGTAGAAGAGAGGGAGAAGCGCAATAGACAAAGTTCACTAAAACCGCCGAAACAAAAAATTGCTTACTCGTCGTGAACGCTTCATTTTTCGGCTTTAAAACATGGTTTTCGACGCCCCGTGGGTGCTTTCAAGTTAAACTCGTCGTATCAAGATCTTTAAAAAGAGTCCAAATTAGATATTTCTTCTCGAAGTGCAAAAATATGTGTTCGTTAGAGTTAAACGACAATGTCGCCATTTAAACGCCGTAGGGGTTACATTTTTGAAATTCCTGTCTTAGTGGTTACCTACATCGCGTTTATAATCTAAATTCCAAACTTCAAGTTTCTATCATTAGTAGTTTTTGCTCTGCGTTGATTCTGTCAGTCAGGACAAAGCCTCTTATATATAGAGAGATACATAATATAAAAATAATGAAGGTTGTGATAATAGGTTGAGATCACACCACTCCTCATTTGTCATGAAGGCAAGTGAGGAGGACTACAACCACCACCATGCTTGAGGTGAGTGGAGTACATTATATTATTAGATGTTAGATTATATCTATTATATTAGGTTATATATATAAATTACATTACATATATTAAATACCATGGTCACCTTGAAGATGGGTTGTAAATCAAGGGAAAGGGCTGTGGGGGCAGCAGCATTTTTTTTTAAAAATTCATATAAAGATAGAATTGAAATAAAAGTAAAGAAGTAAGATAAAGAACAAATAATATACAGAATATACAGTAGAAGTTTAGTTGTAGGAAAGGAACATAACAGTAAAAAATCTGGTGCGTGCTCGCAACACACAACTTTCACTTACCAACTTACTTAGATTAGAAATTAATGCGTTTTGCTAATTCCACTTCTCAAATGAACATAACGGCTTTAATTATGAACAATGGTCTGTCACTAAAGGCGTACTCCGCATGCGTGGGCTCAACGAGTTTTATGAGTTGACTGAATATTTTTCTTTATTTCTCCTATATATGTTTTTTTTATTTTTATCATATCTCATATTTAGCCATTTTTTATTTTCAGGCGTAACGAGAGACAGTTAGTTTCTCCATATAAACAAACAAACAATAAAGGCCCCAACACCCCCCCCCAAAAAAAAAGCCCCCTCAGAACATTTTAATAACGATAAAGCTTACCTGATATTAAAGAATCCTAATTTTCATTAGATATAACGAATTTGATAAAAATCGTTAAAGCCGTTTTTGAGATCATCGAAAAAAAGTTAAAAATTGGAAAAAAAATTATGAAATAAAGTTCCCGCTCCGTTTGACCAATTTTGATGAAATGTTGGCTATCACATCTTTGGCATATACATACATCAAATACCCAGTTCGATCAAAATCTTTAAAGCCTTTTTTGAGTAAATAAAAAAAACACGTGAAAATGATACAAAATTTATTAAGTATAGTCCCCCCTCCGGTTGATCAATTTTGATTTAATGTTGGCTATCGCATCATTGGAATATACATACATCAAATACCCAGTTTGATCAAAATCGTTAAAACCGTTCTTGAGTAAATAAATAAAACACGTGAAAATGATACAAAATTTATTAAGTAAAGTCCCCCCTCCGGTTAATAAATTTTGATGAAATTTTTACAGTCATATCTCGGGCATATAAATAGATCAAATACTCAGTTTAATCAAAATCGTTACAGCCGTTTTTGAGAAAATCGAAAAAAAATTAAAAAGTTATTAAATAAAGTACCCCCTCCCTTTGAGCAATTTTGATGAAATTTTTGCTGTCACATCGCGGGCGTATACATACACTAAATACCCAATTTCAGGTTCGCAAGGTTTATAGTTTTTGAGCTAGTCTGTTCACACACACACACACAGACCATTTCACGGGACTTGGTTAATTTGACTCAGGAGACCCCAAAACGTGTATTTCCGTTGAAAACCGGAAGTCGAAATTTTTCACGATCGCAATACTTCCACTTACTATATATTTCATATATAGGTAAGTGAAAGTAAAAATATGGTGCGATTCGCGCAACACAACTTTTACTTACAAACTTACTTACAATTAGACTAGAAATCGACATGTTTCGATAATATTTAAAAACCATTCCTCAACTCCACACATTTTTCCACATTTATATTCTTATATTTGTATTTCTCCATAAGTAATAGCGTAATTGTATTGCAAAACTTAAATATTCTCAGTACTTTTCGATTTATTATTGCTTATTTCTCTTTTTAAGGGACCTAATTTCATTAAAAGTCGAGTTTTTTTTTTGTTTTTTTTTTTACTGCGAGTTGCTTTTTGTAAATACATCGTAAAAGCGAATGGATAGGAGGTGCATTTACGTCACGTAGTAAAGTTTGGCTCTTATGCCTTTCTGGAAACCGAGAACGATTACTGTTCCTATAAAATCACTTTATACTACATTCAGAAATCTATTATGGAACTATAGTTTCTAATTAATTAAGGATTATCTTATACCTATTAAAAGATTATATTATACCTCAAATTTTTATATGCTTTTAAAATTTGAGCATCACGTAACACTCTCTAAAGTAAAATCAAGTTTTTTATGGTTAAATAAAAGTTTTTATTTTCATCAGTGATAATACAGCAAAAAAAAAAACGTGGAAATGAGACAAAATTTATTAATAAAGTACCCCCCTCTCCGTTTGACCAATTTTGATGAGATTCTGGCTGTCACGTCGCGGGAATATACATACGTCAAATAATCAGTTTGATCAAAATCGTTTGAACCGTTTTTAAGAAAATCGAAGAAAAAGTCGTAAAAATGAGGCAAAATTTATTTAAAGAAGTTTCCCCTCCGTTTGACCAATTTTGATGATATTTTTGCTGTCACATCCCGGGCATATGCATACACCAAACACCCTATTTCAGGTTCGTACGGTTTATAGTTTTTGAGTTAGTCTGTTCACACACACATACACAAAAGACTATTTCGCGGGACTTGGTTATTTGGACTCAGGGGACCCCAAAAAGTGTATATCTGTTAAAAACCGGAAGTCGAAATTTTTCACGATCGCAATACGTTCCCTTACTATATTTTTCATCTGTAGGTAAGTGAAAGTAAAAAGCTGATTGGGAGATCCAGAGAAAGGGCTGTGGGTAAGCAGCCATCCCTTTACAACCGGCTGGATCCGTCAATGTTTGGGGATGAGTAAAGAAGGCGGAAGATTTAGATAATTAAAGAGGTTAATATGAAGTTTAAAAACCATTGTTGGTTAACAATCTAAGGGTTTATTAAGGGATATGATATGTTTTTTAGTGTCGTAACATGGAGCTCAGGATTTTGGATAGGAAGGTTTGGATATACTTGATATTGGAATGTGCTGCTGTCCCCCACAATTCCAAGGCATAGGATAGTCCTATGGTTTCAATTTTTTTCGTAGATTGGTTGATGAAAGATCATGCTTATTATCCGGTGCAGTTGAATAATTCTTCTTTCAGGTTTATACTTTTTCATTGCATTATTCCTTAAAAAATACAAAAAAAATATGTTTGATTTGAAAATTTCAGAATTGAATTATCCTGGTCTAGCATTGTATAATTAGTATCCTGGAATAATTATAGTTGGTCTAGTGAAACGATAAATGTTCTAAAACAAAGATATATTTGAAACTAAACAAAATAAAATTCCCTCTGATGGGCAAAAATAAAATGAAAACCTCTGAGAGCTGATAAGAAATAAATAAATAAATTTTCCTTGAATTGAAATTGATTGAGAGAGAAAAAATAAATAAAAAATAGTCCAGATGCAAAAAATCGGCGACTGTTGAATTTCTACTCACCGCAGGACGAACTGGACGGCGAGACGTCTTAAGCTGTACGTTGATATTAATGTGCTGATTAGGTACACCCATATACTTAAAAATTTCTGGCCATGTGTAATACTTAAAATGAAAAACTCCCAACTCCTCACTTGACTTCTTGATTTTAGCGTAGGCCATCTACAACTGCTACTTTGCCAGTCTACTTCCGCGTGATATCACAGGGGGATCAAAAAGTAGTTCCATGTCTGGATGGTGCTGCCCCCTGCGTGGTATGGGCTTGAAGTGTAGCTATCTGTTACTGAATTTGGCAACACGCAATAAATATTTATTACCTGCGGCCTACTATCAACAGAGGTAGCCAGAGGATTAGGCCGCAGATAAGGCGCTCAGCTGTTTGTTGACTAGGAGCTCGCCCTGAGTCTTAACGTATTTCAGTCACCGATTGTCTAAAAATCAATTTACATAAATGATTAGATAAATCATTAAATAATAAATAAAAATTGCAGGTCCTGAACATACCACCCACCAAAATTGGGGTAAGCCCACAATTTTCTGATAAATTTGATGTTTAAAAGCAATTAAGTGGATGAAAGTTTTAGTTCAGATTGGTAAGAGGAAGAATAGAGATAGAAGAAAGGGATCGTTTGAGGACAGCTACTGCTGCAGTCATTACAGACACGACTAGTACGACTCCATCTGCTCCTGGGTGTGTGGCTACGATGCGTGCCAGAGGCCAATGTCCTTGATCTGTCTTCTTCTCTAGCAGGACCACCAAACTGCCGACCTGCGGGTTTTCCAACTGCGATTTCCACTTTTGGTGTTGCTGGAGAGTATGGAACATACTGCCATGCTGTTAAGTACTTCTGTAAGATCTTCGGAGGGCAAAGTTTTAAGGGAGGAGCCTGGAGTTAAAGCGCCTAATGATTCAGGATCCTCATTGTGAGGGCAGAGAGGTCGAGAGTTTAAGAGACATTGAATTTAATGAATATTGTTGAAAGCTCCTCGAACGTGAACGGGTGACTGCCGATCCCTGGAGGGAGTAAAGTCTTTACCGGTTTAACTCCAGCATTCCACAATCCACTAAGGTCAGATGATGAAGGCGGAATGAAGTGCCACTCAACTCCTTGGCTGGCAAGATAATTAGTAATATGTTCCTCTTGGGAGTGTAAGAACCGTTGTACGTCTTTAATATATCATGAGGCTCCGACAAAATTTGTTGCATTATCAGAGCGGAATTCCCCTTCTCGATTTAATCTTTCTAGTGCCGCTAGGAAGGCTTCCGTTGATAGGGAGGATACAGCTTCTAAATGAAGCGCCTTTGTTGATAGACAAATGAATAGGCAAAGGTAACATTTTGAAATGTTTGCTTTGTGTTTGAGGGAATCCCTAAAGAGGAAGGGGCCGGCATATTCGACACCTACTTGAAGAAAAGCACGTATCTGCTTAACCCGAAACTGTGGTAACGCCGCCATGATAGGGTTACGAGGACTAGGCTTACGGCGGCGACATCATACAAATAACACATGCTCGGATTCTCCCTTTTATGTATCTTAGTGCAGAGGGTACCCAATATTTTAACCGGAGAAGTGATAATGTAAGATTTGCTACTGCATGGAAGTTTTTGCGGTGAATGTCACCCACATGAGGGCCCTGAGGCGAGATGTCTTAGGTATGATAATAGGATGACGGGCTGACTTAGGAATGGGTGCGTTGGCCAATAGACCGCCCACCCTAAGAATACCATCCTTACCAAGAAAAGGGCTATGACAGATGAGCTCAGGCGTTTTAAGGCCTCGAGAGTAGGCTGCTTTCTGGACCATTAGAATGCACCGCTTTAGGGCTGTATCAAGTTCCAAAGCGATGATTGGAGATAAATGAAGAGGCGATGATCGTCGCTTAGCACAATATTCTGACGATAGTTCGAAGAAAAATCTGAAAATTGCTGAAATTTTGTAGCCAATCGGGTTCTTCCTTGGGGAGAGGCCTAGTGACAAGCGCTGGAGAAGAAGCGTCAAAAACGCTCTGAATTAGTGGCCAATATTCGAAAGGCAAAGTTAACCACTGTGCTTCTCGCCACCAAAGATCAGCAATTATTATTTCTTTAGGTTTGAGACCTCTTTATGCTATGTCTGCTGGATTCTCTTTGACATTGCCGTAATACCAATTGTGAAGAACTGTGATCTCTAAAATAGCTGAGACGCAGTTAGCTTCAAATGTGGTTAACACGACGGCAGAGTAATTGAAAAAATAAGCCTTTTAAGGAACTTGATAAGGTTGGCAAGAAGATATGCGCCGCAGAGCTCGAGACGGGCAATGGATTGAAATTTAGTAGGTCGGTTTAGTTTTGGCCTTTTATAGGTGAACCTAGACTTATCAGTTAGAAAACTACGTGCGTAGGTAAAACACTGTAGAGTAAGCCTTAGACGAAGCGTCACAAAAGCCGATGAGTGCCGTTGAAATTGCTTCCTTGTATGGAATCCTATTTTAAGCCTAAAACCTTTATTGAAAGAGGGTCTGTAGGTCAATAGAAACTAGAGAACTGCTTGTTTTCTCTTGAGCGAGAATGATTTCGGGAGGATTGGATAATCATTTGTCAAGAGAAAAACCTCCAGATGCGAAACAAGCTACAAGTTCTTGACACAGAATCTTGGCTTGTCGTCCACAAACATGCATCGGCTTACTAGAGGAAACCTTTTACGCAAGCTGCTTGATTACTCGTATCGCTTGGAATACACTAGATTTAATCCCATAGAGCTAGGAATCGAGCTCGAATTCGCGTAGTTCTTCGTTTGGGTTTGATCGCCATAATATATGCTGATATATTTGATCGTCTGGATGCAATAAGATCTGGCGATACATTTTAATATCAGTGACAAATCCTACTACAGAAGGAAGCGTCGAATACGAACCTTAGCTTGCCCTTGAAAACGGCATGATGTGGGATCAGATAGGGGTTAGAATTTGTGGCCAAGCTCATATGACCAAGCTCTTCATACTGGCTCATGAAAGTTTTATACTCTTCGTGGAGCTGAGGGTTGCGAGCAAATCTGCGTTCTAGAAGAATAAACTTGTTTTTGGCTTGGAGAAGATTATTTCCAGTGTTAGGATATTACTGTTATGTGTTAGATACCGTTAAATGGAAGCCTGACAACAAATCGACTGTAAGTGTTAAGAAAGTGTAGCTCACAGCAAACATCTTCAGGGTAAATGCGTACGACAGGCTTGGGCTCTTCGAGCTGCCAAAATTGTTGAAGCTGCTGCTGAACTTCCACTTTAGATGAAGAAAAGAAGAAACATCCTCAGGGCAGAGAGATTTGGAGCATGGTCCTGATATCACATCCCCAAAGATGGTTGAGGTTACTGTAGGAAGACCTGTTCGCAAAATCTGAGAAGCACCAGTAATTATTAAACTCCAGATATCAACACCAAGAAGTATATCAAAGTCCTTAGGAATTCCAAAGTCTGGATCAGCTAACTCGTAAGTTGAAGATAGCTCCAGAACTTGAATAGGAACCTGGCAGATTGGTAATCGACCCGTGATCTACTGAAGGATAAGAGCATCCGCGGGGAGCGAAATATCATCGTCAAAACGGGTCGCCTCCAAGTCCTGTGATGCAGTGAGATGTATTCGAAGTTGGGATATTGATGCGAGAGGCGCATGCCTGAAAAATGAAGGACTGAGTACTTCCGTAATCCAAGAGAGCTCGAACTGGGTGTAACTTCGTATATTCATCTTCGATGAGGATGAGAGCAGTAACCAGAATTACTTGATCTTGCTTATAATTATTTAATAATTAATAATTATTTTTTGCACAAAATTCACCAATACGGCGGGAATATTTCTTAATCGTTAGGTTTTTATTTCTATGGAAAGGGAAAAATCGTCTGGCAGCGATAAAACTCTTACCAGTGCCTGCCAGACGCGCGCGAGCGGTGCGCGAGAATCAAAAAAACTAACCCATAAAACATACGATTCATTCTTGTGCCAATTGATTCAAAACAGTTCCTAAACACTCAATTCGGTCATCTGGCAGGTTAGAAATTCTTACTAAAACCCGCCAGACGCGTTTATAAGTCAAAAAATCGTTCCGATGCTGGTGAACATTTGCGTTATTTTTCCATTTAATTTTATTTTGTAGCATTTCTAATTGCGCTTAGAAATTATTTTTAGGGTCGTAACATTCATATTTAGCAAAAATAATTATTACTATCGATGCTAATTATTTTTATCGGACTTTAAAAGTAGCAAATGCATACTACAAAGTAGTCCGGGAGCTGAGGGCCAAAAAGGTGCCTGATTTGAAGAAATTTCAGCTCATATATGCTTTACGACCCTAAAAATAATTTCTAAGCACATTTAAGAATGCGAATAAATAATATTAAATGGAAAAATAACGCATTGAAGTGACTCGGTTTTGGCGAAAAGACTTACCCGATTTTAACTGTGAGGACCTCAGTCGACACGAAATTTAATGACCTTTTATTTTAGGAAGAACAGAATTTTTTCTGCTATAAATACTTTTCGAGTTATTAGCGAAAAATTGAAAATAAAAATCGAAAATGTCGGTTCTGTTTTCCTTTAAAATTTGATGGCGACCGATCTGAGGTGGCAGACGTTCACATATGTTGTCTATGAAATGAGTACTTTCAGCCTATATGAACTGAAATTTCTTCAAATCAGGCACCTTTTTGGCCCTCAGCTCCCGGACTACTTGGTAGTATGCATTTGCTGCTTTTAAAGTCCGATAATAATAATTAGCATCGATAGTAATAATTATTTTTGCTAAATATGAATGTTACGACCATAAAAATAATTTCTTGGTGAATTTTTGTGCAAAAATTAATTATTGAAGTTAATTTTTAAGGCATTTGTAAGAATTTTTTTATTGCACCGCTCGCGCGCATCTGGCAGGAACTAGTAAGAGTTATATTGCTGCCAGACGATTTTTCCCTTTCTAAAGAAATAACCTAACGATTAAGTCATATTCCCGCCGTATGTTTCATGGGTGAATTTTTGTGAAAAAAATAATTTTTCAAGTTAATTTTTAAGGCATTAGTAAGAATTTTATCGCTGCCAGACGGTCGGTTTCGCACTTAATTCTGTTGTTTCTAACTATGATAAAATTTTTAGGTGTATGTCCTATGGGTGAGATTTTTTGCATCTGGCTCCTGTACTATTAACTGGTCCGATAGTTGCTCTATTGGGTTCAGGACTGGGCTTCGAGCTGGCCACTGCAGAGTACGAATGCCGACCTCTTATACTTACGCTGGTACTTATAGGATATCTACTATGTATGGCCGGGCATTAGCTTGCATTAGGCATTAAGCGAAAATCATCGCCAAGGAAAAGCTTAAATCACATATTCCTGTGGAAATTGCGTCGTTTACGAAAGTGCATTCAGGGACGGTGTTCTGATGTGATGCATCCCTTCACAATAACAGAAGTTATACACTTTAACTCTCTACTCTTCTTATCCATAATCTTTCTCAGCCAAATCAGGCTCATTCCATATAGCGTGTTCTCGGTGAAAATAGAAGCCCATTGATCTACCGTCAGCTGAGGATCTGTTGCCGGGGCTAAGTTCACTTCGCCGAGCCTTATTGTGCGTACACTCACAATCACCTGCGATAAAGTCTCAGCCGACTAGCGATATCTGCAGCTATCTCTGTGCGATACCATTATGGTTGCACCATTTTAAAAGGGTTCTTATCAGTTGAGTTCAGAGCCACACAGTGCTATACCAATCAACTCTTCTGCGAATCAGTGCGTTAATTATTTATCTACTGAAAATTCAGGTCATTTTTAAGGCTATATCTTAAAATGATTCTGATATCATTTTTTTTTTTAATATTATAAAAAAAATTAAGAACAAAGTTTATTCTTATAACGAAAATAGCAGGCGATAACAAATTGCACGGAATGATCCAAAGATAATCGATTTATTATTATTTATACTAGTATGTTAGCATTTTTGATACTTTAAATTCGTTATGGCCCTGAGTTCCAATCTGGCTTGGCGGGATATCTTTATTATTCTGTAACAGATCGTCTCATGGTCCGAGAGACTCCCCGGGGCTAACCCAGCCTCTATAAAGTGGGTACCCTTAATCGAAAAATTAAGGGGGGGGAGAAACCTGGCGGTTAAGCGTAATCACGGTCAAATCACCTCCTTGCACGACCGCTGATCAAAAACAGTACTTCCTTACGCAGTACAACGCCCAAGAACCTTCATGGGTTTTTTTTTTTTTTTTAATGTTAAATACTCATTCTTTGTAAATTTTTGTACATGCATAATTTCAGTAATAATCTCAATGAAAAAGAAGACTAAGATTCACAAATTTTCGAAGGAGTTAGTGAATACTGAGTGATTTAAGCTTAGGGTGTCCAGAAACTTATGCCCACGCTTGTAGGTATGACCTTAAAGCATCTTGAAAACATTCCTACGTTCTTCCCGGATTCTGATCCTCATTAATGAGAAAGTTATTTTTTGATCCCGGGAAGGGAAAGGCTAATATGTCATTATCTTTAAAAGCTTCTATGGAAAGAACGTGCCATTTTGAAAGAAAGGCTTCCTTCAAAAATCCTCGGTTATCTCAGGTTACAATTGTTCCCTTTCAAAGTTAAATCCTTCCCTTATTTCTCGGAGACGTGTGTCTACGGTAAAAAAAAAAAAAAAAGATCTGGGTATGAACTTTCATTTGACATTATATTTAAAAATCAATTGATTATGTAAACTGCAGTCATTAATACCTTAGATCACAACTTCTTAATGACACTTGCATCTAAAAATCATGCACCTAGTTTTCACTATTAGAATGTGGCTCGTTCTATCTGCTACACCTTTTTTGGCCAAGTGTGCTATCAGAACAGTAAGCTCTAATTCGAAGCCCCTTTTGTTAAATTAGTTAATTTTTTGGATTAAAATGAGACGTAACCATCATTGTGATTAGTTTCTGATTTAACCTTAGGGATGTTTAGAACTGAAAAATGGGCAAAATCATCAATCAATCAAGGACATACTTATTATTCCCAGTAAGATTTTGGATTGCTAAGACATATGTGATCGCAATAGATAATTTCTTAAGGGGGAAACGATCTAGGCCTTGACTTGCTGTGAAGGAGTTTCATTTTTTTTCTCTGTAGATAAGTCTTACGACCATTAGTATGGAGATGAACAGCGTGTAGGATCAATACCAGCAACATTTGGAAGAAGCTAGAGTTTATATGCTCTAGTTGATATGCCTAATGGAGGTAGCGATATTCACAGAAACAGAGCCCTCAAGTAAATATATTAAATAAATCCTATCTTGCTTGTTAGAAATAGCAACAACAATATTATATTTGTTTAGTACACCTTTTCCAACTTCAAGTGACCACTTTTTAACCACTAGAGTCCATTTTACTACCTGATAATAGACGAAATTGATGTTCTGGCCAGGAGATTTGGTAGGGTTTTAGAAATCATGCGTGAGAAAAAGATTATCTGGAAAGTGGGTACGGTAGGGAATGATTATCTCATTTTCAAGGAGATGTACCCCCTCCGGTTCTTCCGCCATTGAACGTAGCGTCGACTTTCAAAATGGCATCTAAAGCTCAACCCTTTCACTTCTCGGCCACGTCCTATAGCGCCATTGACGTTTAGATCCGTATTTTTGAAAATGAGAATTGAAAAATATAATAATTTTTTTTATGTTATTAACTATAGCTGAAGATGTTTAATGTTTATCTTTTTCACCAGAATTTTATTTTAACTGCCTATATTTAGCTAAGCAAAGGGATTGCATTTTTTATTTCTGATTAATGATATTAGCATAATTTACGTTTTTACTTTATAAAATTGTTCTAAAACATTGAAGAAGATCCTGTTATACCTGCGATGCTGCATAGTATGATCATTAGGAAATCATACTAGCAATACAATCATAGGCGTCCTCAGGGGGGCCTATCCCCCCCCCTTCTGTTTTTTTGATAAACAAAAAAACAAATCAAATAAATTCGTATTGATTTACTATTGTTTTAAACCATTATATAATTCAATATTTTAACTTTTAAATATCAATAAATATTATTTGAAAAAATAATTGAGCCTTACAAGGTCAAAAAGACCTCGAACCCATCCCCCAGGCATAAGAATTCCACCTACCTACCCCCCTAGATGAAAATTTTACCAGGCTGCCCCCCCCCCCCCATGACGAATACTGCGGACGCCCATGAATACAATATATTTAAATGAAATATTTAATGGAAGACATATTTTTGTGGAGTTGTTATGTGAGGTCATGACTTGTCTCCATTTTTATTTTTTTTTTTTTTTTTATTTTTTTTTTTAAGTATTTTATGATCTTGTAGTTGTTTCATTGCTCGGGCCTTTCCAATTTCTTTTTCGCCACGATTTCCTCCAATTTTTGCATTAAAGTCTCCGGCTATTATTAGGTCAGCAAAATGATTAATAATGTGATAACTCTCCTCACTTGTTTGTTCAAAATAAACACTCACAATATTGCTATGGTTGGTATGACAATATGTGTAACAAAAACGGCCTGATTAGATGACAATAGCTCGGGATAGACAAAGGTTGAGGAATCTGATCCATATATCTAAATATCAATCAATCGTAATTTCTATAATTTTTAATAATAACGATTACAGGGGTCTGGTGGCCCAGGGATATAGATAAAAATAAAATAATAATAATAAACGAAACATAACTTTTTTTTCATCCTAGTTTAAAATAAAAATTACCTTGTGGCAATAATGAACAACAGTACATATATCCAAATCTATTCAAAAATAATAAATAACCTACTCCTCAAGGACCCAGTAAGATAATAAAAATATCTAGAAGGTCTTAGCATCCAAGAATATAAATACAAGTATACAAGACAAAGATATACAAGAAATAAAATTTTAAAGCCAAAACTGACAATAATCTGTTGGATAAACATGGAGCGTGGAGAATGACGCCTTATAGACGTTCGTCACTGTTACGGCATGCCAGATTCATATTTTTTTTTTCTTTCACGTAACAGCTATCTTATGCAGGACTTCCCAGTAGCGGATCCAGAAATATTCTGGGGGGGAGATGAATTTTTTTTTTTTTCAATTCCATGGAGTCATGAAGGACAAAATTTAAAATAAGATTTCAAAGCAATATTGTATAATAATAACAATTAAATATTTAAATGCTGTCAATTTAAAATACTCAAAGTACTAATAAATATGAAATATGAATTAAAGAGTAAAATATGAATAAATAAAATAATATAGACGAATATTATGCAGTAATTCGTCTCTCCTAGCTCCACTCATGGTAATTTTACATGTTGTGGTAACTAACCTATAATGGTGTATCTCTGTATTAAAAAAATACAAATACTTGTAATGTTCAAGAGGTCAAGTGGGTTGGACAGTTTAAAAAGATAGTTTATTATTTTTCTCTCATTTTAATTACTCTGATTCGTGGGGAATAGACTCCTTTTCTGAATTAATACATAGGAAAATACATACATTATATATACGTATATTTAGTACTTAGATATACATACAATACAATAAAATTGTTTTCTGTAGTTTAAAAGTTTTTATAGTGAACATACGTATACCAAGCAGAACATTGTTGTATTAACCGATTCAGCTTCCTCATGCGCTAAACTAGAAACCTTTCATACAAATAAGATCAATTCCTACATAGAAGTCAACATAATCCATATTCTAACCAAATCCAATAATAAGTATTATTTTCAATGGGTACCAAGTCATGTGGGCCTCTCTGGAAATGAGAAGGCTAACAGAGTTACTCGAAATAGACATATAGAGAGGGACAACGTAAAGGTTCCAACTCCAGACTTGCTCAGAGCGATAAAAAAACAGTCCATAAAAGAATGGCAGGATCGGTATGACTGGGAGTCACAAACAAAGGGGAGAGATTATTATCGGGTTCAGCCCCAAGTAAGCCTAGCCCCGTGGTTTCGAAAAATCCGCATGGATATAGACAGGAACGATATAGTGAAAATAACGAGGCTGAGGACCAATCACGGGAGCACGAAGAAGTATCTTGGCTTAATGAAAATAGAAGCCAGCGGAATATGCGAGCTATGTACCTGTCTAGAGGATCCACGTCACATAGGCGCGCGCAATCGACTATAGGGTGCGCTAGTAGTTTAGCAAAATGTCGGAAAGAACGGGGATAGACATAGTTGATGTGATAGAGATAATTGGTAATTTTAAAAGACCATTAATCGAAGGGCAGGATATCCTTGATGCAAACCACATAATTACATGTGGAATAATATCTATAAGTAAAAAAACAGTTATTTTACAAGCCTTGTGCTTTCAAACTAGCAATCTTAAAGGACTGCCCCATCAAATAAAAGTGGAAATCAAATTTATTAATAATAATAAGCAATTTTCTTGTCATTGTACGTGTAAAGCTGGTAGTTCTGGTAAATGCAAACACATCATTGTAACTTTACTCTACGTTTTTCGGTTAGTATTAACATTAATTACCTATTCATACAATCATTGTTATGACAGCTTAGATTGTTTTTCATATTATTTATTTATTTGTCAAAACTTTCAGGCTTCGCATTGAAAACTTGGAACAATTAAGCACAACGGATGTAAGACAAAAATGGGGAAAATTAAAAAAGGAAAACAAATATGACACTATGGTCCCAATGTTATTTGCATAAAACTAACATTTTGGAAATAATAAAATGTCAAATACTAATATTTACCTGGATAAATATAGTCACTTTCTTTAAAATGAAGACTACATATCGTCATATGTTTCGAAACAGGCTTATCTATTCTTAATTTTACAATCCACCCTTTAAGAAGCTTTTTATTTTTTGGAAATAAATGGAATGACACGTCTTTTGATTTTCTAATTGAACACTGAGGGACCGAGCAATACCTATCAGACATTTGTCAAATAAGTTTTTGCTCAACCGGGTTTTAATTATGGAAAAATAAATTAAAAACGCCAAAAAAACCCTATGAATCCCAGGTAATGGCCCGGCTTCTATCCCCGTTTCTCTAGTTCCTGAAAGAAGCAGCACCGTCGCTTGCGCTCGCCTATAGTGTTTAGATGTAAGAAATACAACAAGATCAGAGTAGAATTAAATTTCAATCTTAATACTGAGGAGGAAATCATATATCTAAAAGAACTGGATAAAGATAAGGTAGTAAAATTAAGGGAGGTGTTGTATAAAATAAAAGGAATTCTATAAATGAAAAAATTATAAAGATTATGGACAAATTTAGCTCTACATAAAAAAGCGACATATGGTTATATAGAATTTGGAAACAATTCTTGAAAAAAAAAAAAAAAAGTTTTTATTAGTGATCTGTAAAACTGCGTAAAACTAAGTAAATTTATTCTATTAGAATGAGAGCAATCAAAGTTTTCATTTACCCGGAAGAGGAAAACCTACCAACCCTTGAATTAAAAGTACATACATAATAGGACCGAAAAAGTTTTTGATTTTATGGGCTGAAAGAACTCATTTCATAGACCACAAATATAAACTGTGCCACCTCGGATCGGTATGGCATAAAATTTTATAGTCGAAATATAGAAATTTTTAAACTAATAATTCGAAAAATAATGTATCATGGAGAAAACTTATATTCTCTTTAAGATTAAAGAACATAAAATTTAGCCTCGAAGTCCTTTAGCCAAAACCGGTAATCAAGGATCGGCAATGTCAGCGGAGATGGTTTATGTGTAACCCCCCTCATTGTTCATCACCAAATTTCATTGCTCTCCTCATCTTAAAAATAGTGATAATGAAAGAATATATAATACAATTTTACATTAAGCTGCGTTCTTTTACAGGTTTTTCCTTGTTCAAAAGTTAGGAAAAAAAAATTCTTCGTCAATAATTTCTTTGCCTCCGTTAAAAGTTAATCTCTCTCTCTCTCTCTCTCTCTCTCTCTCTCTATATATATATATATATATATATATATATATATATATATATATATAAGAGGCTTTTTCCTGACTGACAGAATCAACGCAGAGCAGAAACTACTAATGATAGAAACTTGAAGTTCGGAATTTAGATTTTAAACGCGATGTAGGTAACCACTAAGAAAGGAATTTCAAAAATGTAACCCCTAAGGGGTTTAAATGGCGAAATTGTCGTTTAACTCTAACGGAAACCTATGTTTGCACTTCGAGAAAAAATTTCTAATTTGGACTCATTTTAAAGATCTTGATACGACGAGTTAAACCCGTAGGTCAAGCAGCAAGTAGAGTAAGCAATTTTTTGTTTCGGCGGTTTTAGTGAACTCTCTCCATTGCGCGTCACCCTCTCTTCTACCGAGCCGGCAGCTTCCCCCTCCAACATTCCACCTACCGGAAGCTCCGATTCGACTAAATCTCCTTAACATCAGTTAACACATTATGTTAAATCAATACCAAGTTAATGATCACAGAATTGATTTTAAAGGCTAAAAATTTAATGGTTGGCGAGTTGCGCCGTGCACTCCCCTTCAGGGTAACCTGGCAGCACCAACAGTGAAGGGAGTGGTTGAACAAGACTGAAGAAATGACCTGGAAACTTGACTAGAGGGAAAAGCTAACTTTAAGAGGTTGTTGACACCTCCACAATTGAGTGTTTTGTATTACTCGCTCTGTTATACCTCGAGCGTTACGGACGACAAAACCGTTCGATACTTTGAAATCGATTACTTTAGCATGGGTATTAAATTAATAACCGATTGCATCACTGCAGTCAAGATAAGTATCCACTTCCAGTTCGGCAATCAGTTCCACCTTGAATTGCCCCCTCAACGTTAAATAACTAAGTTATTCTTCAAATTGTTCCCAAGTTTCAAATTTAACAAATATATAAATAAATTAATAATGTTTCCTTAAACCAGGACAACATGCTAGGGTACATGGCTGATTCGAAATTTTTTTGAAATATGTGACGGTTTATCATGATTTGGTTTTAAAAAATCCTTGTATTATCTCTCCTCTAATGATGGTACGCAAGAGATTTTAAAATTAAAAGAAAGAAAGAAAAAAAGAAGTTATTTATGCAAATATCGGAGCGGGGTTGCCCACTGGTAAGGCAGTGGATTGCTGTGCTCAAGGTCCCGAGTTCGAATCTGACATGGCTCATGATATCTTTATTATTCGCCACAGTTCGTCTCGTGGGCCGAGAGAGGGATAGAAATTATTAAAAATATTTAGTAAAAAGAATATTAATGATTGGTTGATGACCAATCATGATTTACAGTTAGTCATTTTAGATTCGGACGATAATACTAGCTAAGCTATGAAAACACAGCTGTGGAGATGACTTCGGATCAAGGATCACAAACATTTATGCTCTAATTGTAAATAATTTCATTAAAAGTGAAGTGGGGCCCGTGGCGGTATCTATTGTTGAGGCTATTTATTTATTTATTTTACATAATCCCACTAACAGGCATATGCCCAATTACAGGTGGTAATGTGAACAACTTAGTGTTTACATAATAAATCATAAAGAAAAAACAAAAAACAAAAAAAGACAAAAAAAAAAAAAAAAAGAGAAAACAAGTCAAAGCTCTGAACCTATTATTCGAATTCCTTGTAGAAAATATCCCTTATTCATGAAAATATTAACCATACTTAGACATTAAAAAATATAATAAAATTTGGTGCACTTATAAATGAAATTCATTAAGAATAATATATCCTAATAATATGTACATACCTACATACATACACATACACATACAAATAAACAAAGTAATCTTTAAATCTTCTTAATGTCGAGTTAGGGATAAGAAGAGCAGTATAAAAAGGCCTAGAAAACATATCGATATACATAAAATATATGCTTAAATTTATAATTATACACACACATACGCAAATATGCATAATATACGCATACACTATATGCATAGATCTAATACAAACGAATATGCAGACATTAGGCACTAATATGCGAGAAATGTTTCCGCAGAATACTTTTGATCTTTCCCAATCCAAAACTGAAATCTAGCTCAAGTACATTACATAAAGACTTCCAGAGGTTAGTGAGTTTATTTAGTGGAGAATGGTAACAAGGCTTACACACAGGCATATAAAAGTCCTCCTTCAACCTGCTATTAATCCTACCAACTCTAAATTCTAGTTTTCCAAGCATATTAGGGTCATCCAGACTAGAGATGCGACATCGACGGCAAAACATCGATGTTTTGAACATCGATTTTACAATCTAAAAATCGATGTCGATTAAACATCGATGTTCAAGAACAGGTATTTTATCGACGTATTTTGGACAAAAAGCATCACTATATATGCTTTTAACATCGATGTTTTAGACAACATCAAATATTTTAACATCGATGTTTTAACAATAAGCAAGTTGTTTTTAACATCGATGAGGAAACATATTTTTTTTTGCAGAAAACATAGATGTTATGAACAAAAATCATCAATTTATATGCTCTTAACATCGATCTTAAAAACATCGATGTTTTAACAATAAAAAGTGGTTTTTAACATCAATGACAAAAACAAAAAAGTTTTAATATCCATGTTTTGGACAAAAAACATCAATATTGTTAAACATGTCTTTAACATCGATCTTAAGAGCATATATATTGATGTTTTTTGTCTAAAACATTTTCGTTTTTGTCAAAATCAAACATCGATATTAAAACATTTGTTTTTGTCAAAAACAATTTTTTTTAAAACAGATGTTTTCTGTAAAAACAAGTATGTATTAACATTGATGCTTTGGAAAAAAAGATCGATGTTAAAAATGACTTTGTTATAGTTAACATTTCGTTGTTAAGAGCATATTTGTTTTTGTATATAACATCGATGTTAAAAACAACTTGGATAATATTAAAACATTTTTTTTTGTCCAAAACATAGAAGTTAAAACATATTTGTTTTTGTCTAAAACATCGATGTTAAAAACAACTTTTCCAATGCTAAAAAAAAAAAAAGATCTAACTACCAGAAACATCGATGGTCGGAAAACATCGGCTACGTAACATCGATGTTTCAGGAACATCGACATTGATGTCGCATCCCTAATCCAGACCTCCCTGGACATCTTTCTTCCAGTTTGTGTGCTACACCAAATTCCTTCATTAAGTAATTGTACGAAACTTCCCAACCCGGATATGAACCATGTTTTTTATAGAATAAATATCTTAAGAATCGTTTTTGTAATTTTTCTAACAAATATAGGCCAAGTGTATTGAAGTGATGATCTGGAATGTCCAGGAAAGAGGTGAGTGGGGGGGGGGGGGGGATAAATTCTCTGCTGCGTGGCCCCCCTGAAGAAAGGGGCCACCCTCTCCCCCACTCCTCTAGGTACGCTACTGTTAATATGAATAATACAAATACTTTTGTTGATCTTACTTTCCTTGCATATACCTCATTTTCAGTTTTCTAAATATTTCCGTTGTTTCTTTATGAGTGGGAAAAGTAGAAGGGTGACTTTAGACTATTTGGACAGAGCGGGTGTATTTATCTAAAATTTGATTAGTCAATACATAAATATTCTTAAAATGAGTATAAAAATTTATTAAAAACATTAAATCATTTTGATAAAATAACGAAATAGATTCAATGCAGTGGCGGATCCAGGGGGTGGCGAGGGGGGCGCCCCCCCCTTGGGTAGTGAGGACACCAATCAATTATTACTATTTCTGTATAAAAAGGGTTATCTTTAATAATTTTTTGAGCTCATTAAATGAAAAATAAATTGTATTTAAACATTTAATAGAAATTTAATACTTAAATGTGCACTGATATTTTAAATTAGGTCCTTTATGACGCAAATATATAAAAAATAAAAAAGTGCGCCCCCCCTCAGAAAATTTCTGGATCCGCTACTGATTCAATGGAACGGTTTTTGTTTAAAACATAAATTTTTTATTCAAATAATTGATTGGTGAGATATCAAAATCCTCTATTTTTTTTCTTTTTTGTATTTTTATTAAAAACAAGTCATAACATTAAATTTTCAACCAACGTTTCCAAAATTGCTTCCATCTTCAGGGTTTTTCTATAAACATTCTGAAATTTTAAAATTTGTATTAACTCCTCCAGCAATTTTCTTCGCCCTCTTCAAATATGGTTGGTTGATTGGTTGTTTTAGTATGAAGGCGTAAAACCCCCAAACGCCCTTGTTTATTTACACCACTTCAATGAATAAAATTGGTGATAAATAAATAAGTAATAAACTTTCTTATTGGTCTTTTATTAATCCAATTTTATACCAGTGAAAAATCCAATCTTCCTTTGTGATATAAAGTCTTCCAGTAAAGTATCAACTATCAAATAAGTAATAAAAATACAGATTGAGAACAAGATTAATCAGAATAAGAGAGGGGAAGAGAGATAGAATTTGATCTAGAAAAGTTCAAAGATAAATTAATTAAAAAACGAGGAAAATATAGATAATTTAAAAAACGGTAGAAGTAAGAAAAAGTGAAATTAAAAAAAAAAAAAATTTAAATGCTTTTAAGAAATCCTGGATAGAAAAGAAATGACCCTATTTAAAAACTTTTCTTCATTTTCCAATGCGGTGGATATATTTGTTAGTATACCCTGGTCTTGTAGTAAGTACAAACATCGAAGATGCGAGCTGCTGTCAATCTTTCATCACACTTTGATATCTCAAAAACCAATTATTTCAATGTAATATTAAAGATTCTCCTAAAAACAACTTTAAATACATGAAATATATGTTTTAAATATGGAAAAAAGTGGAGATCATATATGGAGGGGGCGAAGAATAATTATTGGAGGAGTTAATAGACATTTTAAAAGGTGAGAATGTTTATAGAAAAACCCTAAAGATTGAAGCAATTTACGAAACGTTGGTTGAAATTTTAATTAAATGTTATGACTTGTTTTTGATAAACATATAAAAAAATAGAGGATTTTGATAACTCACCAATCAATTATCTATATAAATAAAGATGAAATTCTGTTTGTTCTTTATAGAAATCCATACCGTTTGTCCTAAATTCTCCAGATTTCGCCCATTGGTTCTTTCATACCAGGTGCGAACACCTGTCCAAATTAAAATTGCATAACTTCAGCCGATCTTCAGCTGATATTCTTTATTTTTATAAAAATCGTAATGATATCTCTTTACAATGGTTTTTTACGAAATCGACCGTTTCATTAGAGAAATGAAATTCTCCGGGTGAAACCGGGATATAAAGCTATATTCTTTGTAAATAAAGATGAAATTCTGTTTGTTCTTTATAGAAATCCATACCGTTTGTCCTAAATTCTCCAAATTTCGCTCAGTGGTTCTTTCATATCAGGTCCGAACACCTGTTCATATTAAAATTGCATAACTTCAGCCAATCTCTGGGTATATTCTTTATTGTTATAAAAATCATTTTGATCCCTCTTTACATTGGTTTTTACGAAATCGACCGTTTGAGTCGATAAAAGTCTCACTTTGTAGATTTAAAAAGTGAAATTCTCTGGGTGAAACCGGTACATTCAGCTAGTTTGAATATAATATTGAAGATCCTCCCAAAAATAATTGTTTAATGTGATAGTGCTACTAAAATTGCTACAGGTAAAGGAAAAAAAAACATATTCTTTTGTTTTATTATTATTAAGTAATAGTTCTATTTTTCAAGAAGTTAGATGTGAGATATGGTTAACAAAGAAAACGCAAAGTTTGGGGCCATTATATTAAGGCGAAAAGTCGTGGATTACAATCATTTACTTGATCTGTGTATAAAGGAAAAATAAAACAAAAAAAAAAACCTTGCAAATAGTGTAGTTCTTTAAGGAAACAATACTCTGTTGAAAATGTTGTCATACATTTCTCTTCCGTATCCCCTTCTACAGAAATCATAACAAACAGCACCGCCACTAGCATAACTGAGAACACTTGGGAGTTGAATGAAAGCATCACCGTTCAGTTATTCTCCAGTTCATCGGGATCGATGAAGGATACTTGCTCACAATCCATTGCCGCCCGGCTTGTTGAAACATGAATTATGACGGGCATTGTCACGCTAAAGAAGAAATAGACCGCCATTGAAAAGGATAGCTTGTCCTTAAAAATAGACCTTGCCCTTTACAATGATCGTTTATTACAATGAGCTTAACGAGTTTCGCTCCGTTGTTCCCGACATCGCCTTACACAGCAAAGTCTCCAGCTACTCCTATAAACATAAACAAACCTCTGTGACAAAAAAGTCAGCGGAGCGCGTTCGTCCAACGTCAAAACGTGAACGACTGCGTTACTCACCGGAAATAAGAATTTTTCTTGGCTTTTGTAACTCAAAAGTTAAACTTAATATAAGCTTTAATAATAGAAACTAACTCACATTGTTGAACTAATTATTCATTAGCAACAAATATTTTACGGGAAAAATTTAATAATAAGCGAAGCTTTTATTAAGAGGCCCAATGAGATTTTTTCATAACCAGCCGATCTAATGAAGATTTTGCCTTGGGAACAACTAGAGACAAGCTGAATTCGTTAGATTCAAAATAGAGACGGGTCTTCTTCGTTTAAAGCACGCCAACCGAATCTACAGTTACAAATAACACAACACTTGTTTTTAAAAGTAACGATATTTAATAACTATTATTTTATTTTTCACTCTATTCTAACTTCCAAAAATTACAGATGTCTTCCAACATAACCTCGAATAAATCTTTGTTTTGATTCCTATGTCTCCACAGAAATTCAGCAAGATACGAATCTATTTAAGTTCTCCTAGTACCAGCTTCTACTTTATTTCGCCTTTTAGCCGCAGCCCATAGAGATTCTATCGTTTGTGTATGAGCTCCTGTTTCTGGATAAATGAAATTTTTTGTCATCTATCTACAGTTTTATCTCAATCTTTGAATTGGTCGTATAACCTAAAAAAAGCCATGTTTACAATCGTAACTAAATATTTTAGTCATATGTTGTAATTGTAAAGAACCGAGTATTACGTAACAAGTGACGATATCGCAAATAGTAACGTAGTAGTTACCATATGTTCATATTTGTACCTGTACATTAGGTTGGCTTGCTTTAAACAAAAAAGACCCATTAGCACTAATTAAAAGCTGTATTTTTACAAAAATGATTGGATGCGACAGGAATTCGCTGGTTTGGTGAAGACCCAAAACTTAAATCCTTCCAAATAGATCTTATCATTGTTATGCAATTCAGCTTTTAATTGTGAATTAAAAATTTGGAGGGTTTGTCCTTTACGTTTTGACGACATGAGAAGAAAGTTGTATTTAAATTTATATTTGACGAAAATAATAATTCTCAATGTCAGCTAAACATTAAAACACAAGATCAGTGTTACTAAAAGTATCCACTGGTAACCAAAGAGTAACACAAAAGGAACCGGGTCTTTTTTAGATTAGGCCCGCCTGTTACTTTTAGTAGTAACTGCTACTATTTGCTAAATAAAAAATCTGGTGCGTGCGCGCAACACACAACTTTCACTTACCAACTTACTTAGATTAGAAATTGACGTGTTTTGCTAAATATCATTTCCCAAAGTCACACATTTTTCTACATTCATATCTTATTTTTGTTAATCGTTAAAGCCGTTTTTGAGTAAATAAAAAAAAACCCGTGAAAATGATACAAAATTTATTAAGTAAAGTCCCCCCCTCCGGTTGATCAATTGTGATGAAATGTTGGTTATCACATCTTTGGCATATATATACATCAAATACCAAGTTTGATCAAAATCGTTAAAACCGTTTTTGAGTAAATAAAAAAAACACGTGAAAATGATAAAAAATTTATGAAGTAAAGTCCCCCCTCCGGTTGATCAATTTTGATGAAATTTTTACAGTCATATTTAAGGCATAAAAATAGATCAAATACTCAGTTTAATCAAAATCGTTAGAGCCGTTTTTGAGAAACTCGAAAAAAACTTAAAAAGTTATTAAATAAAGCACCCCCTCCCTTTGAGCAAATTTCATGAAATTTTTGCTGTCACATCGCGGGCTTATACATACTCTAAATACCCAATTTCAGGTTCGCACGGTTTATAGTTTTTGAGCTAGTCTGTTCACACACAGACACACAGACATAAACACAGACCATTTCGCATGACTTGGTTATTTTGACTCAGGGGACCCCAAAACGTGTATTTCCGTTCAAAACCGGAAGTCGAAAATTTTCACGATCGCAATACTTCCACTTACTATATATTTCATATATAGGTAGGTGATGGGCCGGGATAGCCGAGCGTGTAGGAGCGCGACCCGTTGTTGCACGCTCGAGCCGAACGGCGGCGGTTCGAATCCGCCCTGGGAGGGTTAACTTTTATTTCGTGGAGGCCCCACGGAATAAATCGCGACCCTCCCACCATGGTTAGAATAGGTTGGTTACACCTGTAGAGTAACCCCCCGTATGCCACACATGGCCAGGTAGGGGTACCGAAAAAAAAAAAAAAAAAAAAAAAAAAAAAAAAAAAAAAAATATAGGTAGGTGAAAGTAAAAAAAGTTATTATATTGGAAACATGTGTTATTAAATTTATTGAAACATGCATTTTTAATAATATTTAGAACAAATAATTAGTAATACTTCTTCTCCTTCTTCTTCTTTTAACTTTCTGCAGGCCAGTACTCCTTTATGTCTAAAATTATTCTAGCGAACAAATCCTCTCCTTGGTAGCGCTGCCTCCACAGGAACTCACACAAATAAGAGTCTCATTTTTCTGAGTGTTCCACATTCTTTTTTATTCCTTCTTTTCGCCTTCGCCCAAAAGGATTCTATTGTTTGGGTGTATGCTGGGGATCTACAAAATTCTTGGAATGATTAACTGTTAGATGTTTGTAATTCATTCCAATAATTTTGTCAATCTCATCTAAATGAGTTGAGGCAGGTAGGGGAAGATCTTAAAATTGCATTTTTAAGGTTCAAAACAAATAATAAGTTATATGCTTTTCGGGCAATTTACTATATTGTACCAAATAGTTTACAATTACTTAAGTCGCCGTGACTATTAGATATAGTTTTTAAAAACAGTGTTTTTGGTGTATTATCGATATAATTAGCAGTGTCCGATTATACTCTAAACATTACATTAGGTTTATCCAAAAAATATAGGTACAATGGAAAAAACAACTGTTGACAAATTGATATGATCCAATTTGTTTATATTCATGCATTATTCCTAAAAAAAAAAAACTCTAATCCCCTGATGGGGGGATTAGACTAAACAAAAAATAAAACAAGAATATAGCATAGATATATATAAAACTAGGAATAAATATCTAAAATAAGGATATTATTTAATTCAAATACATAAAAACTACTACAATAGAAGCTGTGTAAATATTATATGCATATATTAATTTTACTTTTTTTTCGAAATTTCGGGGGGAGGGGGCGCTTCGATCCCTCATATCTATCCCTCAATCAATACTCGTGTGTAATTATCTGCTCCTTAAAGGTATTTTCCCCTTTTAAATTAAGTTTAAAATACCATAGTATTCTTAAAGGTCAACTATTTGTGGGAATGATACAAGACTCACAGTATAGGCGGGCGCAAGCGACTATAGGGTGCGCTAGTAGTTTTACAAAATGTCGGAATGAACGGGGATAGACATAGTTGATGTGATAGTGATAATTGGTAATTTTAAAAGACCATTAATTGGAGGGCAGGCTATCCTTGATGCAAACCACATAATTACACGTGAAATAATATCTAGAAGTAAAAATACAGATATTTTACAAGCCTTGTGCCTTCAAACAAGCGATCTTAAAGGACTGCCCCATCAAATAAAAGTGGAAATCAAATTTATTAATAATAATAAGCTATTTTCTTGTAATTGTACGTGTAAAGCTGGTAGTTCTGGTAAATGCTAACACATCGTTATACCTTTACTCTAACTTTTTCGATTAGCAATAACATTAATTACCTATTCATACAATCATTGTTATGACAGCTGTCATTTTCATGACAGCTTAGTTTCTTTGTCATATTATTTATTTATTTGTCAAAACTTTCAGACATCACATTGAAAACTTGGAACAGTTAAGCACAACGGATGTAAGACAAAAAAGGGAACCTAAAAAATAAAAACAAATCTATGACACTATGATCCCAATGTTTTGCATAAAACTAGCATTTTGGAATAATAAAATGTCAAATACTAATATTTACCTGGATAAATATAGTCACTTTTTTTAAAATGAAGGCTACATATCGTCATATGTTTCGAAACAGGCTTATCTATTCTTAATTTTACAATCCACTCTTTAAGAAGCTTTTTATTTTTTGGAAATAAATGGAATGACACGTCTTTTGATTTTCTGATTGAACACTGAGGGAACAAACAATACCTATTAGACATTTTTCAAATAATATTTTGTTCAATTGGGTTTTAATTATGAAAAAATAATTAATACTCTTAAAAACACATTTGTTTCCATTTAATCATTGTAAAGTATTGTGGATATAAAAGCTGAAATTAATAAAATTTGTATAAGGAATGATCCACATAGGTAAAATTCCTATCATAAATATGAGCATATAGAAAATAATGCTTATAGTTATGTAAATAATATTGTGATTTTTTAATCCCCTGTTGTGGTTTCATCTCCTTTGTATTTTTTTTTTATTTTTTTTTTTTTTTTTTACCTTCACTTAACTATATATGAAATATATAGTAAGGGGGAAGTATTGCGATCGTGAAAAATTTCGACTTCCGGGTTACAACGGAAATACACGTTTTGTGGTCCCCTGAGTCCAAATAACCAAGTCCCGCGGAGTGGTCTGTGTGTGTGTGTTCACTCACTACCTCAAAAACTATAAACCGTGCGAACCTTAAATTAGGTATTTAGTGTATGTATATGCCCGCAATGTGACAGCAAAAATTTTATCATAATTGATCAACCGGAGGGGGGACATTACTAAATAATTTTTTTACTTAATAAACTTATTAAATATATCATTTTCACATGTTTTTTTTATTTACTCAAAAACGGCTTAAACGATCTTGATCAAACTGGATATTTGATGTATGTATATGCCAAAGATGTGATAGCCAACATTTCATCAAAATTGATCAACCGGAGGGGGGACTTTACTTAATACATTTTGTATCGTTTTCACGTGTTTTTTTTTATTTACTTAAAAATGGCTTTAACGATTTTGATCAAACTGGGTATTTGATGTATGTATATGCCAAAGATGTGATAGCCAACATTTCATCAAAATTTGTCAAACGGAGGGGACAAATAGTTATTTCATAACTTTTTTTCCAATTTTTACCTTTTTTTCGATTATCTCAAAAACGGCTTTAACGATTTTCGTCAAGTTTAATGAAAATTAGGTTTTCTTTAATATCAGGTTATCATTATTAAAATGTTCTGAGGGGGCTGTTTTTTTGTTTCCTATAAAGTACCTTTGTTTTTGTTTAAATGGAGAAATTAACTGTCTCTCGTTACGCCTAAAAATAAGAAATGGCTAAACATGAAATAAGATAAAAACCAAGTAAACATATAGAGGAGAAAAAAAGAAAAATAAGTCAAGTCATAAAACACGTTGAGCCCACGCATGCGTAGTAGCCCTTTAATGACAGACCATTGTTCATAATTAAAGCCGTTCTGTTCATTTAATGGAAATTATTTGTTTCATGGTAACTAAATGAAATTTTCAACAAGTACTTAGAGAATTATAAAATCAGACGACTTGGAGTATAATGCTTGCATCGCCGAATTATCACAAGTAAAAATTTTCTTTAATAATAACAGAAATTAGTGTTTTTTGTAGAGCAAATGAAAACAAAAATAAGAAATGAATGTGGAAAAATGTGTAACTTTGAGAAGTGGCATTAACAAAACGCATTAATTTCTGATCTAAGTAAGTTGGTAAGTGAAAGTTGTGTGTTGCGCGCACGCACCAGATGATTTTTTTTAAGCCCTGATGAATACTTTATTTAAATGTGGTAAGGTTGAACTTTTGGAATTGGATGATTGGTTGCAAATATCCTGGTCATTTATCGATAAAGTACAACATCTTTAAATAGAAGGTAGGTAGGTATTAGGCCGAGCGCACATTGAGACACATCGCGACGCAGAGCAGAGCAGAGCAGTTTTTGTGGTAACTGAAATACACTCGCGGCCAAAATAACAGGCGCACCTTCATTTTTAGTAATAAATGTATCTTAGCGTAGGTATAACGCGTCCTAGCATCGATTTTTTATTTCTTATCTAAAATAAGCACATGTCCCTTCAATATTATGTCAATAATCCATAGTAAACAATCAACAGATTAGAATTCGAAACAATACTGCATCAGTACGTATATGCGACTTCAATGCTGTACGTTTTCCTGCTTAAAGTGCTTTTCTTTTTAATTTTCTTTCGTTTTTTTTGTGTTTGTGGTTGTTACTTAATCTTTTTCTTTTAATAAAATGGTTTTAGAAGCTATGACAGTTGCGAGAATAATTGCGTTAGTAGAAAAAGTTAGGAATCAACGTTAGGTGGCCAGGACGTTAGGCCAACCAGTAATAACGGTTCAAAGGGCGGTTCAGAGGTAGTAGGAGACGGGACTCTATACGAGGAGACCAGGATCAGGGAGCCCCAGAACGACTGAACCAGCAGATGACCGTTCCATCATGATGCAAACGTTAAGAAACCGCACAGTAGAAACAGTAGAAACCGCTTGTCGGCTGAGAATTGCTCGACAGGTGAATGTGAGTTTAGGAACAATAAGTAGAAGGCTCGCCGAAGTGAACTTGCACTCCAGGGCCCCAGTAACAGGTCCTCAGTTGACGGCAGCTCACCGAAATGCACGTCTTCAATTTTGCCGAGAACATGCTAACTGGACAAAACCTGATTGGGCCTCCGTTATGTACAACGACGAGTCAAGGTTTAATCCGTATACTCAGGATGGCAGAGTAAGAGCATGGAGAAGAAGGGGAGAGAGGTATAGCCAGTGCAACATCGCTGAAACGGTGAATTTCGAAGGTAGGTCTGATATGGTGTGGAGAGACATCAGATCACAAGCGAGGACAGACCTCCACGTGTTCAACAGACCCTCCCTCAATGAAACCTCGTATATCACGGAGATTCTAGAAGAACATGTGATGCATTTTAAGTCTTTCTTTGGCAATAATTTTCGCCTTATGCAAGATAATGCCCGGCCATACACAGCACATGTCGTGCAAGAGTATCTGGATAAGGTCGGCATTCGTACTCTTCCATGGCTAGCTCGAAGCCCTGATCTGAACCTTATAGAACAGCTATAGGAGGTGTGTCCGACGGCGGCCAAACCCTACCATTACTGTATAGGACCTCAGGACAGCGCTAGTGGAAGAGTGGGAGGCTGTACCCCAGGAACGGGTAGCTATCCTCATCCAAAGTATACCGAGGAGGGTTGAAGCAGTCATCAGAACCAGAGGAGGGAATACCCGGTACTGAGGACGCTTTTTTTTTTGTTTAATCAAAGTTAAAAATGTAAAAAGTCAATTTTTATTTTTAGAGATATTTCGTTTATTTTATAATAAATTTTATTTCTTTTTTATATGTCGTTTTTTCTTCATTTTCCTTGTGCATCTTAGAAGCATATAGTATACACTTTGCTCAGAAAAAAATTGGGAAGTTTATCTCAGTCCAACAAAAAGATAAGTGCAAAAATCTAGGTGCGCCGGTTTTTTTGGCCGCGAGTGTATATAGGAACCGCGCACATTGGGACGCAGAGCAGAGCAGAACAGAGCAGGCCGATGTGGCACTCGTGGATCTGCCACAGAAAACTGTGCCGATGCGACGCAGTTTTCAATATTTGATTATTTTAATACCTATTATTATCATTTAATATTAGTGTTTGAGTAGTACTACTTTTCTCTTAAGCAGGTTAATGAAACTAAGTAGGTCTTCTGTATGTATAGGGTGTTCTAGATAAGTTCTAGGAAAAAAAAGGTTTTAAAAATATAATAATTTAAAAGATATATATATGTTCTGTTATTTTAGATTCCAAAATCATAATATAATTTTGAAATTTCTCGCTATTCCAAAAGCGCATGATACGAGTGTTTTGAATTTTTAAAACTAAACAATTTCAGGATGAAAATGTAGCTGTAAAATTAGTTTTAAAAAATATATATAGAAATATTAAAATTTAGATGAGGGCCTGTCTGAAGTTCTAAAAGCAGATACTTTTGTTTAAATATTTTTAATATTGTTATTTTATTTGTAATTTCGGTTTTCGTTAGTTTTTATTCGTCTTACTGTGACACGTTTAAAAATTAGAAAAACAAGTTTTCTTCTCATAGATACTAGAAGTTCATTAAACAATTCAACAAGTTATGATCTTAGGAAAATTTGACTGATATTATTTCACTGAAAAAAATATAGGCTTTATGGACATTTAGTTAATGGAAATGCTGATTACAACCAATAATGTATATGTTGGGATTGCAATAAATCAAATCAATTTATCCTTCACTAAACTTCGTTAATCTTGTTGAGGTCACCAAGCTCAAATTTTTAAGATACAAAATAAAACAAACTTGAAGTGCTAATATTTTAATTAAACAAGTCAATTAAATAAATTTTTTTTTTTAAATTATCAAAAAACACAATCAAATCATTTAACCTAACACGTTCAAGAGAACAAATTTAAGCTATATAAAAATCGAGTTTTTGGTTTAATTATATTTTTTAATTCACATGGCCATCTCGATTTCTAACAGTATATTTCTTCTTTTATTAAATACTAGCCGTATATACCGGTTTCACCCGGGAAATTTCATTTTTTAATTTATGAAATCTATATAGTGAGACTTTTATCGACTCAAATTTAGAGTGGATTTCGTAAAAACCAAGGTAAAGCGAGATTATTACGATTTTCATAACAATAAAGAATATCAGCTGAAGATCGGCTGAAGTTATGCAATTTTAATATGGACAGGTGTTCGCACCTGGTAACAAAGAACCACTGAGCAAAATTTGGAGAATTTAGGACAAACGGTATGGATTTGTATAAAGAACAAATAAACAAACAGAATTTCAACTTTATTTATATAGATATTTGAGTAAAAAGAAAACTGCTATTTAAAAATCAACCATGTGTTGATTGGAACTTTTTTAATAAGAAATTTTATGTGAATATAACTCTTCTCTGTTATATTATCTTCTTAATTTTATTATATCCTCATACAGAATAGAAAATAAGAGAAAATAAATTTTGTTCTGGGACTAGATCCCTCAAGAATAACAGACTGGAACAAAAAATAAAACTACAACTGGTCAAATAATTAAAGTAATGGTGGATAATTAAAAATAATATTTTCATTAAAAACCCATAATAAATAGTTATAAAAAATAAAAGTATACAAAGTAGTGAATAATATATTGATTTATCAAATAAATAAATTACAATAAATGTTCAAGGAAAAAAAAAGAAGAAATTAATGAAAAAAAGATTATTCCATAATGATATAATGCTGTTAAAATCGTATCCAAGGATTTTAAGAGATTTGTGCCTAATATAATTCTACAGACTTAGAGCTTAACCAGATCTCCCATTGCCTGAATTATAACATCACGATAAGTAATGGTTTTAAGCTTTGGATCCCTCAGACTAAATAGTAACTTCAATGTAATTATGTAATTCACCAGACGGAAATATTTAATAGATTGTTAAGAATGATCTGTTTGCGAATTCTTTCATGAGCTGGTCTTTTCTCCATTTCCTCATTTTATCACAATCTTTTTTACGTTGACTTTTGATAATGCAAATTTTTTTGTGTTCAACTCTAAATACGAATCAGATTCTGATCTTAAATCCAAGAAATCTAACATAATTTAACTAAAAAAGCCTCTGTCTTCCCGAAACTGCGGCACAGAAACTGCTCTTCAATGTGCGCGGGTACCTGTGCGACGCAGTTTTTTTTTCGTGCCGCCTGCTCTGCTCTGCTCTGCGTCGCCTGCGTGACACAGTTCGATGTGCGCCTTACCTTAGTGTTGAGTTTCAATTCAGAAACTAGAGAAGAATGTTTTATTCGTAAAGATTCGAATTAGGTCCTCAAAATCCCTATTTTGTACTTTTTAATCTCTCAGTTACTTGATCTTAGAAATAAGATTATTAAATTTATTTAATGTAATATTCAGAAAAACATGGTACAAACCTGTAGAAGTAGTTTTATGGATTTCAAAAGACCAAGAAGAAGATGTAAAACTACCGTCAACGTTATTTTTATTCTTCTTGTTTAAGTTGTTGAAAGAAATGTACTTTTCTTTTCCTAATCGATATTTCGACGGTCTTTTTTATTCGAAATATCAAGAAAGAAAACCCTTGTTTTGTTTATGAACTCGTGGATGTATTTCCACACCGCACCTATGCCTTCGAAGTTTATTTTATTTTCGAAACAAAAAAAAGTTCATTTCCACATGTCTAGTACATACGTAATGTAGTAAATACCGCATTGAAAAAAAAACTAATGTTAACTTTAGAACTTAACAGTAAATTTAATCAGCATTAATTTCCATCCAAGAACACAAGGAGTTATCAAATACCATAACTCTCTGAATTTCGTGTTTTAATATTTTCTTTTAGCTACTAAATAAATAAAACCATAAAATATCTTGATGCCACGGGCGTCACCGCCGGGGGGGGGGGACAGGGGGGGAAGCGTCCCCCCAATATTTTGGCAGGAGAGGACCCAATGTAAAAAATTATATAAAAATGCAATTTTACGAATTTGACCAATCAAATTTAATAAAATATAAAGATAAAATATTAGTTAATTACAGCACATCGTATTGAATTGATTATACCCAATTTCTCTATCTAATAATTTGTTTTCACAAAGTGACGCCGTGTCGCATTTCTATAAGTACAGTCAGGCGTATTGTATATTTGATGAGTTATATATTTTTTATTTCAGCTTGATCTTAGATTCTGTAACAAAGTTGTAACCCCGGAATTGATCTCCATTTCTTTTCTAAACCAAGCAGCTTGATCCTACTTTCCATCAATTCGATGAAGCTTATAGAAGTTGATGGGAAGCAATGAAATTAGTGGGATCAGGATGAGAAGTAGAACTTGGATAAAATTCAATTATGAAATTTTGACCCATATCCTTCAACATTAAGCCTTAACGACTCCCTATTTTATAACTGAGGCATAAATTGACAAATTTTAACCCTCCGTCGGGCGCGTTATCTATGAGATACACTTTTTAAAGAAAAATATTCACCAAACTTCCTTTTTGAGGGTTTTTTTTTTTTTTTTTTTTTGGCCCCAAGATTTGTTAGCAAATCCTATTTCGCCAAACTGTTTCTTTAAACTTTAAAAACCTAATTAAAATACCCTACAACAACATATATAAAAAACATATAGAATACCTTATAGCAAAAGTATTATTGAACAATGATGATAAAAGTTTTTTTTTTTTTTGAGATAATAATAAAAATGAGAAGAAAAAAAAAAAAAAAAAGGGGGAGATGGCTTAATGATCGCACACCTTTATATCAGGAAGTTTATTTCTTTCAGAAAGTCACAAGGGTGTTGTGCTCCCAGTAATGTGTTCCACGGGTCTTTCTGTAAAGTTTAGTAGTGCAATTGCATTGGATAGTGTTCTGTGATTTACTTGCCATTATTTTTAAACTGCTTGATACAACGCGCCCATTTACGTATTTTTTTTCAATTCCGTATTTCTATTTTTTATTAATTGATTTAGTCTCTATGTAACAATTAAAATATACATATATATTTTTCTTACTTTATTTTTTATTTCATATCTGAATTACTGTAAAGCCTATTATCTGAGAGATACACGCGCCCGGTGTCGTATTTTTCTACTTTTCGGAATGGAATGCAAGAGCATTTTCGATTTGGATAAACAGGAGGATGTAAATGCTATTCATAAATTGCTAATAAATGATGTTAGTGATCATGAAATTGACGGGAACAACGACGATGAACCAGATACTGACGCTAGTATTGACTTCGAAGAAACGGATGGCCGTTCAGACACGGAAAGGGATGGGGACTCAAAATCTGAGGTACGGGAGAATTGTGATAAAAAGTAATAAACGGCCAACATTTTTATAATAATTTAGGTAAAAGGGAGTTTCCTTGTAATTATTTAAGCCTATTTACTTTTAAATTGCATCATATTGTATAAAAAAAAATCCAAATAGGAAATGATTCATATAAATAAATATTTGTGTTTTTTTGTTACTTTTGTTTCGTATCAGGCATGTTATTTTCATATAGTCTTTTTATATTCTGAAAATTCATTTTTAACTAATTCTTTCCATTCTTAAGGATTCGAATGAAACACATAACGTTTAAGTTTAAATAAAATGAAGTAATGTTATATGATGATCATGGTTAGATCTCGGAGATAGACGCGCCCGACAGCGGAACGCTCTTGACGCGCCCGACGGAGGGTTAAGAGACTATAAATACCTTTAAAATACATTGTTGGAGGATAATTTAAATGTCCCAACAGTTGTTTTTAGGACTTATTATTCTAACTTTTAGCCCCTCGGATTTCTACCAACTCTATCTAAGAAAATATTGAGCCATCCCCCCAATAATTTGGTGCTGGTGACGCCCATCCTTGATACTTCAGTAATATTAACAGGAAGGAATTTATCTTTCGTTAAACGTGTCTACAGTTTTTTATTGTTCCCTTATTGAATTGGAGGGTTATTAAAAAATAGTTACATTTTTTTTTATTTTAGGCAATGATTGGTTTATGGTTTTGAGTTCTAAATTACGAAGGAATGGGAATAATTTAGCAAGTTAAATGGTAGGATACTGAGTGTGAAAGCTTTTGTTTGAGGCTGATTGCTTGGGAGAGCTAGGAAAGCTAGGAGGTGATTGGACGCGCATCGGCGGCGTAACAATGACCGCCCGCCTTCTCCACCGAGGGAAAAAAGGGACATGTTACGAATCGCTCCTCCAACCGGATCGGGACCGAAACAATTTATTATTGGTTCTGGCTCCCCACCTTCTTAGTAGCCAGGACAAAAGAGCTAGCGAGGAGTTTTTACCAAGCACCGCCCAGCACATATTCACGCCGCCTGACAGCTTTCCCAAGCTCAATTCACTAGAGCTACAAAAGCCTTCTTTTGTTAGACATCTAGTCACTCATCTTTTCCAAGAACACTTAGGATCAAGGTATTTTAAAGTACTTGAAGATTAATTAAAGCCATGAGATATTCATTAGGTAAAACAACGATTTATAGCGGCCTTACCGATTACGTTTCCTTATGATGATGAGCTATGACAGAAAACGTGTCATAATTCAGTAAAATTAAAATTACTTGTAGGCTTTCACACCTCGTGCAAAGAAAATTAGATTTATTGACACAACATCCGTTTAAAAATAGATTTTTATACTGGTGAAATGCCTTATTTTTTTAATCTAGACGTTAGTTTCTGAAATCAAAGTTTTGATTGAAGTACTGTCATTCAAGAGATTGGGTGCTTAAGATGAGATAAAATAGTTACAAATTAGTTTTGAAACCTCTATATATATATTACATTATTTTTCTTGTTTTGACAACTTGAAAATTATCTTTATAATTAAAAAAAAAATTAAGAAGAGAAAGGTCTTCTTGCCCTTGGCTGGGATTTGAACCCGGATTTCCATCTTTTGCGGTGCTCTTTCCGATTGAGCCATCAACATGGGCGGATCCAGCCGATCGGAAAGGGGGGGGGCTGCAGTCCTAAAGCAAGCTGCTAATCAGCTTTTTTACCTTTATATTCCTTTCCCACAACTAAAATTCTACTTGTTCTGCACATTATTTGTTCTTTAACTTGCTTCCTTACATTAAGGAAAGTCAAATTCTATCTTAAAATGACGAAAAATTTTCCAAAGGGAGGGGCTGCAGCCCCCACAGCCCCTCCCCTGGATCCGCCAATGGCCATCAAGCACATAGCCCGGTTAATTTACTCTATTCTCTTCACTGACCCCCCCCCCTCTCCCACCGATATCGCAAATTTTGCGAATTATGAAGGGGAGTGAACTATTCGTTATAACATTATTTTTCTTGTTTTGACAACTTGGAAATTATACACTTTATAACTTTATAATTTTTAAATGTTATAAGTGTTTCTTTCTTTGATGCATTACGAACCCTTTTAAGTAGCAGAGATTTTCGAATGATTGGTGTCAGCAATAAAAAAAAAACCTTGTCCTTTTTTTCACATTATGCAGTGAAAGCCAACACATACCAAGCCTGGAAACAATGGTGAATTCGTATGACAAGCGGCGTGTCCTGAGCAAGGATTTTGTGAATAGGATTTTATACTGCGATCTTCAGACAGTAAATGTCTCTGTAAAGAGTTTCAGTGTTATCAAACCTTCTTGCCTAAGCTGTTCTACAGCATTCAAGCGTTAAATGGGCTCAAATTTAAGAATATGAAAGTTTCTTCTATTTAAGCTCGCGTAACGTCCATTGGATCCGACTTCAAGGAAGCAATTTCAGATATCCCTTGATCTTAATGCTGCGTTTCCTACCCTAGGTGACGTCGCGAAGTTCGTTCGTATACAACTGACTGCCATCAAGCTAACTCACTTTTAGACGCAACGCTTCTTTGTACTTCGACTACACACCAGTTTTAAAAGTCTACCCAACAGAGCCTAGAAATACAACAGTGCCGCCCTGCACTTAGTGAACCCTTTTAACAGCTCTGACACTCTTAGGTTATGGAAAGCCTCCTCTCCTGCACTTCGGATCCGTTACAGCGCTGTTTTGCGTACTTGTTCTTCGCGCTACTAGACTAGGAAACAGCCATAGGTGGATCCAGCCGGTTGTAAAGGAGGCTGCAGTCCCACATCCTTTCCCCCTGGATCTGATAATCAGCTTTTTTACCTTTATGTTCCTTTTCTACATCTAAAATTCTACTAAAAATCTTCTATTTTGTTCCGCCTATTATTTGTTCTTTACGTTACTTCCTTACTTTTAGTAAAGTTAAAATCTATCTTTAAGTGACAAAAAAATTTCAATAGGGGGTCTGCAGCCACTTTTACTTACTTTCGACATAGCAAACACGAAAGGTACTGAAGTGAACAAGTTCAATGGATGCACAGGCTATGGATATTCTAAAGCCCTCTAAGGTGGGATTTCGCATGGAGCTACCGCGACTGCGACTGGCCGCGGCGACCGGGCCCTCACCACTGCTCTAGTGTATTTTAAAGGAATCACTTTGACATGGCGTGACATCGGCCGCGATTGGAAAATGGGTCGCTCAGCGACCGCGACCGTACTGCTATAGGGACCAGTATAGTATCCAGCCTGCAACGACAGTATAGGCAAACACGTAACAAAGCAATTACATAGAAAAACTGTGTAATTCACAGCATATCCAAATATATATATATATATATATATAATTATGTGGCTCCAGTGAGTGTCCTCATTTAATACAAATATAAAAATAAATAAATATATAATACAATCCTAGAACGGCAACAAAAATCCGTCACCTTAAAAAGTAAGGTTTCACAAAAAAAAAAAAAAAAATAGGAAAAAGCAATATATATTAAATTTAAATACTACCGTAAACATCAAAGAGAGTTTTATACAATTAAATTATAAATTGAAAGTAGGGGAGAGCGGGGTTGGTTGGCATAGGGGGTAGGTTGGCCATCAGCTTTTTGTTTCCGTCACACCTGTTGTGAAGGCCCCACCATTGTACCATGTCACCCGCTCGACTTCGGGAGTCTTGTCCTGAGTTTTCAATCCGATGCTAACAGTGTAGAGAAGAGTATGCTTCATTAATTGATTTTACAACATGTAAGTAAATTTTTATATTTTCAGTCAATTTGGTTTAAAGGCATGGTAAAATCTTTGACTCCAATTCTGTTCACATAGCCCAAAACTCCTTTGAAAAACCTAACCTTTCGATTAACCAGTTTCTTGTTTGATTGTTCTCCCCTGTTCTGGCAACCATCTTTCATATGATCTCTCCTGTGGGGTTAGTTGGCTCTCTTCAACTGGGGTTTGTTGGCGCAGTAGCAATTCACAAAAGCAAGGTAAACATAAACAAAGGTGAAACTACCAATTGTCTTTAGTTTCAGCAAGGAGGATGAGAGCAATTTTTCTTATGCAGAAAGTGACGACAGTCTAAACTTCTATCTTCTTCTATTTTCCATTAAAAGCTGTTAAAAACCGATTCAAAATTATTATACCATTATAGTGTAGCTTTTAATAACAATAATATGTGTCAGGCAGTACTTGAATGAGATGGCTAAACAACCCCACCTTCTAGGCCAACCTGCCCCACCTTGGGGGTTAATTGGCATACTCTGGATTGACAAATTCTTCAATTTTCTATGATCTTAGTAATAAATATTATGTGGTGAAAAAAAATACTTGGAGTTGTACAATGGCATCACACCTATTGGGATTATATTAACAGGAACAACTCAACAATCAAAAAAGTGAAAACTGTTGCCAACCAACCCCGCTCTCCCCTACTCTACAAAAACAATATTTACAAAAAATTGATAGTTAAGTTAAAGTGAGTTCACACACTTTATTTAAAAAAGACCCAGAGGAAAAATCGTTCTAAGGTTGATGATATAATAAGTTTTTTTTATAATATTTAAAAAGAAAATTCAAAAATTTTCAGATCACTACCTAGCATTGATGACGATTTAAATGGTGATTTCGAAGTGAAATCCGTATTAAATAAACACCTTTAGAATCGCAGTAGCGGTCGTTCCTGCCGAAGTGCCCACGTTCAGCGACCGGTCTCCGAGACTGTCGCAGTATAATTGCGGCCGCAGTCGCTCCATGCGAAATCCCACCTTTAGGTAAGGCGCACATTGAACTGTGACACGCAGGCGACGCCGAGCAGAGCAGAGCAGGCGGCACGAAAAAAAAAACTGCGTCGCAGTTGACCGCGCACATTGGAGAGCAGTTTCTGTGCCACAGTTTTCCGAAGGCAGGGGCTATTTTGTGAAAGTATGTTACATGTCTTGGATTTAATTTCAGAATCTAATTCGGATATAGAGTTGGAAAAAAAAAAAAAAAAAATGCTAAAACAAAAGTCATGGTAAAAATATTGTGATAAAGTGAGTATATGAAGAAAAGACCAGATCACGAAAGAATTTGCACACAGAATTTTCTTAAAATTCTAACTATTTCCGTCTGAGTCTGGTGAAGCTAATAATTAAATTGAAGTTACTATTCAGTCTGAGAGATCCAATGCTTAAAATAATAACTTATCGTGATGTTTAAAATCATGTGATGAGAAGTCTGGCTCTAAGTTTGTAGAAGCTTTTTCCTAATTTCATATTAGGCTCGAAATCTTTACGAAAAACAATGCCTCTTTAAATCGTCTTATACGATTTTAATAACATAATATCATTACGTAATAAATTTTCAATAATTTCTTCTTTATTTTTATTAGAAAGTTATTTTAATTTATTTCCGATTTTATTTATTTGATGAATGAATATATTATTCGCTATGTTGTATACTCTTAATTTTTTATAAATATTTACATTTTTTTTTTTTTATGTAAATCTTATCTTTCATCATACACCAATACTTTAATTATTCAGCCAATTTTAATTTTATTTTTTATTCTAGTAAGTTAATTCCTAAGGTATCAAATCTTAGAATAAAGTTTAGTTTTTCTTCTACTCCATTCTGTATGAGGATATAAATAAATTATGTAGAGATTATCAAAGAGAAGTTATATTACATCAAAAATCTATATCGAGACATAGTCTATTTCCCACTCTTTCTGGTTAATCACGGTTTTTGGGTTTTTTTAAATAGCAGTTTTCTTTTTACTCAAATATGTTTAATAAAAAAATAAATATACATTATTTGTTTTTAATCAACATTTCCATTAACTAAATTTCCATAAAGCCCATCTTTTTTTGGTGAAATAAAATCCGTCAAATTTTCCTGAGATCATAACTTGTTGAATCGTTTAATGAACTTCTAGTATCTATTAGAGGAAAACTTGTTTTTCTATTTTTTTTAACATGTCACGGCAAGACGAATAAAAACTAACAAAACCCGGAATAAGGTATTATAAATAATAAAAGAATATTAAAACTATTTAAGCAAAAGTATCTACATTTCGAATTTCAGAAAGGCCATCTAAATTTTAATATATGTGTATATTTGTTTAAGTAATTTTACAACTACATTTTTCATCATGGAATTGTTTAGTTTTATAAATTCAAAACACTTATATCATGCACATTTGGAGTAGCGAGAAATTTCAAAATTATATTTCGATTTTGAAATGTATGGTAAAATAACAGAAGATATATTTTTTTAAAATTATTGTATTTTTAAAACGGTTTTTTTTTTTCCAGTTCTTATCTAGAACACCCTATATATACAGAATACCTACCTAGTTTCATTAACCTTAATCAAATATCGAAAACTGCGTCGCATCGGCACAATTTTCTGTGGCACACCCACTAGTGCCACATCGGCCTGCTCTGCTTTGCGTCCCAATTAGGGATGCGACATCGATGTTACGTAGCTGATGTTTTCCGACCATCGATGTTTGTGGGCCGATGTTAACATCGATGTTGTTAGTATTTTTTTTTTTTTTTTTTTTTTTTTAGCTAACATCGATGCTTTTTACAAAAGGTAATATGCTCTTAACATCGATGTTTTAACTATCAAGCTGTTTTTAGTTTAGATATTTTGGACAAAAAACATCAATATATATGCTCTTAACAATAAAAAGTGGTTTTTAACATCAATGACAAAAACAAATATGTTTTAACATCGAAGTTCGGGACAAAAAACATCAATATATATGCTCTTAAAATTCATTAAAAATTGTAGACATCAAATATTATTTAACATCGATGTTTTAACAATAACCAAGTTCTTTTAACATCGATGTTATATACAAAAACAAATATGCTCTTAACATCGATGTTTTAACTATAACAAAATTGTTTTTAACATCGATGTTTTTGTCCAAAACGTCATTTGGTTACCAAAAATTTTGGTTACCATAAATGTCGATGTGGAAACATAGTTGTTTTTGCAGAAAACATCGATGTTTAAAAAAAAGTTGTTTAAAATATCGATGTTTTGAACAAAAAGCATCAATATATATATGCTCTTAACATTGATGTTCTAACAATAAAAAGTTGTTTTTAACATCGATGTTTTAGCTATAACTAAGATGTTTTTAACATCGATGGTTAAAGCAACATCGATGTTTTAAAAAAATTGTTTTTAACATCCATGTTTTTGTAAAAACGAAAATGTTTTAACATCGATGTTGGATTTGATTTTTTTATATTATATATCAATTTTCAGGACATCCAACAATCTGCTAAATAATTTATAGTAATTTAGTCAGCAACTTTGTCATGACAATATAGGCAATTGTGTAATATAATGTTATGTGTAACATTCTCAAGCTAACACAACTTTGTAATATGTATTAATTCTAGTATTAGACAATATAATTAGTTGTTTTTCATACTGTAATGTCAATATTTCTCTATATCTAGAAATGCACTGCGCAGTGTTTTGGAAAAAGAATATAAAAGTTAAATGGAACTGAGCCTGGTCTGCCTTGTTGAAATCACAAAGTTTCGTAAATTTATTTCTATTATTACACATTGCAACTGCAAAAATATTCTCAGTGCTGTCTACAAATTCTTACTGAATACGAGCACACTGAACAAAATTTAATCATTTATTTAATATGGTTGATATAATAAGCAATGACCAGTGCCCATACAAAGGACAGATAAAATTATTGTATATACTTAATATATTGTATTATTATTGTATATACTTATATTGTATAATTATTGTATATAATTAATATATTGTACACTTAATATATGACTGCAGGAAACTAAAAAAATTAAAGCATGAATGATACAGATCCTTACGTTTACATGTTAATCAATACAATTAATGTTGAAAAGTGTAATTTTTCAAAAAGCAGTGGATATCTTTCGGAATTTATTAATTATTTTATTGGTTCATTCCGCCTCCATGACAGGACAGAAAAACCGGACAAAGTGGCAAAATGTAATTGCCCCGAAAATTTCTAAAAAGTGAATAAATTCACTTATCTTTTATTCTGTGTAAAACTAAGTAATGTGTCAATAATAAAATATTTAGTGTATCAATAGTTCTTTAAGCAGACATTATAGATTTAAAGATCTTTTCAAATAATGAATTTTTATTTATATTGGTTTTATTCAATGTATTAATGTATCAGGAACTTTCAACAATATTAAATGGAATAAAACAAAAAATGAAAACCTTTTTTGTAAAAATGAAATATATATTCATTATAATAGTGAGAGGCTCATAGACAATAGTCAATGGAATAATTATTACAAAAAAAAATTACTATTTAGTAACTACTTCTAAAGTAACTATTCTTTCACTATTCAGTCTTAACACACCTCTGAGGTTTTAATATTATTCCAAATCACAATATCAATTAATATTGCACATATTATATAAAATATACAACAAAACAAATACCTCATAACTGTAAACTTTCAGCCAAAACGCGTTCTAGACATCTTTTAGTAATCTTTAATTATTACATTATAGATAACATAATAACACAACTAATACATTTCAAAAAGTTTTTGCTAAATTTTTGAGAAAAAACAAAACAAGAAAGGAGACTAATTAAAACTTTACAGAATAAAATATAGAAGCAATTTCGTGTTCAATTACAAAATATTAACAAGTTAAAAATTATGTTTTCACAGTATTTAAAAAAGTCAGACTTCAAACAAATATTAATCATTATTAGAAATCACATAAAAGTAGATGCCCATTGGTGCATATTTCCTGGAAATTCAGTAAATGAGATTAAAACTACATATATAACTGTAGATATGTGACTTAAAAGAGCAATGATTTAAAAAAATCACAGAATTGAAAACATTAAAACAAAATAAATATTATGAGGAACAGTTTAATAAAATATTGAATAATGAGGAAGGATAGACAATTGGACCATCACAGAATAATTAAAACAGGTGTATGCTTGACAATATACACTTTCCAATAAAGTAATTAATTTTAATATTTGTTCAATTGCGGAATAGGGCATGATGTTTACTATAAAATTGGCAATCTTTTACTGTTGATTATGTAACTAAAATATAATCACCCAAGAGATTGGAATGTAGAAACAATAATCAAGTTTTATTTTAATATTTCTTTTTTTTCAATCATGGGTATAGCTAAATTCACTAAGCTAAGCAAATGTGTCAAAGTGATTAAAAAAAAAAATATATCAACAAACACCAAATATAAAATAGATAAAATTATATAGATTTCTTATTACAAATATTTTAAATATACAAAGGAACAGACAGAAGTTTAATTGCTTTATAAAAATAAACAAAACATAAAGAAAATAAAGAAGTAATATTTTTAAAGCATTATGCCATACCTCAAATTTTAAAATAAACGAATTGATTTAAATGAATCATAATAATATAGCCACATTAAAATTATAAAGAAATTTATTTATAAATGTAACAACATTTTCTGTTAAATGATACTTCAAATAATCTTCTTGAGTTAATCAAAATAATGTTGTCCTGCCAGGGACCTCATAACTATGATCTGCACTGTTCAGATTTTATTGACATCTGAAAAAAATAAATAAATAAACATTATATATACATACACACACATATATACATACATAGGGAAGGGTGGAGCACAATGAAACAGCCGGTGCACTGGGCGAACCAAGAGGTCTAGAGCAACCAAATTCAGACAGCAAGCGGTAAGGGTGGCTCCAAACAAAGTCAGCATATTGTCCCCTTTTCACTTGATTCGTGACAGACTCCATGTGCTAAAGTGCGGTTTTGTGTGACAAAACTAAAATTTTTCGTCGAACGGATTTTCGTCCCTAGGTATGAGTAATTATTTTATTCAATCTGCTTGTTAAGAACAATGTACATAATCAAACATTGGAGAAATCAATAAATTGTATATATTGTATTTATTTCATGTGTAAAAATAGATTTAAAAATAGTACAGTTGAAAATTATATTCTTTAGAATAAATATAGAGCTACATCGTTATATCAATTACTTCTTTCATTTTTCACCCAACACTGCTCTTACAACTTTTTCATAATGCATGTATCTTTTAAGATTTTGCCTGACTTTGGCTTTCCTACCTCTTCACGTTCATCGTAGGATGAGAAAGACATCAAAATGGCTCGTATGGGGTTCCTTGAAACAAGGGCGTTCGGGGCACAATGAAACATTTTATGAAGTTCCATGAGCGTTTCATCAAAGGCCGCATGTGTTTTTCATTGTGCAATAAGCAGTCGGTTTTTTTTTCATTTTCTTACAGATTGGTGCGTAATTGAGAGTGGAACACCATAAAAACTGTATTAATTTATGACAACTTTCTAAAGCAGAAGAACAAAAAACCGACTGGAAGCCGAATAGTTTTTTTGTTAATTATGGTGTTGTTTTTTTCAGCTGTTTCATTGTACCCCGGGTATGGGACACAATGATACAAAATTAATTTTTAGGAAAATAGCTGCTCGCGGTCAGACTTAATGCATAAAATAATGTTTTATGCATTTCTTACACATGTTAGATCCTAAGGTAACATGGAAAAAATAAACAAAATGAAAATAAAGTCTCAGGTGGGGAGCTATGGGTAAAAAAAAATTTTGTTTTTCATTGTGCCCCATCTCCCCCTATACAACTTATACACTGACGGTTAATAATTGATAAAAAAGGAGGTGAATGAAACAACACGGTTGAAGTCTGAAACTGAACTACTTTATTCCTTCCGCTAATCCTATATATATACATTTCAGGATGTTTACAATCTGTCGGTTGGGATTAAGGTGAATACTGCCCCAGTACCATCCTTGACTCCCCCCCCCCCCCCCATCCAGTTTACAAACACTTTTGTAAACTCCACAAACAAAAAAAAATAATAAATAACTACTTAACGAGAATAAAAAACACTTCTACTGAAAAAAGAAGAGGAAAAACTACCTCTTATTATATACAATAATCTGAATTCTAAAAATAAAGATATACATAAAATGATTGCTTTGTCAGAAGTATGTACAAAAAATAATAGCACTATCAATAAGCAAGACTCCTCAAATTGTTATAAGCTTACGCACACATGAGGCTGTACGCGGCCAGAGGCGAGGATACTCCAGGTCCCTAACTCTCCACTACTGGGATCTTTAATTGCTCAATATTAACCATCCTTCTTTTTCTTGGTTCCTTCATACTCCCAATTGTAACAACATTATTTTTTTCTAATTATTATTACCTTGAATGGCCCCTCATAGCGCAATAACTCCTTACCTCTATTGGAGCCTATCTTACGATAAACGATAGTTCCTATCTTTATGTTTCCGGTTAAATCTTTCACCTTCATATATTACCGCGCCACTTGCTGGTCTTTTGCTTTTTTTATATTTTGTCCCGGACTTTTTCCCGTATTTTCCCCAGTTCAATTCTATTATTAATGATGTTACCTACCATTTCCTCGTCAACAGCCGTACCCGAATAATCTCGTTGCCGACCACATAACGCAAAGAGGGCTTCGAACGGTGAAAACCCAGTCACTGTATGTATGGAATGGTTGTACACGGCCACCGCTTTACGCATCACTACTTCTGGTTCTAAGCCTTTTTCTGCCTTATACACTCTTAAGTTGTCGCTGAGGGTACTACGTAGTCGTTCTGTACTACCTCGACTCTAGGGGTGTCCCGGGGTGTTAAGATGCCATATCACTTTAAGTTCTTCATCTCTTGTCTAATTCTGGAATTGTCGAATTCCCTGCCCCCGTCGGACGAGATTCTGTCGGGCACCCCATAAAACTGTAACCACATTTGTAGGGCCCCCAGAACAGCTTCTGATGACCGCTCGTGCACATGGTATGCCATCGCAGCTTTGCTAAAAAGATCTATCATGGTGACCCATTTATGGCATCTCCACGTAAAGGTGTCCTCCTGCAAGTCACACAGCGGAGCCTGTGCAGTTGGCGTTAGCTCTAGTTGTCCTTTCGGGGGGTGTCTGTCATATTTTGTACTTAAACACATGTCGCATGCCCCTATGGTTTCCATAATAACTTTCTTCATTCCCCACCAGAAATACCTTCGGCGCAATGCTTGTAATGTTTCCTGTACCCCACGATGGTTTGTTTTACCCTGATGATAGGCAAGTGTCAACTCTTTTTGCTGTTCTTTGTCTCTTATCGTCTCCACAATTCGTTTGCACCGAATGAATACCCTATCTAGCCCGATTCTCTTGGATCGCAATATCCTTTTAATTTTTTCCCACTCTGTGGCGTTTCCCACCTATAAGTGGTAGGTTTTTCTCAGTTGGGATGCGTCCATTAGTGCCCTAGAAATTTGGTCGTCTGTTGCCCCAGGCTGAGACCAGATAGTTGTTATCATACTGTTTCCGTACTTTCCATATTCCATTTTCATGAGCCCCGATGCCCTTGTCTTCCAAATTATTTGTCTATTTGTCGTAGATGATTTCTTCCAATTCTTCCATTTCCGTCACCCGCTCCTCAATCCTATTTCTTTCCTCCTGTGAGCTTTCTACGGATTCCGCCGAGCCTTGTTCTCCTTCTCCTTCCAGCGCCCATTCTCTGAGAAATTGTCGCACATCCCTGGCAGATTCCCCTCTACCTTCCTCTATGGAATTGATTGTAATGGTTCTCGTTTCTGAGTCTGTGAGTCTCCTGCTCGCATACGCTACTGGGTGTTCACCCTTATTCCCCTCCTGTGATAATACGGCTCCCAGCACGTACTCGCTCGCATTTGTTGTGATGTAAAATCTGGAAATGCAAGTACTGGCTCCTCTTGTAACCTCCTCATACATTTCCTGATATCCTCCATGACTGGCATTACAACTATCTTTATTCCCTTCTTCAACAAGTTATTGATAGGCACGAGGTACTCCGCCATATCAGGAACAAATCCACTGTAATAATTGAGCGTCCCCAGTAACCTATTGTGGCACTCTTTAATCCGAACGGCATTCTGGCGAATCCTTCATGCCCCCTCTCGAATGTAAATGTGGTCCTTGGGATGCATCTGGATTTGGCGGAACCCCGCCTTTAAATCTAAGATGCTGAATATTGTAACTCCATTTAGCCTATCTAAGATATCCTCGAACTTGGGGATTGGGTATTTCTCGTCCATGGTGTTTCCATTCAGCTTGCGGTCACTCCTCTCCCAACACTATCCTCAGATTCTCTCTTCTCCTCTCCCTCGTATGATTCTTCCACCACTGTCTGCCCCTGCTAGACTCTGCTTTTCACCCTTCAGATGCCTCAGAATCTCCTTCTGTCTAAGAGGTCCCGGTCTCCTCTGTTAACTCTCCAGATACTACACTCCTCCTTGTCGAGTAAATTCTTCTTCACATCCTCTGAGCGTTTATTTCCATTGGCTCGCCCCGATTTTGGTCTCTCCTAGAATACATGTATATGCCCCTCCATTTCACACTCGAAGCACCTAGTGCGAGGGCACTGTGCAACTAAGTGCCCGCTCTTTTCACAGCCCTGACATTTTCTGTCCTCTCTTCTTGTACTGGTTCTAGGACTGCTTTGTGTTGTTCTTCTCTCTGAGATTAACGGCTTCTTACGGTTATTATAGGTTGGCTCTCTTCTCTTCCAGGGTGACGGTGAAGTTTTAGGTCTACAGGTCACTCGGCTCCACCCAGTCTCCTCCGCCTCCATATAGTTTTCTTCCTCTCTCGCACTGTAGTCTATCATCTCTTGGGCACATTCTACAAATGTGCGATCTCTCGGTAGGCCTTCCCTGATTCTTTAGCCAGCTGAACCTTAAGGATGGTCGATAAGAACACCATCCTACCTTCCACTTCGGACCCACTCAGTGATTCTCTCATCTTCTCAGTGATCTGGTTGTATTTGGCTAACAGCGTCACAGCATATTTTTCTAACGTTTGCCGTGGTGATTTCTTCTCGCGGAACATTTGAAACATATCTTCTTTTGGGGTCCACCGTCTACCCCCGTATGCTTTTTTCAACCTCTCCTTCACTACCAGCCATAGTGTCTCCTCGGCTTGTATATGATTGAGAATGTTTCTCTTCCCTCGACTTCTTTTAGTGCTTGTGCATCCCTGGCATTGACAAAGTTGTCGGCCAACTTGGAATTGATTCGTTCCATCGGGCGGTCTCCACCCTTCAGGAAGTGATTCAGTTCCCCGATTTCTCCTGTAAAGAGCTCGAGGTCCGAAATCGCTTTCCTCAGATCTTGACAAGTCCCTACCCTGAGTTCCATCCATTTCAGGGTGTTGGCATGTGCTGCGGCCAACGTTTCTCGTGGTGGTGGTGGGATATCCGGAAAACTTGTTACAAAAACTTCTCTGCTTGCCTGTGTCTCAATGTGCGCCTAGCCTTAGAAGTAGGTACATAGATAACACTTCAGAAAGCAATTTGGACACTAAATTGGAACTAAATTTCTGTTGATACATGCCAAATAAAACTATGTCTTGCTCATTATCATAATTTATGTAGGAGAGGGGAATATGGTTGAATACAAATAATAGAAATATTCTATTAACCTTCCGCTACTTGCAGTACCTGTATTTCTAGTCGCGGTCACCTGTGAGGTGAGGCATCAGAAAAAATGTTAATAATATATTATTTTATTTTATATTTATTTATCTTTACACGGCTTATAAAATTTTCAGTAGTCTTTACAAAATGGTAAGGAATCTTTACAAGGCTCACAAAATTGTATTTCATCTTTTACAAAATCTTAAGGAGTCCTTACAAGGCTCACAAAATTTTCTTTTCACACCTGAAAATTTACTTAAGGCTGGAGGACTTTAATTTTATACATTGGAGGATGATATATTCGGATCTATAACTTCACAAATTCCGGTCATAAGTCCTCTGTGAATTCAAATAGTCGAAGTGCCTCTTAGAATGGTGCGTTAAAAGCCTTCTATTTTTAATATTAAAACCGTTATCGGTGAACATTACCTGGGCATTTATCCCTGCCACACTTAACAAATCAAAAACTTACATTAATGATCACTGCTCAGCTGAGGGGGAAATTAAATGTGTACAGCTTCCAAGTTCACCAGAAAAAGTCTATAATGGTACCGATTATAGAAGGAGAAAAGATAGGAGGACTGTAAGAGGGAGGGGACCAGGCATGGTATCTTCTCTGAATCACAGAAAGTTTAGTTTTTTGGCGCACTTCACAGATTAACGCGACTAATGGATGGTTAATTCAATTTCTAATCATTCCAATCTCGTAATATTATGTTTTCCTAAATTTTTATTAATAATTATAACATCAAATTATAATATGCATAGTCAAAATGGTACTGACACATCAGTTATAATTAAATTTTATAATGATCAATAATAATAACCTTCAAAAATTTAATATATGTAATTTTTTTTAGTCTTCAAATGCAATCATATCCAATTAAAAAAAAAAAAAAAAAAAAAAATGTTTTTCTAATGATTACCTGCTTAAACTTTAAACAAATTTGCTTCCACAAGTCTTTTAAAATTGCAGCTTGATTATCTCTCTCCTAGAACAAAATAACTCTTCATTAATAGAAAAACCTAGTGATCACATGTTTATAAATAAATAATTAACATAAAATTTTATAAATAACAAAGTTTATAATTAAAACTCGACATTTTTTTTTTTTTTTTGTTACCCCTTCTTGGCCATGTGTGACAGACGGGAGGGCTAATCTAGAGGTCAATATTTATTCTGTGGGACAGCCACAAAATAAAATTCAACCGCCCAGGGCAGATTCTAGCTGCCACTGTTCAACTCGTGAATGCTGAAGTCGGTTGTGCTCTAACACGCTCAGCTATTCTGGCCCACTGAGACAACCGTTAGTGTTCTTAAACAATGGCGGTTCCAGAAGGTCATTTTTGTCATATTTTGCTCCTATTGCTGTATGATGTCTGTCGTGATCAGTGCTTAATACATTAGGTGCGGCATCGGTCCCCGGGGTCCGATGTCTTACATTCCCTTCTTGACAGTCGATTTTCACATGAAAATGTCTGAAAGTCCAAACACTTCAAACACTCAATTTTTAATGAGATTATTGCATTTTAGTGCAGAAAATGTTGCTAACAGCTGAAATTCTGTTGTTTTTCAGAATCGGACTCCGAGGTCCGATTTTCAATAAAGAATAGCGTAAATCTTGTATCAGCCTGTCCTGTCCCTATTATTTCTAGTTCCAATCCTTACCAAGAGATAATGGTCTTGAGATGCTCATTTAATTTCCTTTTAATCAAAAGATAACGCTTTCGTCAAAGTATTCCTATCGGCCCCCTGGGACCGATACCATCTAATTCAAGATACGCCGCCGTGTTAAGCGATGGCCGGTGCCAGAATTGGTTGGCTTGTTTTCGATCCCAAAATTTTTATGTTAAAGATGAGCCACACCCTGGCCGATCAATTGTTCAAAAAGTCAATGAAATTCTTGACCAACATATTTCATCTCAGACATTGCTGCAGTACTAAAAATCGATCACACAAAAGTTTAGAACCATTTATATAAGGTTGGACACCAAAAGAAGCATAATAATTTGGTTGATACAATTAATAATAAAGGCTTAACGAACCCAGACCCAACTTCGATAGATCCGCCCTAACACAATCCTCCAACCTCCGTCTCGACCTGTCCCTTGGACGTTTCCCATTCAGCACCGTGCTTATTAATCTTTTCAGAATTCGTTCACAGCCAAGTTTCGCAATTTTACACGCCCATTTTATTCGTCTTGCTGCAATCACGTCAATTATATTTACTGGGTAAAGTTCGCTCAGTTCGGCGTTGTGTAAGCGTCTAAATTCTCCGGTTAGTTCATTCCTATTCGGTCCAAATATTCTGCGCAATACTTTATTTTCAAAAACTCTAAGCCGTTGCTCATCCTTCAATGTCAGCGGCCAAGTTTCGCATCCGTAAAGGACCGTTGGAAGAATAATAGTTTTGTAAATCCTAATTTTTAAGTTTCGGGACAGAAGGCGTGAGCTAAGCAATTTCGCGATTGAAAAGTAGCAAGCATTAACCGGCTTATAATCTAGCCTTAATTTCCTCATCGATTTCGTTTTTTCTAGTTACCATCCCCCATAAATATCTAAATTTCTCTACGTGTTCAAACGTATGTCCCCCTACATTGATATCAGCGAAATCCTCACCACTTCTACGACTAACCATATATTTTGTCTTATCCGTATTCATTTCTAGTCCAAGTTCTTGTCCGGCTTTCATCAACGTTTTTGTGTTCATTTCTATGGTTTCCACGTCATCCCCAAGCAATCCCAAATCATCGGCATATCCGAGCACGGGTATATTCCCTCCCAAATTCAAACCCTTTCCGGTACGTGTCACCTCCCTAATGGCATATTCCAGCGCTAAATTAAATAAAACAGGTGAGAGAGAATCTCCTTGTTTCAAACCAGAGCGGATCTCGAACTTCTAAGAAAAATAATAACCGATTCTAACTTTATTGAACGTTTCAGTCATACACATTTTTACTAAGTTTACTCATTTTTTTGGTATTCCCTGCTCGACCAGAATGTTACACAACTTTTGGCGGTTAATAGAGTCATATGCCTTTTTGAAATCGATAAAAAGCTGATGTACGATTACGTTATATTCTAATTTTTTATTCAGTGATCCGACTAGTTAGGATTAACGTACATATTTTATAGCAAACCGGAAGGAGTGAGATTCCGCGATAGTTACTACAATCTGTTTTTGATCCCTTTTTGTGAATTGGAATGAGAATAGATTCTTCCCACTCTTTGGGTATCTTTTCTTGTTCCCAGATCTTTTTAACCAAAAAAAATATTTTTGAAATCCCAGCTTCCCCGCATGCCTTGACTAGTTCGCTAGGGATATTGTCTGTTCCCGCTGCTTTATGAGATTTTAATTTTCCAATGGCTATTTCAACCTCCTCTTTACTCGGTTCTACTATTAATGGTTCAGCACTCTGGTATTCCAAAGAGGAAGATAGACTATTATTTTCCGTATTTCAAATAGAACAGAAGCAATTAACAGAGAAAAATTTAATGGACTGAGTTTATATTTGTGAATTGCTGACACAAAATGAAACTGAGCTTTTCTTTTGAGCAGGCTCACAGTGCTTCAATCAATGGGCAAAAATCAAGTTTTTTTTTCTTTTCTTGCAATAACATTGAAAATGTTGCTAGAGATGTAAATGATCATTAATTGTAGGGTTTACATGTATTTGTTTACCACATCACACAAGGAAACTAATGTTTGGCTTCCTTCTTTTCAATTGAAAACAAAAGTCTCATTTCATTTTGGAACTGAAGTTTTATAAATTTTTCCCAATAGTTATGAGTATATTTTTTAGGTCTTGAAAATTGGGAAATATTTGAAAAGTGAATTTTTGCGGCTTCTAGCTGTAAAATAGATGCAGTTTTATCACAGTTATAGAGAAAAAATAAGAATTGGAGTCTGATATTCAGAGTTAAAAGAAAAAGTTGGATTTTTTGTGTGAAGCTGAGCCAAACATGGAGTGAGTGCAGTCGCAACAAAAAAAAAAAAAAAAACTTTGGAAAGTCATTATGAAGAATTTTTTAACATGGATTGCTCATTTATAATAGACAACAAAAATAGTTTTAACATTTATGTTAAAGCAGGAAAAGTAGATATTTGAAAGCCTTTTCAGAATGTTTTATCATTTTTTGGAATGATCAACCAGGATTTTGAGAATTACCTGGTTCAGATTTTTGCGTTTAAACCCAAAATTTTGGCTTACCGATAAGAAAATTTTCAATATTATTAAAGGAACAATAAAACATGTAGATTAACTCTCAGGTAGTTTTTCATGATACACTGTAACTTGTTGGTTATTCATAATGTAAATATTTAGTTGTAGGATAAAAGATAGGGTGGAAAAAGCATCAATTCAGATAATGTCTTACATTTCAAAGCTTGAATTGAATAATGAACCTATTACAAGAATAGTCTTCATTATTATGTTTAGTACCTTTTGTTTCCCTTATTGCTCATTAGTAATAAAAAAAAAAAAAAAAAAAAAAATTAATTTTTGGTTCTCCTACCAGTCAGCTACTATATAAAGTTGGTCGACTTTAATTCTTTTGAAGAAAACCAGGTTTATTCATCTTATGTGATGTAAAAATTGATCTAATGAAGCATTTTTATGCAAAAAACATGAGTTTTTCCACCCCAAAATCAAATAAGCATGACCCACGGGTTTCACCTAAATTCGGCAGGTCTTTGACCTTACTGGAGGAGAGAAGAATCGCCTAAATGATGTCAAAAAAGTTCACAGGAACTCATGGCACCTCTATGGGGGTCTCCTAATTTGTCTTATCAATATGCTAGTAGATGGATCCCTCATTCCATTCTTTCTTACCTTACGAGAAAAAGGCCAACCACTGAACAGAAGTGCAAAGTTACTAAGGATAGAAGGAGTGGAGAAGGAAAAATATTTATTTTGGGTAAAAAAAACTACAAAAATAAAAGAAAAAAAACTTACATTATTAAGAAGAACCGTTGGGATAAATGACACTTCGGGTGATAAAGCTTTAGTTTTATCACCATTCAATTTAAGAAGTTCACCACCTTCTTTTCCTTTAGCACACTGTGAGATTGCATCCCAATCAAGGTTATATTCCCTGGAACACTGATATGAAAGAGTACATGAAGTATAAGGAACAAGCTCACTAGTACGACTAGAATTGCCTTACCAATACATTCAACAATAACAAACAGGTTTTAAAACAATAAGGTAAATTTATATTTAGTATGATTTTGTTTTATTCAATTTAAAACAATCAACTCTTGTTATTATCAAGTATTAGTAATTTTTATTTTCATAATAATTTAATAAATATTTATTTATTATTGACAAAATAAAATTCAGGAATTATTGAGGGGGAAAGTTCTATTGTATTCTTTTACACCAATGCAGGCACAGATGATGGTGTTAATAATAATGGAGCCCATCCCCACAAATATACAGGATAATATAGGCCCCACTACACTTCAAAATGAAAAATGCCAGAGCTATAAAAATTTCAAGACAGAGTTTTGAGAAAGATAAGATGTAAAAAGAAAGCCTATCATATAAAAATAATAAAGCAGATAAATAGAAATTAAATATCCCTGAAGCAATAAATTCTTTGTGGTGGCATAACATATCCATAAAATTAAGTATGAAGTATTGAATATGGTATGAAGCGCACAATTGACCCGAGGTGGTCGAGGCATATAACCACATAAAAAAAAATCTGGTGCGTGCGCGCAACACACAACTTTCACTTATGAACTTCCTTAGATTAGAAATCGACGTGTTTCGATAATATATAAACGCCAATCCTCAACTTCACAAATTTTTCCACATTTAAGTATATACTTATATTTGTATATCTCCATAAGTTATAGAGTATCTGTATATCAAAATTTGGTAGTTCTCAGCATTTTTCGATTCATTATTGCTAATTTATTTATGAAGGGACTAATTTCACCAAGTAAGTTCGTAAGTGAAAGTTGTGTGTTGCGCGCATCGCACCAGATTTTTTATTTTCATAATACGGTTAATAAAATTTTGGCTGTCACATATATATACATCAAATACCAAGTTTGATCAAAATCGTTAAAGCCGTTTTTGAGTAAAAAAAACAAAAAAAAAACACGTGAAAATGGGACAACATTTAATAAGTTAAGTGCCCCCTCCATTTAACCAATTTTGATGAAATTTCGGCTGTCGCATCGCGGTCATATAAATACATCAAATACCAAGTTTGATGAAAATCGTTTTTGAGAAAATCAGACAGACGTTTTTGTAAAAATTAGACAAATTTCTTTAAATAAAGTACCCCCTCCAATTAATGAATTTTGATGAAATTATGACTGTCGCATTTCGGGCATATACATACACCAAATACCGAGTTTAATCAAAATCGTTACAGCCATTTTTTAGAAAATTGAAGAAAACGTAAAAATTAGACAAATTTCTTTAAATAAAGTACCCCCTCCGTTTGACCAATTTTGATAAAATTTTTGCTGTCACATCGCGAGCATATGCATACACCAAATACCCAATTTCAGGTCTGTTCGGTTTATAGTTTTTGAGCTAGTCTGTTCACACACACAGACACATAGACACACACACACACACAGACCATTTCGCGGGACTTGGTTAATTGGACTCAGGGGACCCCAAAGCATGTATTTCCGTTGAAAACCGGAAGTCAAAATTTTTCACGATCGCAATACTTTCCTTACGATACAATCAATGAGGAGGTAACAAACACAACTGTGTATAATATCAATTATATAATTATTAAACAATATGAAAGAGATCCCCACCATAGAAACTAATAATGCAAAGAAAATTACATGGTTAAATATAGAGCTGGTTAAATACAGAGTGGTTAAATACAGAGGTGGTTAAATATGAATCACAATAATCGTATTTCTACTAAAAGTTTAATACTAGAAAAAAAATTGTTTATGAGCCGATATAATTGTTGACCAAATTTTTTAGCATATTTTTAGCTATCATAAAAGAGTTTCATTTCATAACTAAAAGAGTACACTGGTAGTGGGGTGTTATTAATCTTTCCCTAAAACACCCATGAATACTCAACAGTTGGAGGAGGGGGTTACTGGTTGATGGATTTTCATTAACTGCTCTATCTACAGCCCCAGATGGGCACCAAAAATGTGGTTATTCTTCAAGGGTGGTGCCCCCGATGTTGAAACACCCAAGCCAACTTTGCACAGCATTTTCATTCACAAAACCCTCCCTTTTCACATCACGTTTTATGAGCAGTAGCAACTCCAGGAAACCTTCTTTATAACAATATTGTAGCAAAAGTGCACAGATTTTTAAAATTTCCAAATTCATACTAAACGATTAGAGTTACTGGTTTGAAACAGATACGATAACCGAGTGAATAATTGAACAGCCATTAATAGAAAGGAATCAATCCACAAAATATACAATAATGAGTTATTGAAGGTTTAAAACTGGATCTTCTGTCTAGTTCTAGTCTGGATATTGTCTTAGTTCATGTATCTAAATGGAAAATTGAAGTAAAAAAAATAGAAAAAGGAACTGTTTTTAAAATATGTATGATCCGACTCCAATAAAGTTGGTTTCAGTTCCAACTATTTCACACAGAATAATTGTGGATTGGATAAAATGTAGAATAAAATTGGGTATATGACAAAAAAGATAAAATACTTTTTTTTTTAAATGTTACAGATTTCCCAAGGCTGTTAACTTTTAAATGAGTTTTACTCATTACATACTCAAAACATCTGCAATGTTGAAAGGTTCTTTTGTGTTTTCAATGAATGCAATTTTAAACAAAATATAGTTTATTAATTACAAATGCAAAATTACAACAAGGTTTATCTAATGATAACAAGATCGAATTGAAATACTAAGATCTGTTTAGCATTCTCTACAGAGGAAGTACATAACAGTTTCCCTTCAACTAAATGCCATCCAATTGATACAGAACAGGAGAGGTTAAACAAAAAATTTTATTCAAGAACTGACATAACTTCATCCTGTGTCATCCTAATATTTTAAAAAGAAATCACTATTTTTATTTTTATTTTTTTTCATTTCTTAGATGTTTTATGTTCCAAATAAAAAACACTTTTGATGCTTCCATTATCGCCCTAATAAGAAAAAAATATCTAGAATAGACAGCTAATTTTTCTAGATAATAGGACTTAGTAAAATTTTAATAGAAGTTGATTATGTTCAAATCTAGAAGAATTAAAAAGGTTATCCTAAAGCCAATTATACCTAGTTTTATCGCAGATCTAAGCTGGAACAAATGAATGTCAGTTCTTTGGGTAAACTAACGAAAAAGAAATGTATTACTTAAATGATTTAAAAAAAAAAGTGCTGTTCATGTTCAAATATTTTATGTTGTCAGGAACCAAGGGTTGTTTAAACCAAGTGGTACCCTCTCAATTGGGATCTACCCAAAACTCATTAACTGTCCGGAACTAGTGGTAACACTGGAAGTACGACCCTTAGCCTCCACAGGAAAATTCAAGTTGTCGCTCAAAATCTGCCTAGACAAAGGAACTGCCATTATTTTTTCTCACCCATACAAAAAAAAACCATGAAATAGGGGAAGGAGGCGGCCACCGGGAATCTGAACAGCTATGACAAACATGAACCGTACAGGGCTGGCCATATTTCAAATCATGTAAGTGGTTCACCCTACTCTCTTCAATAATGAACACAATAGTTTTACATATATATATACAGGGTGTTTCGGAATTGCACGGCACTATTTTAGGTACGTGTTCTCTAACACAAAATAAACAAAAAAGTTCATATTAACATGTATCTCAAACTCATTTATTAAACAGATATCAAAGGTTAAAGATTTATTATTACTATTTATTTATTATTATTACAACATTTAGAGTAAATGTTCAAAAGCGCCTCCGTTTTGTTGAATGCAACATTCAGCACGACGAATCCATGCTTCTCTGGCTCTTCGTATAGCATCAGGATGGTGGTTGATAGTTACTGCGGCTTCCACGATCCGATTTCTTAGCTCTTCTTGCGTGTCAACTGCCGCAGAATAAACCATAGACTTCATCCAGCCCCACACAAAATAATCTAATGGCGTTAAATCCGGAGATTGTGGTGGCCATTAAACAGGTCCGTTTCGACCAACCCATCGGTCTCCATAAGTTGCATTTAAATAATCAGTGACACTATGAGAAAAGTGAGCAGGAGCACCGTCATGCATAAACCACAGCCTTTGCCTAATGCCTAGTGGAATATCTTCTAGAATATCATGCAGATTATTTTGCAAAAAATGCAAGTAAGATATACCTGACAGCCTAGGTGGCAAAAAGAAGGGGCCGATGATTTTGTCGCTTAGAAGACCACACCAGACATTTAAAGAGAATGTATGTTGGTAATGTCCAACAGCAGTCGAATGAGGGTTTTCTTCGGCCCAAGTATGGGTATTTCGAAAATTAAGAATCCCGTTTCTTGTAAAGCAAGATTCATCAGTAACCAAAATGCAGTTCAGGAAGTTAGGATCTCGTGTGCATTGTCGAATTAACCACTGGGAGAAATTTCTGCGCTTGTTATAATCTTGTGGTAACAAATCTTGCCTACTTGATACGTGAAATGGATATAATTGTTGTTCGCGTAAAGTTCGCCATACGCTGGTAGAGGAAACATCGAAACGACGTGACAATCTTCTGGTACTAGTAGTAGGAGATAACTGAACAGCATCGAGTATTTCTTCTTCTACGTTTGCAGTTCGTCGAAATCGTTGTCGACCGGCGTTCACTCGTATAGGTTTTGGCGTACCATTATCCCTAAGACGTCTTTCAATGGCCTCAAACGTTTTACGATTTGGTATTCTTCGGTTAGGAAATTTTTCACGATATCTTCGAACAGCAGCAGCACCGTTTGTATGTACCTCGCCATAAGTTAAAAGTATGTCTGTTTGTTCATCAAAAGTGAATAAATTTGTGGTATCTCCCGTGATAATCATAAATTGAACTGTGTCACAAGATTCACTCACACTAAAACACACAGAACTAGACAAACAGATGAGCAACTACTGTCATTGCTTATCGTTCATTTGTTTATCAGGTGATTAAAACCTTTTATTTAGTATTAAACACGTTAAACGTTGTACAGTCAGTCTTAATGCAGTAAATAAATAATAAATCTTTAACCTTTGATATCTGTTTAATAAATGAGTTTGAGATATATGTTAATATGAACTTTTTTGTTTATTTTGTGTTAGAGAACACGTACCTAAAATAGTGCCGTGCAATTCCGAAACACCCTGTATATATATATATATATATATATATATATATATATAAACAAATGCATTTTTAAAAATAAAAAATACAATCAAAGTTTTTAAGTTACGAATAATATTTTTATTATTTTAAGCAAATATATAATGTATAAAAGCAATCTACAGTAATGTATCTAATAATTTGATAAAAAAAAGCATTATGGTGAACAGCTTAATAACAGCTGATTTAATTATTTCAAATAATTTAAGATAAGAAGGTCAGCAACAATATTATGGAGACCACCAGAATGGAAGATTTCTGAATAATCTTTCACAAACATTTCCAATTATCTTCATAATGGTATAACACCAAAATCAAAGAAAGAAAAAAAAAGAAAAAAAAAACAACCATAAACCAACCTTGTATTGGTTACAAATTCCATTTCTTTACTGTACCTTTCTCCCACTTTCTTCTGGGTTAAATTTACCGCTTATCATGCATGTCAAAACTCTTGTTCTAGTTAATTCATCGCTAATTCTTTGTATTGTACAAGAATGTATTTTATTTCCCAAACATTCCTGAGGACCATGCTGGCAGCTAAACTCATATGAATCATTAACAATTTCAGTCTAAAAAAAAATAAGAAAGTGTTGAAAACAATTTATTAAGAAAAATAGAAATGCAGTTATATCTAATTCAACATATTGTTTAGAATACCTATTTTGGAAAGTGACATACAACATGTAATATTAAAAAAAATTATATTATACTGCTAGCCCAAATATTCTTAATTTTATTATCGGTATAGTTGCTGTTAACAGTATTGGAGCAATCCCAGGAGGTTAAGAAACCAATTATATATTGGATATAATTAAGAAGAATTCTTAATTTTATTAATTATTGGTAATTTTGGAGTTTTGGGTTGTTTACAGCTTACAGCACAGATAAGGATGAGGCAACCTGTAGAATCAAGTGAAGGGGTGAGGCAATGGTTTAAAACATTTAACTTTTGAACTGCGAAAATACCTCGTGAGGAAAAATAGGTCTGAACCCCCTTAAAAATTAAAATAAATGCAAATGTTAGCAGTTATTCAAAAAGTATAAAGATATGTTAAGTAGTATAAAGGGCTGTAATGAAGAAACATGGAGCCAAAAGCTAAAGTTATACTTATTTTCATTCTTATAATGAATTTTCATTGAATTTGGACTTTTTTATTATGAATATTTTTTTATGGTTATTTTCAAACCTTTGTACAAAAAATTTTTCCCATAAAATTTTGTTACAAAGAATTATTCCGTAACTAATTCATAAAAAGTTTTTAGGCAAAAAAATAATCCTATCAGTGGATTATTCATCAAAAATTAATATTAAATTTTCTAATATTATATTAATAAATTTTATTAATAAATATTTTATATTATTAATAATTAATGACAAAAATATTAAAAATAAAAACCAGAATGAGTAAACATTCACTCACTTTTTCCTTTCATACAAATTTTTATTATCACAACAAAGGGCAAACAAGTTGTTAAGCTCACACTTTAATTATAGTTCTTAGAAAAGTTTGGGGGAACATTAAACTTTTTTAAGAAAAAACTTTTATCATAATGATACTAGAATAAAATTTATAGAGCAAAATTCAATATTTTTAAAATTAAAATTTTTGTAAAAGATGACTTATTCGACCCCTGGAAGAAACCATTACAGCATGACTAAGATTAGTATACTTGCAAAAGCATAAAATTACAACTAACTTTCAAGAACTTTAAAAGTATTTTTGCCTACAACACTTCTGGGGTCTGGATAAGGTACCTTAACCCTTTCATGGCTCCAGACGAGATATCTCGCGAAACAAAGTCAGTCCCCACACGCTAATGACAAGATAACTCTTCAAAGGCTGCCGTTCCCCACACGCTAATGAGGAGATATCTCGCAATTGGTTTTTCACTTATTTACCGTCCTCAGCTTCACAAGAGATAAGTTGTCGTGACTGAGGCACATCCTAGCGGATACACGGAGACTTAATAATAGATCTTGCAGCCGCTAGGCTGCAGGGGTATCATTATTGCGGATTGACGAATTCTTCAATTTTCTATGATCTTAGTATTAAATATTGTTGTGAAAAAAATACTTGAAGTACTCTAATACTTGGAGTTTACAATGGTATCAGCCCCATTGGGATTATATTAACAGGAACGACTCAACAATCAAAAAAGTGAAAACTGTTGCCAACCAACCCCGCTCTCCCCTACGGAATAAATAAAATATTGAATTTGAATGAAACGCCAGTATATAACATTTAAATGTATCTTCTGAATGGCGATTTTGATTTTCAGAATTTTTTTTTTTTACCCAGTTCGATAATTATCATTTATGTAATACCATATCACTAAGTGAGTGATCATTATTTTAATCAATTCAATAAGTATCAAAGATCGATTTAAATTTTTACGCATAAATCAAGCATGATTTTCAAATTAAAAATCAAATATAATAATTATTATATTGTAACATTAAACAAAAAAGAAAAAGAACAAATGGTTTAGAATAGTTCTAGGCCTTTTGTTGGTACGAACTAACAGTTCAACAAACTGGCATAGTACATGTTTGTGACTACTAAGTTCGAGTACCATCTATGCTGGCCTCGAAGGTTCTCTTGACAGTTCTCCTTCCGCTCATACATAAGGAGTGTTGGACTGGAGAGTTAGTCATTGTTGTGAAGTTCATGTGGTCATATCTCTGTGTTAAATTTTTGTAACCTGTTTAAATACAGTAAACCCTCGATATAGCGAACTGGTAGGGGGTTTGAAATTCATAGTTCGCTATAACAAGATTCGTTATAACCGAGGATTCTTTCTTTTTTAGCCAATGGCCGCACTAATTTGATCGTATTTAGAAGGAAATTCATTCATTAGAACTAGTTAAATTAAAACGCATGTATGTAATTTATTTTAAGATAAACTACATATTAATTAAATAATAAGATTCATTTATTTACCTGCCAAATTCACTTGTGAGTTCTTTAGCCTTAGCTTTAACAAGAGGGTCTGAGATAGGTATTTGAGATCTCATTTGTTTAAAGCAATTTATCAATTTTTTTCCAAATATTCATGAGCCGCAAAGTGCAGTCGTTTATTTGATACTGAAGTTAATCCTTGGGCTGCGGTAGAATCTATTTTATCTTTGTTTTTTATAATGGTTGACAATGTTGATTTTGGAATTCCATATTTTTCTGCGATGGTTTTCTTACTTAGAATTTCCGATTCAATATCCAGGAGAATTTTCAATTTTTCCTCGATTGATAAGGATTTACGTTTGTGACACACGTTTACCAACGAACTCATTGTGTATTAAAAAAACACAGTATAAACGACTACAGAACACTGATTCGAATAATACAGAGGTCAAAACAGAACCGAACTAGTTTTGAGAAAAAAGTCAATGGAATCAAGAGAGAGAGCAAAAGGAAATCGGATTAGTTAAGAGTAAAAACACACCTCAATTCTAGAAACTGGAGCTACTTCGTCTTCCCGCCCTCATTCTATGTAATACAGAAAAAAAAAAAAATTAATAGAAATACTAGCTGTTCGTTATAACAGAATATAATAATTCTCAGGCATCAAATTAAGTTCGTAGTTCGCACTAACCAAGGGATTTCGCTATAACGAGGGGTTCAGCAGAAATATAATGGTAATTTTGGGGGGATAGTATTTTGGTTCGCTATATCGAGGAGTTCGTTATATCCGAGTTCGTAATAATGAGCGTTTTCTGTATTTGTGCTTTCATAATTTGTGTGGCATTAAAAATTGTTATTTTCTTTGGATAAAAATTGTTTAACCCACAGAAGCGTTACAATAGAATTTTTTGGAAAAAATAATTATCGATTTCAAACCCAGTTTATAGAAGTTATTACAGAGGAGATTAGGAGTAGTAGGGATAATAAAATGAGTGAAATTGTACCTAGAAAGGCTTTTTCCTAGTCTCTCGCAAGAAGATTACTGATTACATACTGCTTATTACTAAAACACCTAGTAATAGAATGATTTTGGTAATAGAATAGAATGATTTTCAGTTTTATTAAAATTTGTTCATCTTTACTAGTTGATGGTTAATTGACGAAGCATGTATGGAACATGAGCCAATGTTTTTAATGCCAAAATTGATTTCAAAATATGCAGGAATATAATTTTTTTAACATGGTTGTTCTAGGAGTGTATGTATAATGGTGGCTAATAAGCTTGGATAGGATATTAAGCAACTTGATGTTCGAATTATATGTATGTAATGGTGGACCCACAATGATTTTATGATGATATAACATAAAATAATATATTTAAAAAAAAAAAAAAAAAGATTTTTTTTTAATTACCTCAGCTTTTCCATAAGGAACATAATCTATTTTTAATAAATTAGGAACTTTTTCAACTGAAGGCAACAGTTGACGAACAAAAAAACTTCTGGAATCAGGGCAAAGGCATTCATAATATACAGTTATTATTAAATATTCTGATCCAAAATTTGAAACTACTACATCACTGGTGTGAAGGTGATCAACCTAAACAGACACAAAAAATCAAGTTTTATCACATACAATAAAAATAATATTCAAATATTCAAAAAGCTTCACATATGCTATTTCAGGGTATAGTCTATTTCGAAAGGTTATGTGACTGTAATATAAGTTAACTCTCATTGCGTCCTTTTCAGTTATAAAGAGGGGATCAGCTTCATTAGATCCCAACATCCCCAAAAAGTCCTTTTCAATTGAGAGGGCCACACTAAACATCACCATATTGGCCATACCCAGAAGTAACATAGGGGAACTAGAATAAAGTATTATGATAAACAACTTAAAAATATTTCAGTCACTAATTTCAAACACAAAAGTAATTCCAAAATTTTTAAATTATAATCATATGAGTGTAAAGAAAATGGTTTGAGAAAAGAAATAGCATATGCTTGTAATATATATACAGTTATTGGTTAAAGGGTAGAAACAGTATAAATATTGTCCGACATTTCAATTGGAGATACCAGTAATTCTCTACCCTTCAACCAACAACTCAATGAGTCTCAGGAGTAAAGGTTGAACACAATTGTATAAGTATTATCTACAAACCTTTCATTTTTTCTGATTGCACACGTATAAAATATTTTTTATTTAAATTAACTAAACTAAATTGATAAATTAACAAAATATTTAAAGGTGATTCCAATGACATAGACAAACAAATTTAAAAAGGTAAAAATTTTACCTTCGTCGGCGATTTCAAAACGTAAAAGAATGTGATGAAAAAAAAAGTAAAAAGGAATAAAGAAACAACAATACGAATTCTAAGACACTTAGTTATAAGCATCGTTAGTAAACTAAAACAGAAATATCATATTATCACTAATGACTAAATTACTAAAAGCCTTATCATAACCACTTATAACAACAATTTAAATTGGAGCCAACTAGTCAGTAACTATTCGTTCAAAGAATTTAAGAAATATCGATTAAAATTATTAACACTAACTAACAGATTGAAGCACTTAAAGTTATAAAAAAAAAAAACATCTCTGTTAAAGACTTAACAGTTAGACCAAAACGTTAGCACAAAATAAATGTCTAATTATTAGCATGTACGTTATTTCATCTATTATTTTCTCAATCGTCTAGTGCAAGTCATCCTCCTCCTCATATCTTGGCTTTGCGTTAGAGATTTCGGGAACGGAGCAATGTTTGGAGTGCATGCATAAACCTACTGCCTGAAGTCAATCTTCGCTTCATTTATTATTTTCATCTGAGACCATTGACTCTAGGGATCCGCGTCTAACGGATATCTGCATTTCTTGAAGATCTCAGATACTTAGCATTTCTGCATTAATCTGTAGATCGAATTTCTTCGCAAATTCATGAAATTCCTCAAAGGTGCCAGCCATCAGTAATGAATACATCTCTGCATAGGCCATATGCTGGGTGGCACTTTTAATTTTTTAGGGTCATTCTAATGAGTTTGACAAGTTTCGTTGTCGAACCCAAGTCTTGCGAATTCCATATTCTCTTATAGGTATATGCTTATATGCTTCTTTAAAGTCCACAATAAGGGGGTATAAATCTATGTCAAATTCATATGCTTTTTCTATTATTATCCTCAGAGAGATACATAACCTCCCAGGTCGGAAACCACTTAGATAGTGTTCAAGCAAACTTTCCATCCATAAGATTACTCCATTTTGGATTGTCACAGATAACACTTTATAGGCAGCACAAAGGATAGTAATACCGCTATAGTTTTTGCATGCGAGCCTAACACCTTTTTTATATAGGGGACATTGCAATGTCGTATTCCATTCCTGGGGCATTTCTTCACTCATCCAGATATTAGATCAGGTCGTACATTCGACCAATCACTGCTGCCCCTCCATACTTTAGTAGTTCTCCTTGGAGTTGTTTTATTCCCGGGGCCTTATTAAGTCACTGAATTATTAACGCTGTAAAAAATAATTAAAAAAAATACATATAGGTACACTTTATTTTTTAACTACCAATAAATTGGTAAAATATATCCCCTATCAAAAATTTTCATACAAACAGATTCTTTGCAAATAACAAGTGTTTATTATTTATTTTGTTTCTATAACCCATTAATTAATTGATATTATATAATAATAAGTTATTTAACTCTGAAGAGCGAGCGGGAGTCGATAGTCCCCCTATAGATCCTTTAATCGACAGAAAAACATCAATGTTTTTATTGTAAAACATATTGTTTCTTGCAAAAAGTTCTTCTCACACCGGAACGGCTGCTATATAATTGATCAAAACTACCTGGAGCTTCATACCAGAAACCAGATTTGAATCCCATCTAACAATCTTAATTGCTGAGAAATCTAAAAATAGGGTAATTAATTTTTTTTAAATTTAGATTGTTTAAAGAATGATTCAAAGTACTCCCCAAATTATTTCGAAGTTGGCCCAAACGATTTGGAACGGTTATAAAACAATGAAAAAGACTACATATAGAATATTAAATTCATAATTACGTCTTAAGATAATAATTAAATCAGGAAAATTTTGATCTGTACTAAATATTAACCACCTTAACATCATTATTACTTTACTGTTATTATCAATATTCATTATTATTCCAGACCATTGAATATACAGATTTAGTGGGTTTTTATTTGATTATATAATATTTTTCATACGGCTCAAATCACAATTTTGTTAAAACATTTGCATAGATTTCGATGTGCTTATATACGAGTATATGTTTTTTCTTTATTAAAATTACAACTTTTTTTTCACTTGAGAACGTTCCGGGCAAGTTGCTGATCCTCGTGAGTTAAGCTAAAAATTATTTTACCTTTAGATTATTTATCTTTATGATATTACATTTGTATTGTAAACCTATTTCACTTTATTGTTGATTACTTATTGTTTTTTAATATTCTGATACTTTGATGAACGATAGTCACTGGTGTTGAGTTTTCTTATCTAAGTGAATCTAAAAATTATATAATTTTTTATTTTATTTGAAAATATATCATTATTTAGAGCATACATTTTATAATTAAAAATACTTATTATACCTAACAGGAATAATAATACAATAAATTGGAAATGAATTAGGAAACCAGATTTAGGACTTTGCAGAATACTGTGAAAGATATGGCTGCGGTTGACATTTTTTCAAGTGAATTAATTAAGTGTTAATATTGTATTCTGTATTCGAATGACAGCCGCCTTTGATGACTTGATCATTTCAGGATGAGCCTATGCACAATTTTAAAATATTAGGGTACAAGTAAGAGTGGGAGTCGAGAGCATCCACAGATTTTCGTCTAGAAGGGGGGCAGGCCGTTTCTGGGGCCTGCCTTCACAGACGAGAACTTTCATCAGCAGCAAAATTCATGGACGAATCCAGCCGGTTGTGAAGAGGGGCTGCAGTGCCAAAGGGATGGCTGCAGCCCCAAAGCCCTTCCTCTAGACCTGCCAATCACGTTTTTTACCTTTATGTTCCTTTCCCACAACTAAAATTCTACTTGTTCTGCATATCATTTGTTTTTTACCTTACTGCCTTATTTATAGTTAACTTAAATTCTATCTCTAAAGGACCAATAGCTTCCAAAGGGGGGATTGCAGCCCCCACAGATCTCTCCATGGATCCGCCAATGGTTAAATCACACATCTCTAATATCTTTTATTAAAATTGCAGTTGCCTGTTAGGGCTTCAATGATTAGTCTGCTCCATTCTTCTCTAGGCCTAGCAAAAACTTCCCTATCCCCTATAGAATATAGAAGGGATTTCTCATAAACTACTTAGCTTTTATAAGCCCACGCACGGTCCCTTTACGTTGACGTCTTAAATATGCCAATTGATGGTACTAGTCCTGAAAAAAGTGTCTGAGCTTCTTCTCATGCAAGCTTGTCAGCTCTATTGTTGTCTTGATTTCCTTGTGTCGCCTTTCCAGGTTCATAGAATACACGAATGTCTTTAATGCTTCCTTATACTACCTTACCAGTGTGAAAGATACTTTGGATGATTCTAGGGCTTGGATGGCTGATAAGCCATCAGAAAATACAGTAATTCAGGCTCTGTCACGGCCAAGAACTTCCTAACACGTAGCTCTTGTAATAATGGCATATACTTCCGCTTCAAATACGGTGAAGTATTTATCCAAAGGGATTATTAATTATTAATTATTTATTAATTATTTTTCTATGTATTCTATATATATATTCCAGCACCTGTTTAACCTTTCTGACCTCTTTTTTATCCATCAGTATAACAGGTTATGCAGTTGTTGGGTTAACTAGAATTACTAATCACTTTTGTAACCTTAGATTGAGTTTAGCTGTGTTATGAGCAAGAAATACTTGTTTGTTTATAATGAAATTATTATTATTATAAAGACAAATATCTAAACATGGCACTACGGCATTATAGAACAAGTATGGATTTTAATAAGATAATAAACCTCAGCCCTTACTAGTAAGCTGGGATCTTAACTAAAATTCCAAAGACTTCCGAGATAAAGCATTAGTTTATTAAGATGCAAAAAGGTTGCTATTGAGAATAGCAAGAAGATTCAAGTTGGCCGACTCAAGAATATCTGGGGCATGAGAGGCTTTTAAGTCCCTAACAAATCTCAAGCCTGAGAATGAGTCGGTGCGGACAGTATTAGATGTCCTGGTTAAGTATTGTCTTCCTAGAAAAATGGAGCAACCATAACCAGAAGTGTGATGAACAACATGAGAGGTTAAATGCTGATTTAAAGAGGTTAGCTAAGCATTATAAATTTGAAAATCAAGAAGAGAAGCTGCCTAAAGCCCAGATCATCATCGGAGTAAACTCTTAAGTTGTTCAAGGAAAGCTATTGGGGGAAGAAAAGCGTGGAGGGCATATCGTCGGGCACTGATGCTCATCGGAGTCTGAACCCACCGGTCGCGCTGTTGGTGGCTCATAAAATACATGCACCCGGGCCCCGAGTGGTCTGAGTACGCCACTATATGAAACCTTGTAAAAGATTTGATTACACTAAATCCAACTCCAAATACAGTTTATCCGGCAAAAATAACTTGGGAATCTTAAATATTGTAAAATTTAAGCAATTTCCAAAGGAGCTATGTGTTTTGTCCAGCTAAATTAACAACTTCGCACTTTCTGTGCAAGTGGAGTTAAGTAGACCCCACTGCCAGTCCCAAGCACGGATAAAACAGCAGGGTTGAAGAGAGTGTTCCACCACCCTGCTTCGGAATTCACCGTTATTTTCAAGAAAATTAAATAAGAATAGATTGAATGAAGTTCTTGGAGATGACGAAAAAACTGTGACAAAACCATTGGAATGTTTAACCCTTTAACCGGGGAGTTCCCTTTTAAATTACGCAGCCTATAACGGGCGCGAGCTCTTTAAAAAGGACGTTTGTATACGTCACGCCCGGTGCAATGTAACTTCATATTATTATTTTTTTTATTTATGCTTAAAAAAAATTGAAAGGCTATGAAATATATTCGTTTTCGTTTATCTATATATAAACCACAAAGGAAAACACAAAATTACAAACAAATAGAAAAGAATACCAACAAAAATATAAAAGTATCGAATTAAGAAATTATAAATTTTACAGCCTTAACCTATTATAAAGACTACAAAAAAAAAAAAATAAAAAAAAAAAAAAATATATATATATATATATATATATATGTATATATATATATATATATATATATATATATATATATATATATATATATATATATATGTATATATAAACTGCTCAAAAATGAATAGGGATATTTGTAATTTATTCTTTTTTTGTTAAATTGTTTTGTTGTAATATTTATTAAATTAGCCGATATATTTAGTATTAGTTGGCTAAAACAAAATAGATAATACATACCAAAACCAAAACAATTGTTAATCCTTATGTTTATAACGAATTTACTTAAGAAAAGTAAACATGTAAATTACTCATTTTGTAAACAAACAATTTTTATCGTATTTTCTTCATTTTAATTCAGTTATATTGTCATTAACCATGGAAAGACAGAAAGACATGACAACAGAAAGTTCGCGATATTATTGTGAGAATGAGCAACCTAGGTTACCGGCAAGTTGATATCGCAGAGGCAGTTGGCGTTTCTCAGAGAGTCATCTCCCGGGCTTCAGCTCGATTCCGAGAGACCGGGAGTGCCAATAGGAGGCCTGGTAGTGGATCGCAGCGCTTTACAACGCAGAGGGAAGACAGAAATATTTTTATCTCTGCCAGACGAAACCCTTTCCACAGTGCCCGCCAAATTCTCAATGAAGTACAAGAGGTTTTGGCTAGGCCTTTATCCACACAAACGATTCGTAATCGTTTGTGGGAAGTTGGCCTTACATCTTATGCCCCTTTGAGACGCCCAGCAGCAACGACCCGCCACCGGCAGCTCAAAAGAATGTGGTACAGGGAGCGCCTAGACGAGGGTACCAACTGGAATGCTGTCATGTTTAGTGATGAGTCGCGTTTCTGTCTGTATAGTGATAGCAGACGCCGGAGAGTCTACAGAGAACAGGGGATGCGAATAATGTCCCAGTTCATGCTTCCTTCAGTGCAGTTTGGAGGAGGTGGTGTAATGGTCTGGGCTGGCATTTACATGTGAGGACGAACCACACTCCATATTGTTGAAGGTAACCTCACCGCAGTTCGTTATGCACAAGAAATTATTGAGGAATACGTCCCTCAAACCAGGGATCTCATTGGCAGGGATTTTAGATTTCTGGATGACAATGCCCGACCTCATAGAGGAAGAGTTGTTAATAAAACTTTAGAAAACCTAGGAATTTCCCATCTGCCCCATCCTCCATTGTCTCCAGACCTCAATCCCATTGAGCATATGTGGGATGCGTTGCAGAGAAGGCTCTTTAATCACCATCCGCAGCCAGTTGACCTTCAACAACTGAGTACAGCATTGCAACATCTATGGTATAAAATTCCACAGGAAATTGGTGACAACGTTATAAACAGTATTCCTAATAGGTGTACACAGGTTCTGGCTAACACAGGTCATTATACAAGGTGTTAATTATTTTAGAAACCATTGTGTTGAATAAAAAGAAATTATGGAAGTGAAACCTTTTATTTTGTTATTTTTCAAAATCCCTAAAATAAAATTTTCCTAAAGTAAAAACAAAATAATTTCTAATAACCAACAATGCAGTTTATAATAAAAATTCTAGACAAAGTAAATACCACAAATTTGGCAATATCCCTATTCATTTTTGAGCAGTTTATATATATATATATATATATATATATATATATATATATATATATATATATATATATATAAATATATAGAATAATGTACGATATTATATACTTTATTTTTATGGACCGCACAGCCTCCACTAATTTGAGAGATATAATGACAATGGTTATTTCTAAAAGGGTATTTAGGATGGGGACTATCATGACTCATCTTGCAAGTATGTCTATACGAATCATAAATATATTCGCACTCGCAATCGACTATAGGGTGCGCTAGTAGTTTTGCAAATGTCGGAAGGAACGGGGATAGACATAGTTGATGTGATAGACATAATTGGTAATTTCAAAAGACCATTAATTGAAGGGCAAGCTATCATTGATGCAAACCACATAATTACATGTGGAATAGTATCTAGAAGCGAAAAAGTAGTTATTTTACAAAAATTGTGCCTTTAAACAAGCGATCTTTAAGGCCTGCCCCATCAGATAAAAGTTGATATTAATTTTATTAGTAACAATAAGCAATTTTCTTGTAATTGTACGGATAAAGCTGATAGTTATGGTAAATGCAAACACACCATTGCAACTTTACACTACGTTTCTACGTTTACGAAATAAATGGAATGACACGTCTTTTGATTTTCTAATTGAACACTGAGGGACCGAGCAATACCTATTTAATATTTCGTTCAATCGGGTTTTAATTACGAAAAAATAAATTAAAAACGCCCAAAAACCCTACGGATACCAGGTACTGGCCCGGCTTCTATCCCCGTTTCTCTAGTTTCAGTCAATATGCAGCATCGTCGCTTGCGCCCGCGAATGACAGCTATCATTTTTATGGCAGCTTAGTTTCTTTGTCATATTATTTATTTATTTGTTAATACTTTCAGGCATCGCATTGAAAACGTCGAACAATTAAGCATAACCTATGTACGACAAAAATGGGGAAAATTAAAAAAAGAAAAACAAATCTGACACTATGGTCCCTATCATCAAATCAATAAAATGCCAAATTCTAATATTTACTAGGATAAATATATCCAACGCAAACGACACACGGTTAAACGCAAGCGACGGTGCTGCTTCTTGACTGGAACTAGAGAAACAGGGATAGAAGCCGGGCCAGTACCTGGGATTCATAGGGTTTTTTGGCGTTTTTAATTTATTTTCCATAATTAAAACCTGATTGAACAAAATATGATTTGAAAAATGTCTAATAGGTATTGTTCGGTCCCTTAGTGTTCAATTAGAAAATCAAGACTTGCCATTCCATTTATTTCCAAAAAATAAAAATCTTCTTAAAGAGTGGATTGTAAAATAAAGAATAGATGAGCCTGTTTCGAAACATATGACGATATGTAGTCTTCATTTTAAAGAAAGTGACTATATTTATCCAGGTAAATATTAGTATTTGACATGTTATTATTCCAAAATACAAGTTTTATGCAAATAACATTGGGATCATAGATTTGTTTTTCTTTTTTAATTTTCCCAATTTTTGTATTAGATCTGTTGTGCTTAATTGTTCCAAGTTTTCAATGCTATGTCTGAAAGATTTGACAAATAAATAAATAATATGACAAAGAAACTATGCTGTCATGAAAATGACAACTGTCATAACAATGATTGTATGAATAGATACTTAATGTTTTTACAAACCGAATAACGTAGAGTAAAGTTACAATGATGTGTTTGCATTTACCAGAACTACCAGCTTTACATATATAATTACAAGAAAATTGCTTATTATTATAAATAAATTTGATTTCCACTTTTATTTGATGGGGCAGTCCTTTAAGATCGCTTGTTCGAAGGCACAAGGCTTGTAAAATAACTGTTTTTTTTACTTCTAGATATTATTCCACATGTAGTTATGTGGTTTGCATCATGGATAGCCTGCCCTTCAATTAATGGTCTTTTAAAATTACCAATTATCTCTATCACATCAACTATGTCTATCCCCGTTATTATTTTAAGGTGCACTTTACTACCATCTATTGCTCGATGTGGAAAGAAATAATGTAGGCTACCAAGAGGGATTCAGACCTAACAGATCCACTATAGATCAGAATATCTCTCTGAAGTAGATAGGATCAATGGTGTAACATCAAAATAGTCTAAAATCTGGTCTGGCATAAGACAAAAGGATTCGCAAGCACCTCTGCTATTCAATATTGTTTTGAATAGTGTCATAAAAAGGGGTAGATTACAAATCGAAGAAACCATTTTCAAACATTAGTTTAATGAAATAAACAAACATTTAGATTAATGTCAAGAATAGGGGTACGACAAAGATTCCAATATAGCTGGGTTATGTTTCATTTTACTAAAACTTCTTTTGGCCTCAGAAACTGAGATAGTACAGAAGATTCTGATAGATATACAAATATTTGGAAATAAGCAGTCAAGTTTTAATTCTTTCAAGTTAATTGGTTTTATCAATATGTATACCACAACCAAAGTTACAATCTTGAATAATTCAAAATTCAATTATTGATTATAAATATATGATTTCTTAGTAAAGATCCAAGTTTTGGAAATTTGAAGGAAGGCTTAAAACATTGTATTTTAATTTCCTCTTCATCCAGTTTTGGGTATGACTAGACAAGGAGGGGCATCAATCAAGGATATTGATGATCAATGAGGGGAGGAGTAAACTTGTCCTACCTTGTCAGAGGCGATGACTGGGCGGTGGGCCTTCTAAGCCTAACCCTCACACCTTGACCCCACTTAGTTATGGTACTTACTTTTTGGGCTACTATAACCGAAAGTTATATTAAATTGCCCCGCTCAGAAGGAAAAGGGGGTGGGTCTTGTAAAAAAATTATTTACGAAGGGAGCTACGTTATTTTTATGGGAACAATAAAAACCTAAGGGAGGAAATGAAGGGGTGATGATGATAAAAAAAAAAAAAAATTGAATCAGATCTGAACTCAAAATGGAGCCTCTGACTCCTATATCTGAAAGTTCTAGTGACTTAAATGTACCTTTACAGGGTTTAATCAACCAGAACAAAAAAATCAAGAAGAATAAGATCAAAACATTTATTTTAATGAAAAAAGAATAACGAAAAATGTAAAATACAGAAACATAATATCTTCTACTCATTGACCTCTTAAAAAAAAATACTTCTGACTTAACATATAATACAATAGGAATCAATTTACATAATAAAAAAAATAAAATCTCTCCTCAGATTGTCTTATAATTTCGACATATTTATAGTTCTTTACAAAAGAAAAACCAAAACCAAAACTATGTTCTTCCCACATAATGAAAAGGTGTAATGGGGTACTCACAGTTTCTTCACAAACCCAAACCAAAGAGAGTCTCCCAGCAGTTAGCAGGGCATTTTCGTGTTTGCCACGATTCCAGTTCCCAATCCCCTTCCGGGTGTTTCCAGGTTTTTTTCCTGGTGTCCTGGAACTGCTAGACCACTAAGTCTCTGTCTCCTGGCGGGCATCTTACCACTCTCTCTCTTGGCTTACTATTTATTTACTAGCTGGGGTGCCCGGCTTCGCTCCGGTAGTTGTGTGGTAGCTTTAATACCAGAAAAACTTTAAAATTAAAGGAAATAGGGAACAAAATCAGCAACTTTTTGAAAATTCGGTTTTAACTTGGTATCAATATTCTGCAGACTTGAGATCTGCAGAGTGAGCCCAAATAAGGAACCCTGTATAATTTACAGGGGGTTAAAAATGGTAAATGAACAATTAATTTTGCTGCAACTTTGTCGAGTTATGCATCGTTTTTGATGGTTTCTGTGATTCTGAATCCTATAGGCCCATTCCAAGAAGTCAGCAGATAATATGTTATTAGATTATAGTTGAAAAATCTGGTATCTCAGTTAAAAAAATTGTATTTCGAGTAAAACTTAAGCTCCGACTACTATGGTGGTCCTATTTGATTCCGAAGTATAGAAACTTCATAGAAATTTTTTTTAAGACCTTGCTTCCATTTCAACCTTCCTAAAATATCCCCCCGTATATGTTCTGCATACCTCGAATCTTACTACTATTACAAAGTGGAAACCAAAATTTCTTGGAGGCACAATTTTTTCATCATATTTCTTTTTATCTTGAACTATGAGGGATGATAAAATCTTGAATGCTGTTATTGGAGTTAGTCGTTTTGTCAACTGGAATGCTCATCATACGTAGTAACCAAACCAACTTCTTTTTCATAAATACAATAAGAACACTTCAAAGTTTTTATTTTCGATTTATATTCAGTCAATTCATCTCTTTTTTTATGTCTGATTTTATTCGCTCACGGTACTACTAAGAAATCTTCACTCATATTGCATTAAATTTACTTAAGTATATAAGTATTATATATAGATTGAATGTAATGTGCCTATCATATATTAGCCTTCTTATGAGAAAACTAATTCTTTAAGGAATCCAGTTGGTTTTCTAATTGATTGCAGAGATGTAAAATCATTATTTTATTTTGAAAGCAAAGGAGAAACTAATTATTTTCGCTTAATTTTTTAGTAATTTAAAATGAACAGCTGAACAAATATATAACCTCTACTATTTGAACTGGATGAATGAACAATAAACGTTGAGTGAAACGAACCCTAGCGCTTCCTGGTAGTCTGGAGCTCGAACTAAATTTTTCATTCATAAACTCGTATCTCAATCTCAGAGACGTTAATTAAATGGTGCGAGAGGCATAAAATTCCAGTCTTTTTCTCTTCAATTTTACACTCTTAAGAGAAAAACGGAAACCTTCTTTTCCGTTAGGAGTCATATGTCTAAACGACGACATAACTTCCTTGATCCTACGTGGAGTCGTTTTTGAGCCTTTTCGGCACGCACATTGTACACTTTGCTTTATAATATATATTGATTAATCACTATTTAATTTCACAATTATTTTCATAATAACTGATAACTGTTACACAACCTTAAATCTTCGGTTAGTCCACCAGTCACTGAATCAATTAACTCATGAAAGATATTTATTCTAAACGAACGCTGCTCTCCATTTTCGTGGAATATAAATTATTTTTGGTGGGCCCCCCGGAGGCCCAGGCCTGTGTGCATTTATCCCTACTGCCTCCCCCTCCTAGAAGGCCCAGCCAGTGGAAATCATACAAGATCGATCAGGTTTGAGGCAAGGAATTGGACTTTGGTCAATATAAAATATGGCCCAGGAGAAGGTGATGAAAACGACATTACTTGAAAATTGAGGGGTGCATGTCGCAATGAATCATAAAATCCTAGACAGATGATATAGCTGTCCTTGGAAACAGAGTAGCGGGCATTGAGACTCACTAAGACTGATAAGATAAGCAGAACAAATTTTTCTACAAGTAAATGAAGTTGATGCTCTATAATAATTATTGGCGCTTCACAGTTATCAGCCTAATATTAAAAACCATCCTACAAATTGACAGATTTTATTAGAATATTAGAAAATAGTGTGAGATGGTTTAATTTTTTTTTTCTAATCAAGTAATTTTCATAGTTGTAACTCAGATTAATGCAATCTTCCAGAAAAAAAGGGCACAAACTAGCTTGTCCTATTGTTTTAAATGTTCAATAAGTGTGGCACCAGCTCCAAATTATCTGTTATTCAATTAATTCTGTTAATTGAGATATATTATTATGTATTTCCCATAAATACTCATATTTCTTCAATTCACTATATAAAATTAGCCATGAGTACACATTTAAATTAAAATAAAAACATGAAATCAAATTATGTAGCAAAATTTTTACATCAAAAGAATAAATGGATCAACAAAAAATTAGTCAAACAAATAAAAATAACAAAAATATATTTATTAAATAAATCACTCGTATAAAAAAAGTTTTAGTACATTGTATGTTTATGTTCACTAGGTTTCATTCTGATGAATAATATATAATATTTTAATGTGCTATAAATAATACCAACAGAACAGTAAAATGATGTTAATAGTAAAGGCAAAAAAGGGTATTTCTGATTAACATTATAATACGAATGGATGATATTTTCATATACGAATAGTACAATTAAACCTCCTATATAAACATTTTCCTGAATATTAAGAAGTGGGAAAGGTCCATAACATCGAGATCGAAATAAGTCAGCCAAAGCAAATATCATGTAAGAACTATAAGTTGTTAGCAAAACCAGTTTAATAAGAAATTCATTTTGAGTATAAATTAAAGGTAGTAGAGAAAAGTGACCCACTATTGAAAAGAAGGAAAATACTTCAGCCTCTTTTTGTCCCAAAACAGCCATCAAACTAGAAAAGAAATAGAAAAAAATTACAAAACAAAAATATAGAAACCAAGTATAATATAATATAGTATAGTATAGATGCAGCAATAAAAGTATGAGATAAAGGTATGATATCTCTAATAAATGCAGAAATGGTGTATGATTATTATATTTTAACCAATTTTTCAACGCAAGGATGTATCCTCACCCCAAACCTTTAAGCAAAATTAATGCCTAACAAGGAAGGTTAATTGAAACTTGTGAAATAATATCACATATCCAGTGTCTTTACTCTGCTGCGAAAGAACAATGCTGAGCCTGTCATGAAGCTCAAGGTAATCACTTTGTACATTTAATTTTAATGTTAATGTTATGCTTTTAATAGATAAAAACTTATATTGCATGGCTTGGAACATTAAATGAGATGGCTGTTCGTTTTTTTTTTTTTTTTTTTTTTTTTTTTTTTATGAACAAAGAGCAGTAGAAAAAGCAAATTATGTTAAAAAAATAATTGATTTTTTTTTTAAGTTTTTTAGATTTCACTACTTAATATGAAGGAAGAATGATTCAACCATGCTAATAAGTTTCCATTAACATTGAATACTAAGTTGAAAACGAACATTTTAATGAAAAATCGGTAGATTTTAATAATACTAATAATAATAAATGGCTCAGCGAACACGACTGTTTGATGGTGACACCACCTATCAATCGTTAGCTAGACACCTCCATCCACCGAATCTTGTCTATAATTAACTCCTTAAGTAGTATCACAAAAAAATTATAAATGATATTTCATTGAAAATTAATATTTAAAAAACTATTGCTGCTAGGAAACAAAAATGATGTAGTTAGAATTTGGTTTAAATTGGTAAATTATTTTTAAGTTTCATGTGATGGGAGCGAATAAAGCGCAGCAAAAATGAGTTTGCAGCTAACGTCTACAACTAAATACTCTCATTTAAGCATAGACGTGCTTATGTACTGGCTCCTCTCCATTGAAAAGTATTTAATTTTTATCATTACAGGCATGCAACTTAAGCTAATATTCCTTTTGACCTTCACTGATCTTTTAATAAAACTCCAAGCTTTCCTGTGCACTACTTATTCTCTCTATACTTCTTCCAATTTTAATTCTCATATTTCTTTTCTTTTTGCGATCAATTTACTTTTCATCCCATAACTTCTGGCAGTACTCCTTTGTAACTCTAAATGAATTCCTTTGCAATTCATTTTTACAGACTTCATTCGATTCCTAATTGGCACCAACAAAGAACGCTGTGTTTCTTTCTGTTACAATCCCATTATTTTTCATGCAGTCTGAGACAAGTCAAGAAAACCTCTACTGGTCAATGGAACTTTTTTCTGGTATTGCTAATGCATAAAATAACATGGCATTATTAGGATATTTTGAGATCGATATCTTCATTCATGTTGTTCCATTCAATTATTAGTATCAATTTTATGCTACATTTAAATATTTTTATTTTTCTCATTGTTTCATGTTTGCATGGTGAATATTTCTGCACAGTCAACAAAAAATATATAGACAAGCAGTTATCATTTGGGAAAAAATAATAAAACAAACATAAGTTACAACACATTTTTTTATCATTTCATTTGTCCTATTTCAATCCATTAACTTACTACAAAACCGGTTTTCAATTTTTTTTTATTAATTTTTGACAAAAAAAAAACAAAAACTGAAATTAGCTAACAATCCGCTAAATTCTGAATTCAAGGATACCAACTTCATGGCATTTGAGTGTGAATAAACCTAATATTTGGGATAAAACAGAGGTTGAGGCTTTGTAGAATAATACTTGTGGGAATATGTTAAATTAAACTTTTTAACAATTAATAATACCTTAAAATGGAAAATTTGGGTTTTTTTCAGGTTTTTATTAAAGCAATTCATATCACTCAGAAAACTGAATTCTCTTTAAAATAAAAGAGTATGACATTTCACGAGGAATGAGTTACATTATGAATAACATATTCGAAGTTAAAATCGGTTAATTGGTTTAGCCCAAATGGAACATCATTGATCGGTAATTTTTACCATTTTGGTGGAAACACATGTTCCAACACCTGAAAATTCGAAAATGAAAACTCTAAATAAAAAATGTTTCAGATAAAAGTTGTAGAGTACCAAATCTTGCATAAAACAAGCACCTTAATTATAAAATTGGCTTGCTACTGAGGAGAGATACAAATGAAAAAGTGAAAGTATTTGTAGGGCCTACTTCCTTTTAAGACATTTTTGTGTTATATAATGGATATGGTTTTATCATATCCATTATATAACACAAAAATGTCTTTTTATCTGAAACATTTTTTATTTAGTTTTCATTTTCGAATTACAGGTGTTGGAACATGTGTTTCCACCAAAATGGTAAAAATTACCGATCAATGATGTTCCATTTGGGCTAAACCAATTAACCGATTTCAACTTCGAATATGTTATTCATAATGTAACTCATTCCTCGTGAAATGTCATACTCTTTTATTTTAAAGAGAATTCAGTTTTCTGTGTGATATGAATTTCTTTAATAAAAACCTATAAAAACATTAAACAGAACTAACTATTTTGGTAGGGAGGGTCTTGGCAAAATTGATCGTTAAATTAAAAAAAAGAGAGGAGGTTGAACATTTAACTTCACAAAAATGTCTCGGAAGGAAGTAAGCACTTCAGGTACATTAATTTTTTTATTCGTATCTCTATAAAATAAGCTAATTCAATAATTAGGGAGCTTGCTTTATGCGACATTTGATGCTCTACAAGTTTTAGCAGCAACATTTTTCATTTACAGTAGAAGTTTATGAGTTACAGGCTCTACAAGTATTAGCTGCAACATTTTTCATTTAGAGTAGAAGTTTATGAGTTACAGGCACTGGAACATGAGTTTTAGTCAAAATGGTACAAAATTACCGATCTTTACTGTTTGATATTGGCTAAAAAACTAGCCAATTTTAACTTCAAATATGTCATTAGGTTAATTTTGCTATTTCTTTTATGATAAAGAAAACTCAATATGGCGAGTCATATATAAGAAACTGAAAAGAATTTTTCTGATTTTAGGCCACTAAGCGCAATTAACAATTTCATAATTTAGGGGACAGCGGGGTTGGTTGGCATAGGGGGTAGGTTGGCCATTGGCTTATAGTTTCCGTCACACCTGTGGTGAAGGCCCCAGCATTGTACCAAGTGACCGGCTCGACCTCGGGAGTCTTGTCCTGAGTTTTCAATCCGATGCTATTAGTGTTGAGAAGAGTGTGCTTCATTGATTGATTTTACGACATGTAAGTAAATTTTTACATGTTCAGTAAATTTGGTTTAAAGGCATGGCAAAACATTTGACTCCGATTCTGTTCACATAGTCCCAAACTCCTTTGAAAAACCTAACCTTTCGACTAACCAGTTTCTTGTTTGATTGTTCTCCCCTGTCCTGGCAGCCATCTTTCATATGATCTCTCCTGTGGGGTTAGTTGGCTCTCTTCAACTTTTTTTTTGGCGCAGTAGCAATTCACAAAAGCAAGGTAAACATAATCAAAGGTGAAACTACTAATTGTCTTTAGTTCCAGCGAGGAGGATGAGAGCAATTTTTCTAATGCAAAAAGTGACGACACTATCTTCTATTGTCATTCTATTTTCCCTTAAAAGCCGTTAAAAACCGATTCAAAATTATTATACCATTACAGTGCAGCTTTTCATAACAATAATATGTGTCAGGCAGTACTTGAATGAGATGGCTAAACAACCCCACCTTCTAGGCCAACCTGCCCCACATAGGGGGTTAATTGGCATACTCTGGATTGACGTATTCTTCAATTTTCTATGATCTTAGTATTAAATATTATGTGGTGAAAAAAATACTTAAAGTACTCTAATACTTGGAGTTTACAGTGGTATCAGCCCTATTGGGATTATATTAATAGGAACGACTCAACGATCAAAAAAGTGAAAACTGTTGCCAACCAACCCCGCTCTCCCCTAATCATTTTCTCAAATTCTCAACAAAAAAAATTGATGATCTACAATTTTCATACCTAACATCCATAAATAAACTGGAAAAGGACAAATTTTTCCGTTTTAGGGGGCCACCATTTGTACAGGTAGCATGGTCTGACTGGTAGGCTCACAATTCTTTTAATTTCAATACTATAAGGATTTAAAAACCGTTATAAAATATTTTTTTCGGATAATGTAGATTTTTTTCTCAGCCTCTCAGTCTATATGATAAGTGAAGGTACAAAAAAAAAAAAAAAAAAAAAAAAAAAAAAAAAAAAAAAAAAAAAAAAAAAAAAAAAAAAAAATTAGATAGTAAACACTGAGGTAACTATGGATCATTTATTATTGGCACAATTATTTCAGGGAAGTCAGAGAAGAAATAAACACGAACACAAAATGGGGCCAATTCTTCATCTTGCTCCTCACAACAGTCAGTAAATCATAGATCTGAAAAAATAATAAATATTATGATTTTTATTCACTACAACAGTAAAGTAATGATAATTTTTAATATATAATATAGTTTTAGGTGCTTCAAAAGATTATAAGAATATGGATATTGACTATATTTTAGTAAAAAATTATAAGAGCGTGGCATACTGAGAACACAAATTTAGGTTAAAAATTTGAAAACTTTCAGTTGTAAAATTTAGCCTTTTCAAAACTATATGAAGCTAAATAATTCAAGACCAATGATTAATTCCTTACCTTACAAGGGAGAGTAAAAATAATTGACACATACGTTTTCCATCCAAATGTTTCCAACAACAAAACATCTCCTTTTTAATTTACATAATATGCTTAATGAAAATAGCTTTAGCATGCTGATAAAACTTGTAAGATAACCTAAACAGAAAAAAGATATTTTTTTATGTATGCTAAGGCTTCTTAATACTTTATTATGAACTTTATATGAAGTATAAAAACTACAATGTTTTAGATATATTACCTCATTTTATTTTTCTTGCAACAACGAAGTGTTCATCTATTGGTGTACTGTTCACAAATCAACGAACTTCATCCAAAGAAATAAAAATAAATTTGAAACATTAACTTTAAAACTGAAATGATTAGATATTACCCAACACCTTACGAAATAATAAATAAAAAACTCATAAAAAAGTGATGAAAGACCCGGTGAAAAACAAGAGTAAACATGTTCCTTTGCTGGTTATGGCCTTAATGAATGATTGTGGACATAACAGTAAGTATAGATGGAATACACCTTAAGCACAAATCTTTAACAAATGATAATCCTTCTTATCTAAGAAAATGGTTGAAATATTTGGAAATAAAAAGTTTTGTTTAAGATCGTTATAAATTAAATAATAATGCAATATTTAATAGAAAGTTGGAAATATTTTTAATACCTTTGGGGAATTATAATCATAAGGACAGCCTTTTCGTGCACATGCCAGCCGAAAACAAAAGAGCAACTGGTACATAATATTACGGCTCTGACGAAATGTAATGGGTTGCCAGGGCTAACCCACAATTTCCAAAGGCAAGGCTGTAAAAAATAAAAACCTTTTTAGCTTGATTTATTAATATGTACAAATACATTCTGAAAATGCAAAAACATACTACAGAAGACAAAAATTGATTAAACAATTTATGGAGAAACTAAACATTGATGCCACTCCAGTCTAAAGAATCAAATTAATGATGAGATTATTTTTGTAAAAATAAATAAATTACGAACCATCATGGATAAAACAACTAAAGCTGCTGTCACAGATGGGTAAATAGATGGCAAAATATTATGTTCATATTCCTGTACCAATCCTGATGTCATAATACCTTGTGGATAATAGGTATCAGGATATAGCAATACAACTAAAATGAAAAATAATATGAATAAATAAATATTTAATGGCTAGCAGACACTAAAATAATAAGAATAATCCTCAAGCAATAATAACAGAACTCCCATTTTAAATTACTATAATATCCGAGTAATGTTTATGCAAATATATAAATATACTGTAATAAAATTTCTAAAGCCAAGATAAACATAAAATATTTCCCTTTAATTACATATAATTTAGAACTTCTAGTTGGATTTTTATTTAATAAATTCAACGTTACCATTAAATATTTAAAATAGAAAATTTTATTAAGATATTGATACCAAATATTTAGAAAGTAGGTTCCATCAACTAGGTAATGAATAACACACTTTTTGACCAAATAAATATAGACTATAATAAATAAATATAGACTAAACATTAACGTTTAGTTCTTTTGTCTTGGTTATTACTAAAGTACAAAGAATATAACAAACAAATAAATAAAATGGTCTCAGCATTTTTTTTTTGTCATAAGAAGTTGATCAAATGTATATGTACAAAATATGTCAAAGAAATAACAATAATGTGTAGAAATAATTATAATGTGTTTGAGCGGGCAATGGTCTGTATTAAATTTAATTTGTTAAAATTAACACTCACACTTACCTATCTTTGAGAGCAGTTTATCTATGACATTATAAAAAGCCCAAAAATTAGGAGCCCAGTATGAATGGCATAATCCTCTTTTGAAAGGAAATAACCTTGATATCAACTGAAAAAAAGAAGAAGAAATATTCCTAAGACACCACATTAATTTTTTTTGAAGTATTTGAATTCAATTACAGTAGAACACCGCTTATACTGGCTCTTTAGTTTAAATCATTAGTGAAAAGAATATATATATATATATATATATATATATATATTTACAGAGTTCGCTAGTTATATTGGGTTGTTTCACATGAAATGTCCGATTTTATAATTTTTGCAATACATAGAGGATTTTGTGGGTCTCTTTCCAAATTTTTACGGATTATAATAAAGCAGTTACTAATCCTCTACTTTTATTTTATAAACATTAGCTTCCCAATCAATTACATACTTTCTGGTATACCTCCAAATATGACATGGAAACACGCGATTTTCGTTAATACTTTTTTATGAGTTTTAGCCATTCGGCAGCTCAGGCTGCTAGAAACATTTGTAAGGTGTTTGGTGAAGGTAGTTTAAATGAATAAACCATTCGCCATTGGTTTTCTAAGTTTTCGGCTGGGGATACCTACTTGGAAAACCAGCCCCGAGGAAGACCTCCATCTGTAATTGAAAACGATGTCCTCAAACATACTGTAGAAGGAAACCCCTACCAAACAGTTAGAGAACTCTCAGCACAACTAAATGCAAGTACACCTACCGTTTCCAGACACTTAAAGTGCATAGGAAAAGTTAAAAAGCTCGATACATGGGTACCTCACGATCTCACTGAGCGACAGCAATTGAAATGTCTTGAGACCTGCATTGCTTGCAAAAAACCACCGAGCCTTTCCTTGAAAGAATAATAACTTGTGGTGAAAAATGGATTGCATATGACAATCAGTGTCGGTCAAGGCAGTGGTTAGACATCAACGAAAGCCCAGGACAAATGCCAAAACCAAATTTACCCAAAAAAATTGATGGTTACAGTATTGTGGTCCATGGCTGGAATCACAAATTATTCCTTTTTGCCTATGGGTGAGACCATTACCTCTACAACCTACTGCAATGAAATTGCCCAAATGCACGCAAAATTATTGACATAACAACCTGGATTGGTAAATCAGAAGGGTCCTATACTCCTACATGACAATGCTAGACCCCACTTTTCAAAACTTACCATGCATAAATTGAAAGAACTCAGGTACAAAGTTCCTCACCCACCATATTCTCCCGACTTGACCCCAACAGATTATCACCTGTTCAGGAATTCAGACAAATTTGTCAGAGGAAATTTTTTTGTAAAGATGCTGATGTCCAAAGAGCATTTTCAGATTTTGTTTCACTTCAAAGCTCAGAGTTTTTCAGTTTCAGGATAAAAAAGTTGGAGCCACGTTGGGAAAAATGTGTAGAAAAAGAAGGTAAATACTTCGAATAAAATTATATTGTTTTCATATTGTATTTTTACTAAAATCCCTTTACCTAGTAAACCGACATATCATGTGAAACAACCCAATAGTATTTATGCTATTTTCAGAATCATAATATTAAATTCTTACTAAAAAGTCATTAACATAGAAAAGAGAAAGTTATTCGGGTGCTTTCCCTTAGCTACACTGCCCGTAGTCTACCCTGTTATTCATTCCACATTATCACTCGTATCTGCTGAGTTGTTTTGAGAACTTAGTTACCTTGATTAAGTCACAGCTTTCAACTTCTGTTAACTAAAAAGTGATAACAAACCCCATAAAGGTCGTTTTCAATAGAGATCAAGCCATATTAAATGACTATTTGTGTTATCAGCAAGTGTGAGGTTACATATAACAGTTGTTGTATTGGATGAAAGAGAAAAGAACTTTGCACTACAGCTTGACCTGCTAACAATCACCAAATTCTTCTATGAACAGAGGCATACAGCTAGCTCATACTTCAGTACTTTCGCAAATCTTCATCACTCTTTTATTTAACAAACCCTTTTATATAGAGCTAAAGGATCTATCAGAGTTACTTTCTTTAATGTTCCCTGCTTTTATGGTGTTAGTGACAGTAAGCTGAGTTACTACTTTATTTTATTTTACGAAATTTCACATTTTGGAAGTTGTCTCTGATCATTCTTTTCATTCCTGCTTCTTCAGCCTAATGACAGTTGGCATCCTGACCCCTAATAATACCACTTCTTGCAGACAGTACAACATCACATTGAGATAAAATATAAGCATTAAAAACCAACTTTTTTGGAATCTCCTGCATCTCGATCGATGCTAGAAACTCGTGCACCTACATGTTGCTCTGAAGTAAGACCACTTAATCCACAGAGCGCCTTAAGTCGCTCATATAAACTCTGCATATGAACCATCCCCTAGCCCATCTTGCTAAAGTACTGTCTGTTATTCCACAGTTTTTATCGATAAGTTTATATATATATGTAATTAATTTTTATATACAAGTTAATGATTAAAAAAAAATGTGGTTTATAAGCTATAAAAAATGTAGTCATCATAAATTTTGTCTGCAAGACTTGTTTTCCCCACCTTACTACCCATGTCAACAAGTTAAAACAATAAAATTTTGTACTCAACCTTCTGCAAGGTAACTTTTTTTTTTTTTACAATTTGACTGGACTATAACACCCCAATCCAATTCCAAACTTAATAACAAACGTTGGAGTAACCTTAGATCAATATTTCACCTGAACCACCACAATTCCTAAATCATCCGAAACTCCATCTCACTCCTCAAACAGATACTAAGATTCCAAGATTCTCTTCCTCAAAGTATCTGTCGTCCTTAGCGCCCTCTCTTATCCTTTCACATTTTAATTACAGATGCTTAGTGTATGGTGGCCTATCTGGTAAGCAAGAGGCGATACTCAAAAGCTTAATGAGTTGTTACATACGATTTATCTTTGGTTTCCCTAGGCATTCTTACATTTATCAATGTTATTCTGAGCAAAGTTTTCTTTTTCATAATCTCTGATTTCATATATTTCTATATAACCTTTATTTTCACTTACTATGATGATTCAATTATTGTTAAAAAGTTTTTACTATTTTATTATTAAGTCAGCAAAATGCTGCCAAAACAACAGATAGTAATTATTATTCTTAGGGGACAAAATGTCCTGGAATAAAGTAAACATTTTAATTTTAATAATTCATCAAAGCCAGGTGCCATGTTCTTTAATTTTTTCAAGGCTTACGAAAGCTAGTCTTCATCTAGGGGTTTGATTTATTTTCTAGAGTTCTCATAAGATCAGCAGCTTCCTGATCAAGGGCAGGCAGATTAAGCAGCTGGTCGAAGTGACTGTTCCATCATCTTAGTAAGTTTCTTGTTCATATGATGAATATTTTTGCATAAAAAAAAAATGATGTATAAAAAAATTTAAGTGTGATTATTTAACACTGCAAAATTTTGGTCCCAAGGATACCACATCATGAGCATGACAGGACCTTATAATAGGCATAAAACCGATTTTGAGTTTTTGAGAAATAATACATGTAGGATTATATATTATGGCAACTAATAATATCTAGATTAGATCATGAGCCTGTAAGAGAAAAATTGATATTCTCTGAAGAAAATTCTTAGATTTTCAACCCAGCCCCTTTAAACGGAAAATTCTTGCCATTTTTTAGTTTTTCCTAATAACTTGAAAACAATTCATCACACAGAAAATTGTAGTCTTTTTAAAATAAGAGCATGACATTTCACAAAGAATGAGTTAAGATTTTGCAAAAATATTAAGTCGTTTTGGCTATTTTTACTTTTTTGACAAAAAATGAATTAAACTCATGTTAATTCATAATGTAACAAGGTTAGGTTATACTATTCTGAATGGATTGAAATATTTGAAGTTAAAATCGCTAAGTTGCTTAGCCAAATTCAAATATCAATTTTTACCATTTTGGTGAAAACTCATGTCCCAACACCTGTAACTCAAAAAATGTCAAGTCTAATATAAAAAATCTTACAAATACAAATTTTGAAGGTAACAGGTAACTATAAGGATTAAAAAATGGCCACCAAAGTTTTCCAAAGATATTAATTATCTCCCATAGGCTGACGGTCTATTATCAATCTCGAGCGATGTTCACCCTAAGCCCTTCTTCCTTTCCAAGGGTGCGTCTCTACTAGAACATTTTAGAAACCGATGCCTCGTTGGCTCACCAACAACACCATCACCTGCAGTTTTCTTGATTTCACTGGCCAATGTGAAGGCTGAACAAGTTTTTTTTTGACATGTTGCTGGTTCAATAGAAATTTTTTATCTAATGTTTTATTTATCCAGTACAATGTTGATAAATAAGCTTAAAGTAGTAATCTAAAGGGAGAATACATTCTTGGAATTCATGCATTTGAAGAAACAGTCAAAAATGCAATTACATAATAAGATAATTTAAAATCAGTTTACTTGTTTCAGTTGGCCCATGAAAACAAAAGGTCCAAAAGAGAGAAACAGCACAATACTGCCAATGCCTGCTAATTTTGTAAAACGCCAAGAACTACTTAACCCATCGATCTTGTCTCCCTTTCTGACTAAACAATAGTTTCTGATTAGGTAAACACCATAAGCAGGAGCCATGTAAATATAAATGTGCTTGAGGTTAAGTAAAACTGCAAACCAAAACGATCCTGTCAAGTATTGACCCTGAAAAATAATCATAATAAACAAGCTAAGATGAAAATGAACGTACTTTTACTAGACAATAAAGCATTGAATGTCTACAGCAACTAATGTTGTCAAGAGAGGTCTCAATAATAAAAAATTTGGATAATCAAAAATTCACAAACTAAATACCTCTTAATCTTTTAAGTTCATTGAAACACATGCATACCTACAGTTATATAAGTCAGGGTGGGTCGAAAAAAAAAATTTCGAAGCGCTACACCGCAGAAAACTTGCCTCTGAGGTAGGTAAGTAAAATGCAATTTAAAAACGAAAAAAAATTGAACCCCCCCCCCCCCACATCGCACTTAAATTTTCTATTTTTCTCGAAAACAAAGTCTTTTTGAAAATTTTTTTGCATTGCTCAGCCAATAATATTTTAAACTTCTATAGTGAAAATCGATTGAAAAACGCACAAAAAAAAAAAAATTAAAACCATCAAAATCTTTTAATTTGTTTTAGATAGAGAATAGAATAGAGCAAAAATCGCTAAATTATTGCATTTAAGCTGCTTACTAGCACCTTAAAGAAAGGTGAAGTGTAGCATGCTGAGTTTTATGTTAATGGCCCATTACTTAATTTTTTTACTTTAACAATTAATTTTAATATAATGACAATATAAAGGATTAATAAAAGAACTAATTAACATTAACGTTTACTTTTTAATACATTTAGTACAAAAACAACCAAAAAAAAAGTACACTTTGAAAATGAATAGATAAATGTTTTGTACCTCTGATTTAAAGTTTTGTGAACATTAAAATTATTTAATTGGGGTCACCTGTGGTGTTGTGGTTAGCATGGCAACCTACAATACTAAAGATCGCGGGTTCAATTCCAGCGGTGGCCCTAGGATTTTTTAATGGGAGTAAAAAATCCTTAGCTATGCTGTCCCTCGGATAGGACGTAAAATGGAGGTCCCGAGCCTGTACGATGTCAGGTACTCGTTAAAGATCCCTATCCTAATTATACCTGGATAGGCAAAATTTAGGACTCCCACTGTAGCATCGTCCGATTAGCCTTAGTAGCATAAAAATGGACGTTAAACAAACAAACAAACAAACAAATTATTTAATTAATAAATAAAAAAGAATTATATTAAGGTAACTAATCTACTACAATTCTGTCATGAAAATTGCAATTTGAAAATAACCTGATAACTTTAGACCTTCAATTTAATGCATTTTTAACAAAAACAATTATAGCATTCCAAAAAACACCTTTTACTCCTATTTTTGGATGGGTAGGTTGAAGCTGCTTGTTGGCAAACTTTGGCATCGAAGCTAGATGCTAGGGTGGATCTTATTAAACCATCGTGGTTCCTGTCACTGACTACTTTTTGAGATGCTTCAATCACTAAATTCACGCAGCGTTCAACAGCTTGAGTGTGACATGGGAAATTTCATAAGTTCCATTCGTCAGTAGTTTCACCGGCAGTGATTTTTGCCCAAACTTCATCATCAGATACTCTTTGTGACAATGATGGTGGTGTAAGTGCAATGGTATTCCTATCAATTATTTCAGTATAGTCTGTTGTGTGAAAGTTAATTTTTGGAGGTCGAAAAAACCTTATCGATTCTATTTTGGAGGCTAACATTCCTGCTTTTATAATTCTTCTGAAAACTAACTCTCTGATGTTCCTCTTTTCATCGACTATCATCCAAAGTAGCAAGTTTTCTGGATGAACGAAAAACGCATTTCTTTCAATCACAGGATCAACCACTCGAACCAAATTCTCTGGTGGAAATCAGGTTGATTTGATAACATCAAAAATGAGTCCAGGACCATCTGTTACATGCGTGCTTTTCTTTATTTTGAACCATACAGGCATGTATGATTCGAGAATGAAAGATACTAACATCTTATGTTCATCTGAAGGGGTTTCCACACTTACGTACAGTCACAAAACTATGTTAGCTCTTGTCAACCATCGTGAGTAGGAAAGTTTTTTGGAAAAAACCAGAGATCTTACTTATTTATCTTGCAAGCCTTTCACTTCAAATTTCTAGGATTTTCCATAATAAACCTTCAGAAGTCGGCAAACAAATCCTACCCTCTTACACTAGCTTATAATTTTACTGTTTATAAATTATTATGCGTTTCCACCTCGCTATTTCGATACAAAAGTCCTGGCTATTTCTTCATTATAAATTAACGGATCTCTATACAGCTGCAACAACAGACGTGCCTGACTTGAGTTCCCGCACTTATAAAATGTAATAATTTAGCGATTTTTGAGTCTTTTACGCTACCACAAATTAAAAGATTTTGAGGGTTTTAATTTTTTTTTAGTGTTTTTTTTCAACCTTTTTAATAAAGTATTTTCAATATAGCAGTTTAAAATATTATTGGCTGAGCAATGCAAAAAATTTGTAAAAGGACTTGATTTTTGAGAAAAATCAAAATTTCAAGTGCGATGTGCTAGCTGGGGGTTCAATATATTTTTTTTCAATTTGCATTTTACTTACCTATCCAAGAGGCAAGCTTTCCGTGGAATAGCATTTCAAAAATTTTGTTTTTTGACCCACCCTAATATACGTACCTCTAAATCAGATACAGATAAAAAACAGTTTCTGAGAAATATTTAATGATTCTCTTACATTACAGATGGTAATGTAAAAAAACACTTTATTTTTGGATTATATTTAATTTAAATTAAGAATAATTTTAACGATATCAATAATTAATTAGATGGTGAGCTAGAATAAAGTTACATTGAAAAATAAAACAGTTCCTATAATTGAACATTCAGATAATCAATACTCCATTGTACATATATTGTCATTATTGATAGGATTTATAAAAGGTTCATTTTAATTAAATAAATCCTACTGGCTTCTCTAAAACAAATTTTAAAAAACAAACAGAAATGCGAGCAGTGTGGATTAAAACAAAATTTCAGATACATAGGTTAAATGTGTCCAAATTATTTTGATAAGAAATACGAGGGTGTATTGAAAAGTAAGGTCTCCTATTTTTTTTTTCATAGAAAAATTAATTTATTTACAAATTTGGTTACATCGTTGGAAGGGTTGAATATTTACCTATTTTTCTACATATTCGCCTTGACGATCAATAACTTTTTTCATTCTGTTAACCAGCTTTTTAATGCCGGTGTCGTACCACTCTCCCGCCGCATCACGAAGCCAACTGACGACTGCTTCTTGAACTTCCTCACCTGACTTGAATTTCTGTCCCCCAAGGTGTTTCTTAAGAGCGGGAAACAAGTGGTAGTCGCTGGGGGCAAGGTCCGGGCTGTAAGGAGGGTGGTCGATGATATCCCAGCCGAATCCATTGAGTAGGGTGGTCGTTTCATGTGACACATGTGGACGCGCATTGTCATGAAGCAAACACACTCCTTTGGTGAGCCTACCCCTTCTTTTGTTTTGAATGGCTCGCCGAAGTTTCTTGAGCGTCTCGCAGTAGGTTTCTGAGTTGATTGTTGTTCCTTTTGGCATGAAATCAACCAACAGAACCCCGTTCCGGTCCCAGAAAACGGTGGCCATAACCTTTTCCGATGACTTCACCGTCTTGAACTTCTTGGGCTTCGGTGAGGTCGGGTGACGCCATTGTTTCGACTGTTCCTTGGTTTCCGGGGTGTAATGATGTGCCCAAGTTTCGTCTCCAGTCACAATCGAATCCAGAAATTCTTCACCCTCTTCCTCGTAGCGGCGAAGAAATTCTGTGGCACTTTCCATGCGCTTTCTCTTGTGTTCATCGGTGAGCTGCTTAGGGACCCACCTGGCAGACACTTTGTGATAACCGAGGACCTCCGACACAATATTCTGCACGGAGAAGTAGCCACACTCTTCATTAAGACCTTCCCTTATCTCATGAAGGGTTATTCGCCGGTTATTGCGCACCATCTCGTCGATTCGAGCCACCGTTGATTCCGGCAAACTCGGCCGCCCCGACCGCTTCTCATCGTGGACGTTTTCCCGGCCCTCAGAAAATTCCCGGCACCACTTCCGCACATTTTTTATGTCCATACAGTTCTCACCGTACACTTCCACTAGTTGGCGATGAATTTCAATCGGAGAAACCTTTTTTGCATTCAAAAAACGAATGACTGAGCGCAGTTCGCACTTGGCGGGCGAGCGAAGCGGGAGCTCCATCTTAAATGACTGCCACAAGGCAACTGAGCGTCCCAAGGTCACGCGGGTGGATTTGCATTGAGGTGGGGGAACCGCTGGTGAAGTGCTGTTGTCAAATCTCGCCTAGCAACTCGTGTTCGGAAACGGCGGCATTGGAGACCTTACTTTTCAATACACCCTCGTATAAAATAAAATGAAGAATAGCTAATGTAAGTATAAGAATCAGATTGAAGAAAAATATTGTCGAGCATCAGCTGTATTTCTATTACTCCTGAAACCCTAACCTGTAGGACAAAGTTCCTCACAAATGGAATGGTTTGAATTTGCCGCAATGATTAAAAGAAGATAGCACCAGTGGATCGAGGAGCACTCCACCCCTTGAAAGATCAGGAAATGAGAAAACTATTAATAAAAAATGTTTTTATTTAGTAACAGCTTATGTCCTTAATCAGAATATTGATTGAATATTTAAACATTTAATTGTGATTTATTTGTTTTGTTAGGTAATTCACATTTTAAATTAAGTTATTCAGTAGTCTATCTCCCATTTACACTACATTATCAGTCACTATACAGTCCAATATGATCTATAGAGCAATTTATTTGTATTTAAGAATTAAATATTAAATAACCCAAGTTCTCTCACAGAACAAACATTTATCTAATAAATAATTATTTAGTAGGGATTTAGATAATAAGAACACTAGAGTTCGAGAAACAAGGGGAGCGCACAGTTGATGGTCATCAATTTTTACCAAACCTAAACCTTATTTGGTGATTCTAGGTTGAAAAATATTTGAACCATGTCTGAGGGCTCCATCCAATGGGCACGAGTAGCCAAGAAAAAAATTATTTCATGAATTTTTAAAAAATATATTTCCTGTCTTCGTAATGAATGTACGTGTAAGATATTATATATTAATCGATTTTTTTATTCTGTAAAAAAAGGAAAAGAAAAAATAATGTCGATTGTATTTAATTAATTCATATTTATAAGAAATCACGAAAACCTAAATATGCTCAAAGTAAATTAGGCCAACTAAATTTAATTTAAGGAAAAGCTAATCAGATTAGTTTCTTGATTCTAAAAGAGTTCTTAAATATGAATTTTTATAGAAATAAAAAAATAAAAATTTTTGGAATTGATTTCTCTGGTAGATTTTCTCCCAGCTATTTATAAAAAAGTTTATAAATAGAAATTTTCGAAAACTCCACATGACTCATTGCAATGAAGGAAAGCTAAAAAAAACAGGAAGAAATAATAGAACAGCTTTTAACTTCTCTGCCAAACTTAACCAAGTGAAGCATGCCTGTGAAATATGTCTGGTTTGCCAGGGGCACGGTCCACTGCCGGCAAGAAGATGGCTTCTTAGTAACGAAACAACTTATCCACCATATCTAGTTTTCTAGCACTTGGTTAGACATTTTTATAATATACTTCTCTCATAACCTATTGTCTTCCTGACAGCATCCAGTACATATCCTATCAAAATCTCCAACAATATTCCAACAACTAAACTCACCCAAATAAATCTGGCAGAACCTTTCTTCCTCGGAACCTCTGAAAAAATAAATCCTTTTTTCGACTAACTTTCCCAATCCCTAGATCCTACTTCTTCGTCATCCTCCATTGATGAAATGGAACGCCTCTCATCTAATCTTTCCACTTTCCTAAATCAACATGCTCTTCTCAAAACCTCTACTTTTAGACGTCCTGCTGCATCCTGGATAAATCCCAAAATCAGGGAGTTAATGAGAAGAAGAGACGCTGCCAGGAAACATTTCTGAGGCACTCATTCTGCTGAAGATGACTTTTTTTCAAGTCCCTACGCAATGCCACCCAATCTTCCTTGAGGCGTGCCAAGGCACAGTTTTTCCATAACTCCATATCACAAGCCCATAACCTTAAGTCCAGATTGAAAATCCTTAAAAACTATCAGTAGTAAAATCCAAAGCCTGAACACATTATTTTATCGAGCCAGATGAACTAATACTTCCTATTTCGCCAACTCTCCATCTTTTCCTCACCCCTCTTCATATTCATTCAAACAAACTTTCAACCCTGATAACTCATACTTCCGGAATATTTCACGTGAAGACCTGCTTTCCTCTGTCCAAAAGTCCAGAACCAATGACGTCCTAACCAAATTCCAGTAAAGATTATAAAACTCTGTATTCCTGTCATCTTCCCATCTCTTTTACTTATTTCGAACTTTTCCCGGCAAATTTCCATTTTCCCAGAAGCTTGGAAAAAAGTGATAGTCCGTCCATTGAACAAAGTACCTGTTCCCACTTAAGTTTCCGATATCGACCCAAACCGCCTGACAGAATTGTCCACTCCCAGTTCAATGATTTTGTTGGAGCCAGGGGCATTTCGCGATTGAAACAAATCTTCCCCAGTGAGATTTAGGCTCCCTCACCAAACGGGTAAAAATTAAGATTAGTGGACTGTGTTAAAGGTGAGAGCCTGTAAGTAAGAGAAAATGTTATTGATTAAATACATATTAAATATTAATAAAAAAATTAAATTTTGAGTAGAAGAAATAAAAGACCCCTTTTAATTGCTTACAATTATATACAATATACAATCTATATTAAACAAAGAAAAAGATAAAAGAAAAACAACATGTAAGAAGAAACTAAGGAAACACAATATATATTAAGAACAAACAACAAAAAGTAAATTAACTTAATTTATACATTTAAATCCACATGCATACATACATCAAATGATAGTCAAAATAATGTTTATTAAACTTTACCTTAGTAAATAGACCTGCTACGAGGTTACAATTATCAATAATCAATCACTGCAACATCTATTTCCAGTAAGGATAAATACCTGTTGATTCTTTGATCGACATAGTTGAAGAAAATGGCGGCACTCCACTGGTAAATCTGGCAAAATATCCCTCACCGGTCGATGTGGTGAAGGCTTTGCTAATAGGGATATGTACATACGTACTCCTTCCTCAAAAAAAGCTCCTAAAGATCTTTCTGGAGGGTGAGGACGCTAGCATTTGATAAAAAAAACAATAAGTGGTAAGAGCTGCATCCCAAGATTCAGCCTGGCCTCACTGAGTACTAGAGCCTACTGGCCTTATTAACCCTCTGGCGGGCGCGCTGCAGCATTTGGACCGCTATCTGAACATTTGTGAAAATATTAGGAATACTAATTGAATCACTGAGCTGAGGGTTCCAGGTATTTGTTGACCGACATGTTCTTAAAGGATTAGAAGGTTGTGCCCGCCGTCTTCCGGTTTTCCTCAGTAGATATACTGCCTTATTTGCAGTAGGTCTGTAAGTGCGGTCCAAACACCGCAGCGCGCCCTTTCGTGTCACAGATTCAGACACTCTCGGCTGAATTATTTTATCGTTTTCCGAGCTTTCTTGACAGATTAAAATGCATGTATTTTGATTTTTACGTTGTCTAATATTGTTTGAATAATTTTTAAACATACTATTATTTTTAGTCTTGTTTTACTAAATTAGTATATAGTGAAATTTAGCTGCGTATTTTATTATTTTCCTTTAAAACCTTGACCCATACCTCTATGCCTATGTTTATAATTACAATGCGTTATACCTTATGGTTCACTGGGACAGCATCAGCCAAAGAGGACCCAAAATTTGGGTCGAAACGTTGGCAAAAATAAAATGTGTGAATGAGTGGTTATAATAACGGTCAACCATCTTCCACCATTATTCCTATGTTCGAGTGAGCAACATTTATTATAATAAGCAATTTATTATTACATTATACTACCAATTGTAAGTTGTTTATTTGTGTTTTTATCGCCAAAGCTATTTTAATTTTATTTTTTTTCCATCCTTCTCTTAACACAACTTATGATTTTCATTTATTAGAAATAGTCTAAAACTAAAGCAATGAATAAATAACAAAAAAAAAAAGTAAGTTATTGCTTATTTTCTAATAAAATCTATAAAAAACAAAGATGCGGTCCATACACTGCAGCGCGCCCGCAGATGTAACTCAAATAGGCGCGCCCCCCAGAGGGTTAAAACATATGGTGAAAATCAACAAATTACAAAATACAAAATTTTTGATTCGTTGAATACAATCAAAGGGGCCACGAAATAAAAAAAAAATATTAATAAAAAATACATTAACAAAATTTAACAAGCTTTAACATACTGCCCATCAAAATTTGTTAAAATTTTCAGGAACTCTCTTTCTCTGGGATTAAAGGAAACAGACGGGAAAAAGGTCTGATGAGTTCTGCCTATACAGTGCTCAATTTGACCATTTTAACTGCTCTGTCCTATTTGGAATATACTTCTGTGACCCTGGCAGTGGACCATAGAACTACTTGGTTTGTCCATTAAACCTTTTGCTGAAGGCAGTTCAGATAGCCATCAACAGTTCTAGAAATCAGGAACACAGCATTGCAAGAGTTGCTATCTGGACAGGGGGTCCGAGGAACATCTGTGATATCTATCATATTCTGGTGGTGCAACAGGAGGTTCCCCGACCATGAAATACCCCAGTGTGAGGACTTGATAACCTACAGGATTAGAGGGTATTGGATGGAGAAGTCGCGAATCAAGGACTGCTTCGATTGGGGTCATTTTTGTGGACAACTCTTCAGAAGTTACTGGTGGAGAATGTAGAACACGGATTAGATAATACATGCAAGATTTAATGTCTGCTTCCCACAATACACCTAAGTATTCTTCAAAGGGAAGTTAGAAACGCCATCCCAACTCTTCCTTTCCCTTAACACGTTAGGTGCGGCATCAGTCCCCGGGGTCCTGAACTGAACAGGATATCCTAAAATACGCCGCCACACCTAACGTGTTAATGAATGAAAATTCAGGGAAATAAATCCTGTCAATGAGAAAAGTACACAATCTGCTGCCCTCCCTAACAAAACCAACAGGGGGGGGGGGGTTTAGTGACCCAAACGACTTCAGATGGTTCCACTCATCTAATACGTTGTGTTTAATTACACGCATTACCAGATAAGGGGAGCATAATAGACCGAGTGGAAGTCATTAGGATCCATACACTGTCCAGAGATATGTATAATGGAATCTTTGGTTAAAGTGTTGATTAGAAAAAGGTTTGGGGGCCATCCTTATTTGGAGACATGTTTGTCATATGACCACTAACATGGCAATAGGGGGTTTGCAAAAAGATAACCTGACATCCTTTATGTCGCGCTGAAATTTAGGGCCCTAGTAAAAATAATCCTTAAAATACCCGTTACTCGCTGCTGCAGACACATCGAACACAAATCTATGTTTTGTGGATAAGCTTTCTTTAAAAATTGCGTGGTGAGAAAGGTAGCAATTTCCGGGTGGAGTTATGCACGAGATAGATAACCTTATTCCAAATACTCGCTTTTAACTTCGGAATATTCAAGTTTTAAAGAGGAGCCTCCTTCAGCTTTGTTTTTTTAAATTTTCAATTGGTGGGGATCCTAGAGCTTAGCCATTTAAAACTAAAGGACCTTCATTAAAAAATATTTCACTGTGAAGTGACCAGCTTCATGGCGTGGGAGATTAATTACACAATGCTTCATGCTTTAGCATCGACAGGGTTAGATTTTGTTGCGCTATGAAAATGAATGAAATGAAAAAAAAAAAAAAAAGTGAGAGAAACCTTGTCCGATGAGTTTTTAGTAATAGGTCTCATTACAATCCAACCAAAATTACTTTAACTGTGCCAGGAGCCCCATCTTCCGGTTCGATGTTACCTGCAAAGAGAATGTGAGCAAATATATCTGCCCCCAGAAGAAAATCAATCACTCGAGGTTGATAAAAGTATGGATCAGCAAGATCCAGACCTTGGAAATGTTGAACAATATATTTTTTTGGAACAGGGTTTGAGGGCGTGTCTACACATATCCGTTCTATTGCGATAGCCACGGACGGCGTTTAACTCGGGAAACGACACCTTCCTTGGAACTATAATGGAGGGCATTTCACATTTGACCCCAGGCATTGTTTGATTGCCGAACTCAACCAATTTATGTCTGTTACGCACAGGCGTCAAATTTAACTTGCCAGCCCAATCCTCTGTTATAAAGGAACGTGTGACACACAATCAATCAAGATTCGCAAGTCATAGCTATGATCCGGGTAGACTCGAATCCTAGCCAAAGTGGTACCAATCAAGACATTCATTCTACCAGCGGACATAGACATTATAGAGGTCCACGATAAGAAAGCATCCGGCAGTTCAGAGGGTTTGGTGGAGGAATTATTAGAGGAACGTGAAGTATCAGCAGTGATATTAGGGTTAGTTACCTCTTTAACAGAGCAAGATGGTATAGGCATTGGACTTTTAAATCTTCTGAGGGAAAAAATGCAATAGGGAGTGATGTCTCCTACCTCAATGCCGGCAAGATACCTGAGATGGGCATTGATTTGCAAAATGACCGGAAGCTAAACAATTTATGCATCATCTTAAACTCTTAATTTGGTCAGTGCGTTGTGGTGTGAGCCTTTTAAGTTTGAGCGTTCATAGACAAGGTAATCATTTTTACATGCCGGACATTTAACCGGCTTCCCTGACAAAATAGAATTAGATTGGTTGGTTTGGGTTAAAGACGTAAAACCGCAGTTTGGTCATAGAAGTAGTACGAAACTGAAGTAGTCATTATTACTTGTCTAGAAGATTTACTAGACAAGTCTACGAATAGACTGTACTAAAGCCGTTTCAGAATTGGTGATGAGGGCCTCAAATTGCAATTTCACCGACTGGCTTAAAGAGCTTCAACAGAATTCCTTGAGCGAAATGCTTTCCTCAATTCTCATCAGTCTGACTTTTGTTCCCATTAATTCATGCAATCTGCTCTGTTCAGGACCTTCGATCCTCCTAACATAAATGCAAAATCACCATCCTAATTCTCCTTGATTTCTCAAAAGCATTCGAAACCATCAATCATGAAATCCTACTTTCTAAACTCCAAAACCTTTCCATGTTAAACAGTGCCTTAAAGTGGTTTCTTTACATTCTCAATCAGATCATATTCTTGTATACGTTCCCCTACCTCATCACTTTTATTATTCTTAGTTTTTATGATTTTTATCAATAAATAAATCAATGTAATCATAAATGTTGGGGTGTTTGTTACCAACAAATAATAACATAAAAAGAAAATTGTTTGCAGGAACATGACAGAAAGGATGCAATATGACTTTTATGCAATATTAGATTATTTTATTAAATTAACTTACTTTCATTATTTTGGCAATTGAAACTAAGAGAATTCCCAATAAAAATCCATTGTACTGGAAATGAATATGGTCCACTATGAAAAGTCCAAAATTAGCCAAAACTAAAACAAAAAATGTTGAGGCCGGAGACCTCCATTTTAATTTCCATTTACTTGATTTCCTCCTGACAGGATTTGCCGTCATAAAATCTGAGACCCTGAAATTTCAAAGAAGAAAAATGTTATTACTTTGTATTCTTGTTAATGTATAATATGTCAATAAATTAACACTTAACTCTTTACATCCATATAGTAACACCAAGTCACATGCCATAACGGATAACCTTTGAAAATAAATTGTATAAGGAGAATCATAATTATGGTTGTTAACACCTAACATGTGACTGTCAAAAAAATAAGCAATAAGAGACAGAATATACTCGAACCAAGCGAAAAATGGGGGATAGTCAATAGTCCATACAGAGCTATCTTCGAAATACCATCGGGAGATAGGGTTAGAATAGGTGATAGCCAGCCAGTTTCTGTGAACTTCAAAATCTGTGGATTTGCTGAAACAAAAGCCACTACATAAAAATACAAAAATTTGGGACAACACAAAACATCTTAAATATTATAAGTTTAGCAGTTTACATATTATATTTAAACACACACACAGATATAAATTAATGTTAGACTCAAATTTAAGCAAATAAAAGTTAAGGAATGTAGAGGTAAAAAAAAAGTTCATAGCAAGTAGCAAGCCTAAATTCATTTTTTACTACTCTGTAAGTAATAAGTAAATATCAGGAGACAGGACAAGTCAAATGAATCTCAGCTTGATTACTAGACTCATATATATACTATATATATGCTTTATAGTTTGCCTGTTATACAGCCAACTTATTAAACTTATTTTAATAGTAAATAAATGTCAATTATTTTGTAGAATACAAATGATGGACAAAATTTACAAGTATGATTTAACAATTATTCTCCTCTTCAATTAGATATGGAAAAATATAACCAAAACTTAAATCATCTATTAAAAACCAAGATTATTAAATTAAAAATGGAGAAATGACCTCAGTAACATTAATATAATTACTGACAGCAGATACTAAAATTACAAGTATAGGCATCGAACTGTTAAAGTATTATTAAATATTATTTTATACATAGATACAGAAAAATAGCTTACTAAGCTGGTAATACAAGAAATTTTATGCACGAAACCAAACCGAAAATTCGCAATAACATGCTTACTGCTTTGCATTTAAATAAGGTAAATGCGAAAAACTAAAAATTGCAACAAAAAAAATTTAAGAATAAAAGCTTAATTGACTTAAATATGCCGGGTTTCAAATGACAGCTAAAGAACACGTTATAGAGAGGTTACAGTTTGAAGCTTGATAAGAGGTACACTGAATAAAGGATCAATGTTTCACAAGCACTAAGAGTATGACGCCATATGAAGGCCATCTTAGAAAATTCAGTAACAAAATCGAAATACATACGTACAGTGGCTCACAGTCAAAATGATGCAAGGAATTAACTTTGAAAAAAAACTATTTTATACCAAACCAAAATTTATTTTCAACAATCTTTGTTTACGAATATAAAGTACAAACATTAGGCTAGAATTTACAATACTTAAAAGTTTCTTTGAGGTCAAATCCTAAAATTAAACTAAAACCTCATGAATAAATATACACTTCTTAGGTCACTGTGAAAAGGATGCAAAATTAAAAACATCCAAAAAATCAAAAATATTTTGAATTTGAGTACTTTGTAGGTAAGCCTTTATCTTTTATTATCTCTTTCGAACAATTGGGCATGGATTGGACAAGCTTTTCTCTTTAAGGTGGGCTTATATTGTCCCATTCTTCTTGTAGCACCTTTTTGAGATCTTCTCTGTTTGAAATCTTATGTTTTATCACTTCTGTTCCTAATTTACTCCATGAATTCTCTATGACGTTTAGGTCTGGTGATTGGGGAGTTGTTTTTATAGTTTTGGGGCAATTATATAAACACCAATCTCTTGCAAGATAAGAAGAATGCTTGGGGTCGTTATCACTATAAAAAGCAAAATTATTTATTATTCCATGCTCGGTTGCATTTGATTTAAAATTTGTCTTTCAGGATGTGACAATATAAATTTCTATCCATTGTTCCCTCAATAAAATGAAGATTTCCTACCCCTGAGGCAGCTATACACCCCCAAAACACGACATGACCACCTCCAGGTTTGATGAACGCGCGAAGATTTTTTTCAAGGCGCTCATCATTTGACTTTCTCCCGACGAAACCTCTTCCATCTGAGCCAAACAAATTAAATTTTGGCTCATTTGAATACAGTACACTTCCGGAAGTCCATGTCTTTTGTTAAACGATCCTTAGCAAAATTGATTAGAAGCTTTTTATTTTTGTCATTGATATAAGGTTTTTGCCATGTAACTCTACCGTTGTATTGGTTTTTTCTTAAGACCCTTCGGATGGTTTCAGCGCATACCATTATATCTAAATGTTTTTTAACTAATGTGGTCAACTTTGGAGCACCAAATTTTGGATTATTTGTTATTTGGCGCAAAATATTTACCAGTAAAAAAATGTTTTGCATTCACACTAGCTTTTCTTTTTATTCTATTTTCGTTTTTAAAACTTTCAATAATATTTTGAACAGTGGCATAACTCCTGTTGATATTAGAGGCAATTTTTCGTTGTGTTTTGTCCATTTTTAAATTGCTAATCACTTTTTCTCGTTCACGAATAGTTGTATGCGCACCCATTTTTAGCAAAAGCTCGAACTAGACTGATTACTAGAATTCATATCGTTTATTTTTGTTTTCATTGAAAGAATGAAAAGAAATTAAAATGTTAATAAACAAATTTACCCGATAATTGAAGAATACTTGTTACTTTCACTTTTTTCTAAACGGAAGTAACCGTTGCATCTTTTTCACTGTGACCTTCAATCCATACGAGTTTTAATGAAGAATTTTTTTTCTCTTTCTATAATTGCTGTTGAGTTGATTTGATTATATAAATTTGATGTATGACAATACATCATTATGGCCTCATGTCCATTGGTTTAGAAATTTTAACAAAGAGGAAGTAAATAGCATTTGAAATAAAAATATTCGTTTGCATCATTTTGACTGTGAGCCACTGTACATGCAAACTATTATTTTTTGCAATCTGTAATTAGTCATTACGTAAAAAGAACATATTTTAAATAATGGAAAATTAACTTAAAATCATTTATATTATTAATAAAGATAAAAGCTAATTTCAATTGTAACAATTAACCACATTTAAATATCAATATTAAGCCACATGATCCAGTTTGTGCAGCTATGCCAATCCTTCAAGAGAGAGAGTCTATCTATGGCTATTGCTTGTTTGAACTGAACGCATTGATATAAAGTATGGCTACTAGAGCAAACAGGGTATTTCCGTTGGCTTAACGTTGACTACCAGGATCAGACTCTGTTGTCCGTGAGAAGAGATGTTTGCCTTAGGCAGAATTCATTCCTTCAGTTGTTAGTCCTAATTACCTACATTCCACTGTAATAAAATCAATGAGATTTCAGTACGTTGGAAATTCAGTGTCGAAGTCCTTCTTTTCAAAGGCTCTCCTGGTTTCAGAGTCTAGACATTGCAACACCAAGCTAGATAATGTAAAATTCCTAGCGTTTGTGATTTTTATCTATTTAAATTATTGCACTTTCACCGACATTGGTTAAAAGGGTTTTTAAGTTCGAAGCAGAAGGTCTTCTTTTAAGTGGAACGAATTCCAAAAAGTTTTGAGTGTGTCAGGAGCTTCCAGGCCTTACCATAATTAGCCTCACGTAACTCCATATGCATAGACCCTTTAAACAAGAACAAAAAATAGAAATCTTTCAATGTCAGAGAGGCTTGCCGCTTCATGAATTATTAAGAGGTAAGTGACCCAAAACAAAGGCCATTTTTGTTTATTCCCATCAAACGTGAGCAAATTTATGTAAAGAAGTCCAGCTCGCATCATGGGGGAGTCGTTTTGAGAGGAACGAGATAGTCTAGTGTCTTTACAATGAACAAACAGGTTAGGATTAAATTATATGAGTTACATACGTAATTGTTTTAAAACTAAAGGTGAAAATAATATAAATATAAACAAAATACATAGGTTGGAATATATTAATGTATATAATTCAAAAATAGAGGTAATTGAATATACTTACAATGTTGCTGATGCTTATAATGCTGTATAATCCACATGGATATACCGAGACTAACAAACATAATACTCTAATAACAAATATAATACTCCAATGTAAACAGCAAGTTCACGCCCGTAAAGGTAATACGGAAAAGCGTTTTTCCTGACCTCATGGTATTACAGGTTTTTTAACAGTTACATAATATTAATAATGATCTGATTCTTATTATTCTTATTCTTTATAATAAGGTATACGTGAATTAATCCAAATTTATTTGCTCGTTGAGTATATTTAGATCGGTGGCCGAGCTTTGAAGCCATATGTTCATTTATAACTTGGATTTCACCGCATTCAATAGCCTAGGAGTCGACATCTTGTTTGGGCTTGGTTGGTTACTGGAGCTTATCTTTAACGGCCGTCATTAAACAGCCATTTCTTTTGAGTTATTTGAAAATTTCTACAATTCGACTGTCCTTTAAGCTTGTCAATATTTATTCTCACGGAATATTGTCTACCATTTGGATGTCTCTATTATGGAAAAGAGACACGGAAACAAAATAATTTCGAAAAAACCGACACAACTCCAAACTGCGTGAGCCGCGAAAAATGGCATTAAGTTGACAAACATACTCTTAACCGTCAAAAAACCACATTTTTTTTCATTTTGGCCCACTAACTTCGTTGTTGTTTTCTGGGCCCATCATTTGTATTTATTTTTTTTATTTAACGTCACTTTATGCTGTTATGACTAATCGGACGATGCTACGGTTGGAGTCCTTAATTTTGCCTCAGGGATAATTAGAATATGGATATTTAACGAGTATTTTAAAACTCTAAGAGTATTAAATAAGTGGAAGTACGTGTATCCAAGACATTTTCTCATCGTGAGCAGTACACAATGTAATCGACATGGTGATAATTCATTGATTGGGTCCTCTTGAGAGTGCCGGGCCCGGTTAGGGTCTGCTCTAAGGACAACAAAAGACGTTATTAAACATTTAACCTGTTGATCCTGATGTTTCCAAGAATCTGCAGTTTACCAAGCAAGGCCTAAAATTATCCGTATTTGGGTAAAAATAACCGCGATGGGGGAGCAGGTATTGAGTGGAGGAGTGGATACGTTCTTAGTTAATAGAGGTATTCGTCTTACATTAACTAGTGTTTATTTCCCCTCAAATGTTTTCCCCCTGCTCACAGTTTTTCTTGGCAAATCAAAGGGGCTTCTCAAAAAGATTTACTTCGGCGCTAGAGTTTCTCAATATGGGTGTTTTTGTTATTTTTAAAATGAAAATAGTAAACAACTTTTACATTTCTTTTAACACAAGAACACATTCTTGAAGGTCTGGTAACACATAACCGCATAAGGAGGGCCTGTATGATTATAAGGAGATTGGTTTAATTATTGCAGCTCATGTTTATCTAGTCAACCATCGCATAATAGAAACTATATATATATATTTAAGAATTTGTTGACTGATTAACACTTGAACGAAAATAGGAGTCTGATTCAAATACGAAGGATAGGTAGTAAAGGGTCGGTTGACCCGGTGTCGGGCATGTGTGACCAGACCTTTATTCAATGTTTGTTGATTTTCCTGACTACTTAATTTGTTTTTCTGATTAATTGTGCTTCACATTTTTACCAATGCCAGGAAACCTGTAGTAGATAAATAAATTATTGTTTAAAAGAAAAATTAAGGATTTTAATATCAAATGTTTAAAGCTACGAAGAACCGTGTTCTTAAAATTCTCTACTGAAATGACAAACTTTGATATATCATCAAACAATAAACTCAATTAATTTTCCCCTTGACCTTGATTTAAACCACGACAAACAATTATTTACTTATATTATCATCGCCATTATCCTTATTCATTTTCTTATGCTTTAGATTTTCGCTGTAAAATTATAAAACTATTTAATTACAATGTTTTTTTATTTCACTCCGCATTTGAAAATAAAAGTATCAATAACCAGTTGGGATTTCATATCGTCATCTGTTTATTAAGTATTACCGATTTTTTATGTTTTAATGTAAATTTAATGATAAGAAGTTTTATTTGATAAGTCTGGCTATCCGTGCTATGTTTGGCTTAACATTCGTCTTTCTTCGAAATTCTTTTGAAGTTGACAGTTTTTGTTCAAAAGCTCAAAATCAGCTCTTTGTTTAAAGGTTGATTGCGTACTATGTTTTGATACTGTGTTATTATCAATCCCTTAGAGAGATAAGGAGCTCATTCAGTAAATTTTTTAGATAAAAATATTGCCTCGGTATTAACTTTTTATTGTGTTCTTGAATGTGATTAAGTTTACAATGAATCTTTCATTTGCTGGTTGTGGTTTTTTGGGAATATACCATGTTGGAGTTGCCGTATGTTTTAAGAAATATGCACCTCATCTTCTGTTGAACAAAATTTCTGGAGCCTCTGCTGGTGCAATTGCAGCTTGCTGTTTACTCTGTGATTTGCCAATTGGTAAGATCACATATATATCTACATGTATATATATGTGTGTGTATGTTTAGTTGTAGATTTACTACTATTTTGTCTGGTAGGCATATAAATAAACTATTAAAAGGGTCATCAATTTATTGTTTTATAGTTGACCCCTCTTCTTTATAACTGATTATTTTAACAAATAAGTGATACTATACTTAAAAATTCAATTGTGTTCACTAGTGTAATAGAAATCATTCTCTGCCAATTAGTAATAATATTTGGGTTTTTGAAAACTTAATTTTAAACAGAAAGCTTATAAAGTTATATCTTGAATTTTATTCAATGCCATAAAGGTGGGGAAAAAAGCTTAGCAAATTTTAATTCCTGATATGCAATTTTGAATCTTGACCTTGCTTTTTTGAAATCTGAATCCCCCACACAACCGAATACATTTTTTCAGGAATCTAGCTTTTAATGACTATAAGAAACATCATATAACTAACTAACTAACTCTGTTGGCGCTATGGTCCCTGTAGGACCTTGACCCCCTCGACAATCTTCCTCCATTCGGCTCAATCCTCTGCTGTGCTCCTCCATTCCACCAAGAAACATCATATGCATACCAAAAATTAAAAACAAAATTAATGTTATAAAAGTTAAATACTACTCTATTGAAGTATACCACTATTTTCTCATTCAAGATGTTTTAAGGTACTGTTTTTGTTGTTGTTGATAAGAGGTGAATTTAAAATTTTGAATATTGGTTTGTATATTTGTTTTCATTTCAATTGAATATGCCTAGTTAAAATTTTAATTGTAATCAAGTGTTTTAATTATGATGTTATATGTTGACATTTTACTTTTTGTTAGTTATGATTTTTTGTGTAGTTAACCCTTAAGGTTGAAGGTCGCCTTAGGGGTTAACGGTATGACTGCAAATTCTACGCTGGCTGGCCACAGCATGGAGTAACAGAAGGCGGGCACTCTTAGCAGGAGCTATCCCTACCCTAGTGGAACCCTGGGACGCTCCCAGAATGATCAGAATGATCCCATAATGGTTGGCCTATCTGCCTAATCTGCCTAGGATGGTTTCCTTTCAAAGGACCCGATTCCAATGCTTTTTCCAGTTTTTGGGTGAATTGTTCTTTATAATCCTGTTAACGCAGTTTACGGGTATTGATCCTTTCCAGTCGAGCCCCTTTGTTTTTTTAGCATTGCTTATTCTTGCTTGAATACGTGATATGACCAGATAATGATCGCTATTAACTTATCTGATAATAATTGAATTTATTTAATTAAATTTCGTAAAGGTTCTGACCGCTATGAGACTTGACCTTTGTCTCCTACTAATCAGGATATGATCAATTTGCGTGTTGGTCCTATTGTCTGGTGTAACCCACTTAGCCTTGTAAATGTTTTTACGGTCAAACATAGTGCTTCTAACAACAATGTCCTGGGATGCGGCGAAATTCACTAGTCTGATACCATTATCTTTGGATTCTGTGTGAAGACTATGTCTTCCTACTATAGGCAAAATAGCAGGTTCCGACCTGGGCGTTAAGGTCACCCAGTACAGTCATCACATCATGTTTTGGACATTATCTGAGCATCTTATCCAAATCTTGGTAGACATCATCCTTAGCTTGCTCATCTGCCAACTCAGTTGGAGTATGGACCGAAAATAAAGAATAGTTTCTAAATCTACCCCTAATTCTCAGCATGCATAACTGCTGATTAACATGACATGTTCCATGATATAACTGCTCACCACAAAACCTACTCCAAAGATATGTTGATTAATGTGGCAGCTATAGTAGATTTTATCTCCTTTCTTTTCCATGATCCCGGAACCTACCCATCTCATTTCCTGCAGTGCAGTAATACCAATCTTATATTTAGAAAGTTCATGTAGGAGTATTTGTAATGTTCAAACTCTGTACAAGAAATGAACATTCCATGTTGCCAACTTAAATTCCTTGAGAGTGCCGGGTCGATACCGTTGAGATTGTCCAAATCCGAGGCAATTTCCTTGACGTTTCACAGCCACAAGATTTTTTCCGAGAGAGGAGCAGCTGACCCCTCCGCCCAACCACCAACCTGGAGGACCAGTCCTGTAACCCTAGAAAGGAGCCCTAGCTGGGTGCTATCAACTGGGCCAGCTGAACCCAGGTTTTTTAACGAGGTTGTTACTCCTTCCCCTCCTCCTTTTTCATCCTGGCTTGGGACAGGCAATGGCGGAGTTATCCACTTAGTAATTTTCAATATATAATAATACAATAGTTTCACGTGGCACCAATGTTTAAAGCTTCTTAAAGGCTCATAACTACTTTTTATATTGTTATGAAAAATAGTAAATTTATTACTCTGGTAATGCTAATAAGAAATTATTTACTCTTTTTCCTAAATAATTTATTTATATGCCTAATGTAGGTGAGGTTGCAAGTGACATGTTGGGATTGATTCGAGAAGCTAGACTGAGAACTCTGGGACCTTTCAGCCCTTCTTTCAATGTACAAGAATATTTACTTGATAGGCTTAGTAAAGTAAGTTAATTCATACCAAGATACACTAAATTTTAATATTATGTATTATATTCACCATACTCCCTTACTTAAATATTATTAATTATAGTTACGATACTTATACTCAACCAGCCTTATACTTACACTTAGCCATCAGGTATAAGTAGAGGTTACAAGCCTGTGGGATGTGAGGTACTCGTTAAAGGTCCCTTTCTTATTTATACCTGGATAGGCAAAATTTAGGACTCTCACTGTAGCATTGTTCGATTAACCATATAAATTGATAATAAATAAGCAAGTATAAATTGATGTTAAACAAACAAACATAACAAAAAAAAAAATAAACATATATATTGCATTTTTAATGTTAAAAAATTATGTCATTCTACAACTAAGTGTGCTCGTTGGCAAGAAACAGGTCAGGTAAACCTGTAAAGCATGACAATGGACTTGGTAATCTATAAACTAAACAGTTTTATGTCCGAAACGTTGGGATTAGGCCTTTTTTTAAATTGTGATGTTTTAATAAACTAATGTTCTGGAAGATGTGTTTTTCACCAATTATTTTATCATAGTTTTATTTGTTTAATTTACTTACTTCTATAAGACAGGTTATCGAGGATATTACGACTATTGTGTGATAAAACACATGTCATTCCAGACCTAAGTGCGCTCGATGGCAAGAAACATGTTAAGTAAACCTGTAAAGCATGACAGTGGACTCGGTAATCTATAAACCAAATAGTTTTATGTCCGAAACATTGGGATTAGGCCTTTTTTAAAATTCTGAGGTTTTAATAAACTGATGTACTAGGAGATGTGTTATTCACCAATTATTTTATCATAGTTTTATTTGTTTAACACGTTCACGCTGGGAGTGTTTAATGCTTTTCGCTCTATCAGGCGGGACCTATTCCCGGGCATTATGCAGTATTGGCAATCCAGCAATAATAAAATAAACAATAAAAAATACTATCCTACTATTTAATTTTATACCATATTAATTATAATTGTTATTAAAAAATAAGTCTGTATACGTAAGTGTATGAATATAAATACAAATAAATATAAAAGTAAATAAATTTACATTAAATTTTCATTATTTTAATTTTCAGCTATATAAATATTATTTCTACTTCCTTAACACTTTGGCTGCCATGTCACCTGAAATCGAGTAACTGTTCTCTTATCAGAGAATTAAATTAAAGAAGGCGTGAACGTGTTAATCCGTGTATTTTTTTTTTAAATTTCCCCAAAATAATGAAAAAATAGCACTGGGTCAAATGACCCCTTGCCTCACTGGAGATCAAATTTCACCTCTAATGCGGCGCGGGTCATTTGATTCAGTGTTTTTAGCACTAAAAAATGTCCCAGAATACTTCCAAAAATGTCCAAGCCTGTAAATCTCCACATTCCTCGCATCACGTAATTCATGCTCCTCGCCCATTGGTGGCTGAGTTTAATGTTTTTCGCTCTATTGGACGGATCTATTCCAGTGCATTATGCAACAATCCAATCCAATAATAATAAAATAAACCATACAATACCCAACAGTCTTGGAAAGTTTTGTGGTTGACTAAAGTGTCCGATGCGGCAGTCTAGTGCGGGCCACGGATGGTACACGCCGGTGTGAACTTGCTAATGTATAATTTATTTCACATTAATGTAATTTAAAAAAAAATATCACTATGTATAAGTAATTGTGGTTTTCTGTTATGTATAATACATAATGATCAAACCATTTGAGTTCAGTAAACGTACTAATATGTTGGTGTTTGCTGTCGGATTGGTGAAAATATCTGTATCAGGAGATTTTTAGTACTTTTTTAAATATATGGATTTAATTTGTATCTCATCCAGAACTGTTCACTCATCAAGTATATGATATAGTATAGAAAATATGTTTAGATAAGTTGTTTTTCCTCCGATTTAACATTTTATATCGCAATTCCACCATTAAAAAAAAAAAAAATAATAACAGGATTTGAATCACAATATTAAATCATTAAGCCATGAAAAATTGTACCAGGTTTAATTTTTTCTTTTTTTTTTTTTTTTTTCCTCATTAACTACGCATATTTCTTCTCAATCTTTGATTTTCACCCACAGGCTTACAGCCTAGGCTGAAACTTTTCCAGACATAAAAGAGGATTTAATCTAATCTGATTTTGTGTTTTATTTCTTGACCTACATTAAAATTATTATTTTAATTTATTATCTGTTTGCTTTATTTTACAGGTTTTACCTGAAGATGCCCATTTAAGAGTAAACGGAAAATTACATATATCTCTCACGAGAGTTTATGATGGAAAAAATGTGATTGTTTCTCAGTTTACTGGCAAAAATGATCTTCTTCAGGTAATGTGCTTTCATTCATTTTTTTTTCTATTTATATGTTCCTCGTTACTTAATTTACTTTTTTAACACTTTCTCGATATCAAGGGCGGATCCAATGGTCACCCCCACCCCCAAAAATATTTTGGCTTTTCAATTTTTTTTTATTTTTAAGCTAATGATGCAATTAGGTAGTTACTATGCCCTATAAATAAAACTTTTGTTTGTTTTGATCGCTGTCCTTAAACAAGGTAATAATCTCATTAAAAAACAGTGCTGTCAGCCACGTGATTATGAGACAGAGGGGTCATGACCCCCCCCCCCCCCCCAAATTTTGTGCTGAATCTACCCCTGCTGGATATAAAAGTATGTTGTTAATTTTTAGTATTTAAATTCTTTTTTTAATAATCCTGATCATTCAGTTAATAATTATTATTTTAATTTATCATATGTAATAAATGCCACCTGATTTGGGTGGTTCCGTTAGCATCTATCCTCTTGTTGAGGATAAATAAGTGCCTCTAGGTTTTATGGTTTTTCTTACCATTATATATAACGAAATGGGTGACTGTTTCAAAAATATTAATGAAAATTGATTAATATTAAATAATCAATTATTTATAACTAGTGGCAAGAAGAAAAAACCTAAAAATTAACCATGCCAACAAATGAAAATTATTTGAAAACATCTATATTTTTGAAAGGTAAACAGTTCAAAGAAGATAAAACATATAGCCCTTTAGAGAGTGGTGTGGGCATATTTGTCCCAAGATGTGCTCCTATTCTATGAATTCTAGGCTGTATTCTTTGAACTTAATTAAATGTCTGGAAACCATTTCTTGAAAAATTTCATCAACAAAGCAATGTTCGTTTACTTCCTGCCAGTCAACTTAACAAATTTTAGTTGTTGTAAAGGACTGAACACCTGTTACTACAACTTATTTTATCTGATTACTAGCTTTTTTTACAAACACTATTTTTCCTGTAATGTTCTTTGGGGGACCAAATTTTTACTCAAAATTTTGCATTAATAGATAGACGTTTTTATATGAAGATTAGATTAAACTATTTTTTTAAAAATGAAATACAGGTCTTTACATCTAGGCCCATGTTTTTAATTACCTAATTTTGTTTATACATTATATGTTTTAGGCTTTGCTGGCGAGTGCCTTTGTGCCAGTTTTTTCTGGGTTTCTTCCTCCTAAGTTTCATGGAGAACGATATATGGATGGAGGATTTAGTGATAATTTACCTACATTAGACGAAAATACTATTACAGTAAGCCCATTTTGTGGAGAAACTGACATTTGTCCTCGTGATTTTTCATCACAACTGTTTCATGTAAGTTTATTTATTTATTTTTCTACTATTCCCTCTATTATAGCTGTTCTAGGTATTTATTTTGCAATTAAACTTTTTATATAATTTCATTCTTAACCTCTTTTGAAATAAACTTGAAATAAACTGAAAGTATTGAAACAAATTGTTGATCTTACCACTTTGTTAATGTCTCCTGCTAGTGTTCTATCCCCCCCCCCCTTGCAGATTATATACTTCTTATTCAAGTATAAATAGTTCACAGAATTTTTCTTAAACAAATTTTTCAGATTTTACTAATCTTTAACTTTGATGTTTTTTTTAATATTTATAAATTGTCCTCTATGTTGTATGTATTGTAATTTATCTAATTAAAATCGGTTTTCAGGTAAATTTTGCCAATACAAGCATAGAACTCTCAAAACAAAACATATACAGGTTTGCTAGAATATTATGGCCACCAAAACCAGAGGTATGCAATTAATTCTACTTTTCTTTCTATATAAGTTATGAATATACGAGGTGTGGCTATTAAATAACGAGACTGACGCTGTAAAACATTTTATTTTTATTTCATACATTTTTACTTATTATCACCTTCAATATACACCCCTCCTCTATCCCTACAACGCTCCATGCGAATCTTCCATTGTTCGAAACAGTGCTGGAAGTCTTTTTCTGTCAGCTCCTTCAGGACGCGTGCCGCTTTCTCTTTCACAGCTTCAACAGACTCAAATCTTGTTCCTTTTAATGCAGATTTCACCTTAGGAAACAGATAGAAGTCGCACGGCGCAAGATCCGGCGAATAAGGCGGATGGTCTAACACTGGGATGCTGAATTTGGCTAGAAACCTCTTAACAGACAATGCGGAATGAGCCGGCGTATTGTCTTGGTGGAGAACCCTTGACTTGTCCTTCCACAATTCAGGTCGTTTTTTCCTTATTCTTTCGCGGAGTTCAGCAAGAACGTGAAGGTAGTAATGTTGATTAATCGTTTGACCTTCAGGAACCCAGTGAAGGTACATAATCCCATGAATATCGAAAAAAACAATCAACATTGCTTTGAATTTTGATTTGCTCATTCGGCCATCTTGAAAAAGCTTAAACCACTCAAAAACACGTGCACGCGATAAACATTCATTGCCATACACTTCTTTCAATAAATTATAAGTTTCAGTAGCGGTTTTTCCAAGTTTCACAACAATTCGTTGCTCTACTGTTACACTTAACATTTTTCCGGCGAAACAAAAAAACAACTCTAATGCGAACGAAGGCTACGGCTGTACTGATTTTTTTACAGAAGCGAGAGGCACTACATTCGAAAGAGAAGGCTTCACGATAACAGCTGTTGGTTGCTGGCGTTTGGTGCATGCGCACTTCTTCTGTAGCAGCGTCAGTCTCGTTATTTAATAGCCATACCTCGTATATAAAATATTGAAGTTATTCAGGCTGATATCATTACTATGCTGTTTTAAGGCTGTAAGGCTTACCTCAAAAACTTTTTAATATTAGGTGTTAAAATAAATTTCAGCCAATTTTCATCAAAAATTACAAATTTATTGTAAAAAAAGGTAATTAAATTTTATTAAAAATATTTTCCACCCTTAGCTATTAGTTACCTGGCTTTCTGGCAGGTTTTTAACTCTTGAAACCACTCACAACAACATGCTTCTTCTGCAAGTAGTCGGTGGGCCTTAGCTGCAGATTTCTTAAAATTTAAGACATTCAATACATTCTGCTAATAACTCTTATTTGGCACTTAAAAGTTTAAATTTTTGCAAAAAATAAATAAATAAATAAAAATTTAGTGCTTACAAACAGTCAGAAGTATTTCATGTTAATTTTTTAGCAAGATGTCCAAACTTGCTATATGCCCTTGTACATCTACAGTCGTGGACAAAGAAATTGCATCACTTGAAAATCTTAAAGGATCTCCTTGCACTAATGTTGTTCACACCTTTTGATAAGTTTAAAATGTTTTGTTAATGAAAAGAGTCTGTTACTAGCCATGATAAATTGTTAAAACCCAAATAACAAATAAATAATAATCATAAAATCATAAATAGAATTTGGAGTTAACGAGGAATTTAAGAAAAAATGTTTTTTTACATACTTATATCAATTTATTTGCAAAAATCGTATACAAACATTATTTATGTTTGTACACATAAATAATAATATAATATATTATTATATTAATAATATCGTACACAATAAATTTATCAAACTATATTAATATTAACTAGTATTTTATCAAACCGCCATTAGCCCTGATCACTGAGGAGATCCTTTTTGGCATTGAGTCTATCACATTTTTTTATAATTTATCACTAGTCTCATCATTCCACACCTTTTTGATGCCTGCTTTAGCTCATCTTTATTCTTAGGCTTTGCAATATTAATTTTTTTTTTCATGATCATCCACAAGTTTTCTCTAGGATTTAAATCAGGGCTGTTGCCTGGCCATGGCAGCATGGAGATCCTGTTTTCTGTTAAAAACTGTTTTACCTATCCAAAAAAAAAACAATGGTAAAGGTAATAAAAAAGTATGCGTCTTACAGGTAAGACATTTCTTTACATAAATAAATAATTAACTTACCGATTTGGCTCTATTGCACGGAGCACAATCATCTTGAAAAATGAAGTCTCCACAGTGTGTAAGGTGGGAATTCATCGAGAGAAATAAACTCAATTCCAAATTTTTTTTTAATATTTTTCTGCATTAACCATCCCATCTATAAAGTTTATCTGGTCAATTCCAAAGTAAGAAAAACATCCCCAGACCATCACACTTGCCGGATCTTTCACTGTTTCTAACGAACAAGATTCGTCGAATCTTTCATTTGACTGACGTCTAACGTATGGAGCACTGTCAAAACGTTGAATTTATTTTCATCCGAAAACATCACTTTCCTCCAATCATTAGTTGTCCAGTTTTCAAAATTCCGCACCCAATTTAGGCAAGATTGTTTCATTTTTTTTGTTAAGAAATGGCTTATTGGCTGGTTTTCTTGCCCATAAACCTTTTTCTCTTAATCTTCTGCCTACTGTTTCTCGACTTACTTCTGCTAAATTGCTATCTGCTAGATCTCTACATATTTCCTTTGCAGTTTCGAAGTGATTTTCCAATGATAATCTCAACATCATAAACGCTCACCTGTCTTCCTTTTCCTTCCAGTCCCTTTCTTTCGCTCGGTAGATCCCTGAGAAAGATTTTTTTAATTTATTATTCTCACCACAGTTGATTGGTTGCACCTCACTCTCTTTGCTATCTCCTGCGAAGAAAGTCCTCTCTCCAGAAAGTCAGCTCCAGAAAATGCCACTATTTTAATTTTTCCCTCCTTGAGCATTGGTGCGAAACTCCTTCTATCGGACATAACAATAGGAAATAACATGTTTAATATTAGCCACTCTGGAACCAACTAAACTGTAAGTCACTGATTACATCTATCTTTAATGCTAGTAGGTAAAAAAATGAAATCCCTTACTTGTATACTCATTTAGGATTGAAAAGAAATCAATCATAGGTGATGCAATTTCTATGACCAGGACTGTATAAGTTTTAACATAATCTTGTCGCCAGCTCCGTCTCTTGACAATGGCGGGGAATACTGATTTGTACCCTAATAGATATTGGACATTGTGATACTGCTGGTTTCCTAAGGATTTCAAGTTTTTTAAAAGACATACCTTATTTCTAAAATGATTTTTTATTATTTCTAAATTAGATATAAACTTCCTCATACAGCTCACAAATTTAACCTAGAAGGTGTATTGTAAGCCTAACGATACCCGGACGTTGAGACCCCATTAGCTAAATGTACAGTACCAGTCAAAAGTTTAGACTCACCCTTAGATTTTGTTTAATAAATAAGTAACAATATTTTATTTATTGGACAACGTAACAACTGTAATTTTATATTTAATTTATTTATATCTAGCTTTATATCCCGGTTTCACCCAGGGAACTTGAAAAACAATTAGAAAAGGGTCTAGAAAAGTTCTTTAGGACAGAAATGAGATTTTTTTTTTAATCCAACGGTTGATTTCGCAAAAACCTAATGTAAAGCGAGATTATAACGATTTTTATAATAATAAATAATATACCCAGAGATTGGCTGAAGTTATGCAATTTTAATATGGACAGGTGTTCACACCTGGTATGAAAGAACCACTAAGCGAAATTTGGAGAATTTAGGACAAACGGTATGTATTTCTATAAAGAACTAACAAACAAACAGAATTTCATCTTTATTTATGTAGATTGTATTCGAAACAATCATATAATTTTTGAAATGTTGTCTCTTGAGTTACAATTATTTTTTTTTAACTTGAAGATTGTGAATTAAATACAAGTAAGTCTAAACTTTTGAATGGAATGTTACTGTATTAGACTCCCGCTTAACCGGCTCTCCAGATTAACAGGTTTTAACGGAAAAAAAAATTAAAAAAAGGAATTTAACATCCTTAAAAGCACTTATAATTTAACTGATACAACAAATTGTGTCAGCTTCCCTCAAGCACAAGAAAAAAGTTTTTTAAATTGTTAAATTGAATTAGCCAAAAAATGTTATCTTCAATATGTACATAACCTTTATAGATTAGGTTGTGTGTTATAGAATATATAGAGGTTATTAGATGTTTATTTATTTTACACCTTTTATTACCTGTTTATTTATCTTACACCTACACTCTCCCACTTAGATGGCGATGTCTCAGACCCAACCTGGGCGGGTAATAAGTGGGAGTCTACTGTGGTATTTGTGATTATTATGAATGGCTTAGTCTAATTATTATCTTATTAATAGAATAACAATATAGGTGGTAAAATGTCATAATGGAAAAACAATGCATTATGCCATTTAGGCTTTGTATTTATTATGCAAATTAAGTTTGAGCTTTTTATGAATATTTAAAACATTTTTTTCTTTTAATTTAATGAAATATTTCTTAATTTTTAGGTACTATCCAATCTTTGCAAGCAAGGTTTTGATGATGCATTACGCTTCCTTCATCGAAACAATTTAATTAATTGTACACGTTGCTTAGCTGTACAGTCAACATTTATTATTTCTGAAGCCCAAGAGGAATGTTCAGATTATGACCCTCAATGTCAAGAATGCCAATTACATAGACAGGTATAGTCAATGGCAAGTTATTTATAGTTTATGTATTTAATTAATGTTATTGCTTATTATTATTATTATTATTATTATTTTATTGAGTTGTAATTTGTTATTTGGTTTATTTTGGTAGTTTTTCATTTAACACATTGACTATAAGATGTATCTTAGTTAGTATTTTTGCCTTGGATGACGATCTTAAAGTTTGTTTAACACGTTCTTAACGGGACTGTAATTCACGCTCCTCGCCCATTGGCGGCTGAGTTTAATGCTTTTCACTCTAGTCCAGAACAATGGCGCATTGTTTGGGTTTTACCCTTACCACTTTCCCGAACAGTACTCCGCACTCAATGTGTTAAAGAAGCTTCTAGAAGGTTTTTGCAAATTTCAGTTTATTTAATTTACTTTTTGTAGGAAGCTTTGGTAGCTAATTTACCTGACACTGTAATGAGGGTATTTCAAGAAGCAATCGATTCAGCTAATAAAGGTTTATATAACTGGATGCTTTCCCATCGTGGTATGAAGTTGATATCATTATTGAGTTTGCCATACACTGTCCCTCTTGATTTCACTCTAGCTGCTTTGAAGAAGTAAGTATAATTTTATGTAATTGTGATGGTAATAAATAATTTTCTGTATAATAATAATTATACATTGGGAGAGCATGCCTTTCCGGTGTGTCACGATTTCAAGTATCTAGGATCGATACTGACACAGGACAATGGCATGCTCACAGAAATCAAAGCGAGGATAGCAGCTGGAAACAGGCAATATTATGCTGCCCAAAAGGCACTGCGGTTCAAGATACTGTCTAGAAGGGCCCGAGAGTTAATTTACAAAACTATGATAAGGCCAATCGTTACGTATGGTAGCGAGACGTGGGTGTTGTCCCGAGAAAATGAAAGGATGCTTACTATATGGGAAAGGAAAATCCTCCGGAAGATCTACGGCCCAGTATACCAGAATGGACAATGGAGGATAAGGACGAATGCAGAACTTAAACAGCTCTACAACTCTCCAGACCTGGTGGCTGTAATCAAAAGTGGGCGCATCAGATGGTTGGGACACGTCGAGAGAATGCCTCAAGAGCGTTTGCCTCGAAACCTAATGTATAGTCGACCAGGTGGAGCTAGAAGAAGAGGCAGACCACGACTGAGATGGCTGGACGACGTGGAGGACGACCTGCGGCGGCTTGGTGTGAGGCGATGGAGGAATATCGCCCAGGACCGAAACGAATGGAAAAGAATCGTTGAAGAGGCCAAGGTCCTATCAGGACCGTAGCGCCGAGGGAAAAAAAAAAAAAAATAATAATAATTTATTTTTATTCTCATTTCATTATTTTTCTATTGATTTGCCTTTTGGGAAATGATATATTTATAAATGATGCATGAGTGAAGGGGTTCATTTTTACTTTTACTGTTACTACTCTAAAAATTGACTTTTAAGTCCATACTCCTAAAATTATAACATTAATTTAATGAAATATGAAGTTTTAATTTGTTACTTTATCAATTAATGTTTTCAGGATTAAAATACTTTTACTGTATATGATAAAGAACTTGAAGGCCATGTGTTCATTTTTAGTTGATGAAATGATACATTCCATTTATTCAATTCACAGTAGAGCAGGAGATAAAATTTCCACAAATGTTGCTTGTCAATTTGAATATTCTGGACGTGAGTATTCCTGTGATTATTATTTATTTAATCTATGTCACCTATTTGGCCCGATCCAGATACTCGATCCTTTCATAATAAACTCTAGACCTATCCAACCCAGTTTGTTCCAACTGTGCCTCCTCCTGTTATCCCTATTTGATGACAAGTATGAATAAATGGACATCCACCAACGGTCAGTATATAAAACATTTTTCTTTTATCTAAATAGCCTTAACACATTCAATGCCCACTAACAATAAGCTTACATCCTTGGGGGCCCAATGGTTTTTTTTATTCATTCTTGTAAATAACCCTTTAATAAATCAAATCAATCATTAAAGCATCGATGCAAGTACCATTTACCATTTTTTTACATAAAACCTGCCAGGCGGATCATGGACCATGTACGTACCTTCGTATTTCTATAATGAAATCAGTTTTTAGGGCGTAATTTTTAATTAAATGTGAGAAATGGCATTTTCTTTCAATAACCCTATTAATGTAAAATGCACGTCAAATTTTTTTATAAATTACATTCATTTTTGTTAAATCACTAAATAATCTCTTGACTCTTTACAATGCTATACAACCGCACTCAATGAAAGTCAGAGGCCAACTGTATGCTTCCCTTTAATGTGAATTACGTCAGTAAATATTCCAATTGTTAAGATAAATTAGAGTAAATGTTCCTTCTCCCTGGGAGGGAGGGGGTATTAGTGACAAGTTCCGGTTTTCAGACTGTGTGATTGGAAAGCCATCCACACTATATTGTATTTTGGTGGCATATGTTCAGGCTTTTATGATTTTGGATTAGTGATAGTCTAAATTTTCGACTGTTCAACACCATCAATGTGGATTTTCATATGTGTCTGACCACCTGGTCTTAAATGATGCAAACTTAAAAATTGAATTTTTTACAATGTAGATAAGATAAAAAATATGGGATTTTCAAGCGATTTTCACATCGTACAACCTTCTTCATAGACAATGTCGGCCCGGAAGCCTCTTCCACAAGAGTATTAAGGTTTTTTTTTTTAATTTAAGATTCTCCTACATTTTTTAATTTGATGACTATTATGCTGATTTAGTGAGGCTTTGTATTAAAAAACATTTCTCTTATTTTTGTAACTGTCATTGATCCTTTTTTCATTTATGATTAGTTACATAACTTTTACTTATTAGGAAACTAAGATTTCTATTTAATTTCTTAATTATTCCTTTTTAATTTGTTTTTCAGTTGGGTATGATGATGAACATCTTATTGAGAAGGAATTGAATTTTAACATAAAAGTCAATATGGATGAAAGGTAAAGGCAGACAGTTTTAAATTAGATTTTTTTTATTTTTTATAAATGTGACTTAAACTTGAAACCTAACTATGCTAAAATTAGTTTAGCAGCATTATTATGAATTGTATATTTTGGTCATGCTTATCACTGTAATATTTATTTATTGTTCATAATTAAATTTTTAAATTGTTATCTTTAACTAAAAATTATACATTCAAATTATGAAAATAACACTATTTTTTAAAAAAGGAAAAAAGATCACTTTTATGAAAAAGAAGTTTACCTTACAAAAAAGTATTTTAGATCTGCTTCTTCCAGATCTGGTGGTCTAAAACATAAATTACTAGCTAGGGTGCCCGGCTTCGCTCCGGTAGTTGTGTGGTAGTTTTAATACCAGAAAAACTTTAAAATTAAAGGAAATAAAGAACAAAATTAGCACCTTCTTGAAAATTCGGTTTTAATTTGGTATCAATATTCTGCAGACTTGAAATCTGCAGAGTTTGCCAAAATAAGGAATGTATAATTTACAGGGGGTTGAAAATGGTAAATGAACAATTAATTTTGCTGCTACTTTGTCGAGTCATGCATCGGTTTTGATGGTTTCTGTGATTCTGAATCCTATAAGCCCATTCCAAGCAGTCAGCAGATAATAATTTATTAGATTATAGTTGAAAAATCTGGTATCTCAGTTAAAAAAATTATATTTCGAGTACAACTTAAGTGCCGACTACTATGATGGTCCTATTAGATCCAGAAGTATAGAAACTACCGAAGATTCATAGAAACTTTTTTTAAGACCTTTCTTATATTTCAACCTCCCTCAGGATATCCCCCATAATTTGAATGGTTTCTGCAGATCTCAAATCTTACTACTATTACAAAGTGAAAACCAAAATTTCAAGAAGGCACAATTTTTTCATCATTTTTTCTTTTTATCTTGAACTATGAGGGATGATAAATTCTTATTGAAAAAATGCTTTTATTGGAGTTGGTCGTTTTGTCTACTGGAATGCTCATCATACATGGTAGTCAAACAAACTTCTGTTTCATAACTACAATAAGAAAACTTCAAACTTTTTATTTTCGATTTATATTCAGTCAATACATGTCTTTCTTTTTGTCTGATATTATTCGCTCAATGTACTACTAAGAAATGTTCACTCATATTGCATTAAATTTACTTAAGTATATATTATATATAGATTAAATGTAATGTACTGATCAGGTATTAGCCTTCTTATGAGAAAACTAATTTTTTAAGGAATCCAATTGGTTTTCTAATGTATTGCAGAGATGTAAAATCATTATTTTATTTTTAAAGCAAAGGAGAAACTAATTATTTCCGCTTAATTTTTTAGTAATTTAAAAAGAACAGCTGAACAAATATATAACCCTTGCAAAATGAACTGGATGAATGAACAATAAACATTGAGTGAAAAGCACCGTAGCGCTTCCTGGTAGTCTGGAGCTCGAACTAAATTTTTCATTCATAAACTCGTATCTCAATTTCAGAGAGGCTAATTAAATGGTGCGAGAGGCTTAAAATTCCAGTCCTTTATTCTTTAATTTTACACCCTTAAGTAAAAAACGGAAACCTTCTTCTCCATTAGCGGTTATATAGCTAAACGATGGCATAACTTTGTTAATCGTACGTGGAGTCGTTTTTGAGCCTTATCGGCACGTATATTGATTGATAATGCCTTCTTGGCTTCATCAGGACCAATTATAAATAAGATGGTCATCAAATTTCTGTGGAAAAGCTAAGTTTGAAATGATATTTGACCGTAGATGTTTTAGCCGGTTTTGATCGTAGAAAGATAGTAGAGTTTGAAGTATGTGCTGTCTTTTTTGATTTTCAATAGCATGTGAAAGATTTTGCTGCCACTAAAAATTGATATCCATTATTTGAATAATATTTCCAGTTAATATTTTTTTTGTTTATTTAATGTCACTTTATGCTATTATGGCTAATGCGACAATGCTACAGTGGGAGTCCTTAATTTTGCCTATTTAGGTACTATTAGGATAGGGTCTTTATCAAGTACCGGACATAGCACTGGCTCAGGACCTCCATTTTTTGTCCTATCGAAAGGGCGGCATAGCCGGATTTTTAACTCCTTTTAAAAATCCTATGGCCTCCTGCCCAGCTACCAACCTGCAACCTTGTATTTTATAGTTGGCTATGCTATGCTACCCACTTCACTACAGGTGACCCTTGTATATATGTAAATTGTTATATATATATATATATATATATACATATACATAAGGTTGGTGAGTTATATTGCTTTGTGTTGGACCCTCTTTTATTTGATTAATTAAACAATAAATTCATAAAAAGAATTTTCAATTCATCATTATATTCAATTGAACTCTTCATATTCATATTTATTTAACTTTTTGCAGTGATTTTGAAAAATCCACCAAAATAATTACAAGTAACATACTTTCTCGAAGAAGTAGTCTTGCATTACAGGCTGATTCAACACTAGTAGATGATACCTTTGAGAACATCTTGCAAGTGACTAGTCACCATGATGCTGTAATGGCATTTTACTATATGGATGATGATTATAAGGTATGGAGGTAGGCAAATTCATGCAATAGTTATGAAATTATTATTGATTTATTTAATGGGATGAAAAATGCTTTATTCATTTTAATTTTTTTTAAATAATTGATTTTCAAGTAATAAAATCTATCAAATCAATCTTTATGTTAAACTGAATTTTTTTCTGTAAGAGTTGTCCTTATGGTTTGATGTATTACTTACTGTTTTATATTTTTCCTTATATTAATTAAACTTGTATTGAGGTTAGGATCATCATTAAGACCTAGACATAGCATGTTTTATAATTATAATGGTAGATAAGGAGGTTTGGGCATATGGGGAAGTTAGGAGACAGACTGGTAGACAACCAAAGACGCAGCCTGCTGAACATGCTGGAATTAAAAAATAATAAATAAAAGGTCAGGAGGTAAATACGAAAGGCAGATTGTCTTTATGTACAGCTGGAGATACTCACCATGGATACTAATGTTATCTGTATGTCGAGAGCTGAATACAATGATCAAATGAATTGTTAAAATAATGGTATTCAGAAGGCAATAAATATCTCTATACTACTGTAGTAATACATAAACCAGTTTTAAAATAACTTCATTTGTAACAAGAATATGAGTGAGCATACAAGAAGTGCTTTCATACAACTTTCTGGCATAAAATAAAATTATTAAGTCAAGAGTATGACATGAATTCATATTACATGTCTTCAATGCTTTTCAAATGTAGAACCTGACATTTTATGTAAGCAAGGCTCTGAGAAAAATTTCAGAACACTTGGACTATTTATGGCATGTAAGCTTCTGTGTTGCCCAAAATATTATGGGCAAAGTTAATGGTGAATCTATATACATAACATTTAAAAAATAGAAACTTTAAAAATTGTTTTTTAAAATGTTTTCAAGCATCATTCTTATCTCTTTTTTTAAAATTAAGATGTCATAAAACCGTGCAACATTCAATTTGTGGCCTAGTTATAGAATTGAATACAGTGATTAGAGCAAGTGGATCACTAAAATCATTTTAATGTCTTATAAAGTCCATTTCCAAATGATTTATATGTTCACAGTTTATTTATTTTTTTTGGATTAAGTTTGAGATTATTGGCAATCATTTTTCAGATTTAAATGCAAACAATTTAAATTCATCAGCAAATATTAAAAATCAGAAAGAATATTTAATATCACCAGGCAGGTAGTTAATGAAACAAATATTGGGGAAACTAACATACAAAGTTAATGAAACAAACATAAGGGACCTAGATTGTTACCCTGTTTAACTCCTAAGTCAGAATAAAGCCTTTGAGCAATGACCAAAATATTGAACATATTTTACTATTGTTGGAATAAGTTAATAGTGGTTTAAAGTTGCAAAAATAAAATTCAAAAAGGTGCATTGATTTGCTATTTATGACTGTATATTAAATAAAAATAATAATTTTATATCAAAGCAACCTGTTATTATTATTATCATTCTTGTTTACCTAATAAATATTAAAATAAGCAATTTCTAAATCAATCTCCTTTTTATATATTTACAGGTAAAAATTACCGAAATTTTTGATGTCACTGAAAATTCTGAAGTTGATTCAACCAAGAGAAACCTTTCATATGATTGGGAAGATCCGTCTAATTCATTTTTAACTTCAAAACATGATGAGGATCATGATGGTAACATGAATATATTGTATTGTTAGTAATTTTAATTGATAATTTTGATGGTGCAAGATAGTTGACCATAGATATTATAGATATTAATAAAGTGGAAATGGTTTGGGGATGCAATAAAAATAAATATCACACACACACACACACATATATATATATATATATATATATATATATATATATATATATATATATATATATATATAGGTATTACATGTGTAATTGTGGCAAAATTACAGTTACCTCTTTACAATTCAACGTTTAACACCTACAAATATGTATTGTTTTTTTTACCACACCCTTAGGCGTTCTAACCTACGTCACACCCTCCATCAAGCCTGGGGGGCCGCTCTCATTGTTGGTCAGTGAGTCCTATGGACTCAGCCAGGATGAACTTTCTATAAATTTCCACCGACCATCCCATCTGCCACCCGTGGGACACTCCCCATACGCGGTAATGAGACTCGCGTGAGGATATAAATATAATTACTAATCAATAATATTTTACATCTTATCGTCGACTCTTACTTAATATTTATGCATTTTATATAATTTTACATGTTCATAACTCTTGTGGGTGGGTGCACAGATATCCTGGAGGTTGTAGCTCAACCTCACATTGCTGCAAACGATGGTCTGCTTCCCTGGTTCAACAGCAGACTGCCCATTGCTCAATAACCAACCCCATTGGGGCCAATTTGGCATTGTCCTTTCCACTGATGGTAAGAGCTCTGAGGTTCAAGGAAGTGACAAATCGGCAGTTAGACACCCATCCAAGTACCGGAACCTAGGGCACAATGAAACACTGTTTTGTTTTTATTTTTCCCTTATTATTTATCAAATGTATTGCAGTGTAAGATATAGAAATAATTTCTAACGTGTTAGGAGTATATTGCGAATGTTTCCACTTGGTTGTTTATCTGGCAGTCTTCACTAAAAGAAATTTTTTTTTGCCAGAATTTTTTTCCTGCCCCGTATGTCGGGTGGCTTGAAACAACCTAGGAAGAAAAGAGTTTCCAGATGTTGAAAAGCTGCAGCAAGTTGTGTATGTATAACTAATAATAACGGTGATTTTTTTGACGATGAGTTAATGCATTAGGTAAAACGTTTTGAGCTTTTTATCTTTCTGATAGAGTTGAGGTGGTCAAAGGCGGTTGACATCTGATGGTGATTCTCTGGAAGCTCTCAAATAGTTGTTCTGAGCGTTTCTTTGAAAGCTATCCAAATATCTTAATCAAGGGATGGAGTCCTTCCACAATCTTCTCTGTCTTCAAAGCTGAAATCTCGCTCCCAAAATTTTTTAAATCACTGTTAAACGGTTCACTTACTCTGCCATCACCCTAGATTTTGTTAATGGTTTTTTTTAATAGAAAAAAAGCCCCAGACTGTCTGGCTGTTTGGGCCTCCTTCCGACCGAGTTTAAAGTTATAAAACGATATTTGCAAATAATGCTTTGATATTTTAGTACTAACCGGATATATCCAAGTAGTGAATTGCTACAGAGGTAAAAAAGCATGTTTGGTTGAAAGAGGATTAAAAAATAAAAACATAAATCCAAAGAAATAATCTTTCTGTCTGTAAACAGTTTATGTAATCTGTCAAATATGTAATATTTTGTCAGTTTATGTAAACAGTTTATTATCTAGAGAGGTTATTTAGTTGAAAATATGAAATCCTGCATTAATTTCCGGATAACCCAATAACTCTATTTGTATATCCACTGTACTCTCCCTATTTGTATAAAGATGTTGTTTCACTGTGTACCATGTTTTAATGAGCTCTTTGTTCTCCTTTTAACCACGTTCGATGTTGCTTAACTTTGATTACCTACTACAAGTGTAAATATAGCCTACTTGGCCATCCAGATTTTTTTTTTTTCCATACTAATGAATGACACATCAGCACCTATATCTAATGTTACTTGAACTGCTTTCCCATAAATTTGGACCACTACTAGGAATTTATTAAAAGAATCAGGGTTATTTTTAACCCTACCCCCAATTTCCCCTAAATACTATTTTCAATCTCTTGTTTACTAATATTATGCACCCGCCTAAATTTACACACTCGGCCAAAATGTCCCATTTTCCCTCATTTAAAAATTTTTCGCTTAGCAGCTGGACAAATTTAAGATCCATTTCACAAGCATTTGTATCTGTATCCACTGTACTCTCCCTATTTGTATTAGAGCTGTTGTTTCACTGTTGTACTTTGTTTCAATGAGCTCCATGTGCTTTATTTTAATTATCTACTACAAGTGTAAATATAGCCTAGTTGACCATCCCGATTATTCCTTTAAATATTCGAAATATTCATTATCGGTGAAAGATTTGCTCTATTAATTAAATTCTTTGCAACATTTATTTTTTGTGTGTAAGAGTGGTTTGAATAATTCAGAATTCTACTGCTAGTGATATCTTTCTTGGTTCATTTTGTTAGAATGTTTCTGTCTTCATTTATTAATATCTCCATATCTAGGAATCTTATGTTATTTATAGGTTTTTCCATAGTGAATTTTATTTTATTGTGACGGCTTTTGATCTGGTGTGATATAATATTGGTTTCGTACTTAATTTTTCTAAATTTTTATTTAATGATTCATTTAAGTATATTGAAATTAAATTTACCGAAAGTGTTGACCCCATTTTTTGCTCGAATAATTGCTTAAAATATTTTCCATTCTATTAAAAAAACTATTTTTAATGCATAAATGTATACCTTCTAGGAATGAGTTTCATCTTTTATGGTGGTATTACTTTTTCCCAATTCTATTCTAGAAGTTTTATGCATATATCTTTTATGTAGTGATGTTTGTAAAGAAGGATTGAACATCCAATAGAAATAATGAGCCATTTCATTATCCTTCACAGTCAAATCATCTAAAGTTCTTTTTGAATTCTATTGAATTTTTGACGTTACAGTTATTTCTATTCAATTCATTTAATGCAAGATTTAAAAATTTGGATAAAGCTTCTTTGGTTCCTTAATATTGTTTACAAAGGGACTTATTTCATAATCTGAGAAAAAAAAAAAAAAATTTATATATATATATATATATATATATATATTTCAAGATAGCAAATGCAAAATTTTGTCAATTGTATTAATTGTAATCAGACACTTTGAAACTTATAATTCTAAAGAATATGTCTGTAAGTAATAAATATTATTATATTTTTCAAATTGAAAAAAAAAACATTAACTTTGAAAAATTCTGAAAAACACCAGTTGTCTGATTTAAAAACGGTTTTCACTCGTTGAAAGGTTGAATGTTAATGAATGATTGGGAGGAGGGAAAAGCTTGTAGGCCAGTTACTGAAATCCCCAACCTTCTCCACAATCCCATAGGGAAGGACAGGCCAAGCTGTCCTCAGTGCTGAATAAGTTAAATATTTATGTGGTTAATTAGGTTATTTGAAATCATGTTATATACCAACATAATTATTTAACCTGAGGAATTTCATTTTTTGTTTTCTACAATAATCATCAGTCTTCTTTTTTCTCCCCTCCAGAAATGAAGTGCTTGAAGGAAGATAACAGTATTACTGATACTTCTGTTGATGAAGAGAATATCGAAAATGGAAATATTTTTTCTGATCCTGAATCAGAGTGGGCACCTAGTTCAGGAATAAGATTAAGAAGAGCGAATTCACTAAGGCATTTAAAACCAGAAAGCGAACAAACTGTCACAACTAATGATTAACTTTCTTATAATTAATCATTTTTTAAGATTATAATGTAATGCATATTTTAAATAGATAATAATTTAAAAGAAAAAATCAATTATTTTTTTATTATCTAAACCAAAAGAATTGTGATATATTATTCTGTTCCTCATGAGACAATTGTTCCTTATTTGAAATGTTCATATATATGTATATATAGGTTGCTTGCTGTTTTCAAATATGGAATAAAATATAAAAATATTAGTTTTATATATATATATTTAATTATGTTTTCTTCTTCAATTGTTTTGTTAGTTAATACATGCATATATACGTACATATATATATATATATATATATATATATATATATATATAATTTTAATTAATTTTCTTGTCATGATAACCTTAAAATTCTTAATAGAATTTATAAATATTTTTTATAAGAAGATAAAAGATTGGCCTTGGTCTGGATTTGAACCCAGATTTCCTTATCACTAGTAAGGCGCACTTGCCACTTGAGGTAACAGGCACATATCCCAGTCAAATTGCAAAAGATCAGTAAAGAGAAAGATTGATTTGACCAGGATATGTGCCTGGAGGCTCAAGTGGCAAGGGACCTTACTAGTGATAAGGAAATCCGGATTCAAATCCCGGCCAATATTTTCTCTTCTTATAAAAAATATTTTAATTAATTTTATATATATATATATATATATATATATATATATATATATATATATATATACATATATACACTTCAAAATCATAATATATATTGTGTTTATATTACATGATTTGTCCGATTTAAAATAAGTTATGTTTATAAGTCCTTCTTAAAGTCAAAATGAGTATAAAAGAAAATTAATGACATTCCTTGAAATTGCATTGGATATGACTGGTAAATTTTTATTTTAGTTAATGAAGCTGTAAATATTGATTATCATTCAATTAAATTAATAAATGTGATAGTTAAATAAAAGTTCTGTTTTAACGAACTACTGTAGCAATTTAAATCAGTTTGATTTTTAAACCATGCTTAATTTGTTTTATTATACAAAAGAGACCTCTGTGAAATACATGCGTTAGTTAATAAATGCATATATATATATATATATATATATATATATATATATATATATATAAAATTTTAATTTTCTTGTCATGATAACCTTAAAATTCTTAATAGAATTTATAAATATTTTTTATAAGAAGATAAAAGATTGGCCTTGGTCTGGTTTTGAACCCAGATTTCCTTATCACTAGTAAGGCGCACTTGCCACTTTAGGTAACAGGCACATATCCCAGTCAAATTGCAAAATATCAGTAAAGAGAAAGATTGATTTGACCAGGATATGTGCCTGGTGGCTCAAGTGGCAAGGGACCTTACTAGTGATAAAGAAATCCGGATTCAAATCCCGGCCAAGGCCAATCTTTTCTCTTCTTATAAAAAATATTTTAATTAATTTTATATATATATATATATATATATATATATATATATATATATATATATATATATATATCCATATATACACTTTAAAATCATAATATATATTGTGTTTATATTACATGATTTGTCCGATTTAAAATAAGTTATGTTTATAAGTCCTTCTTAAAGACAAAATGAATATAAAAGAAAATTAATGACATTCCTTGAAATTGCATTGGATATGACTGGTAAATTTTTATTTTAGTTAATGAAGCTGTAAATATTGATTATCATTCAATTAAATTAATAAATGTGATAGGTAAATAAAATTTCTGTTTTAACGAACTACTGTAGCAATTTAAATCAGTTTGATTTTTAAACCATGCTTAATTTGTTTTATTATACTAAAGAGACCTCTGTGAAATACATGCATATATATATATATATATATATATATATATATATATATATATATAAAATTTTAATTAATTTTCTTTTCATGATAACCTTAAAATTCTTAATAGAATTTATAAATATTTTTTATAAGAAGATAAAAGATTGGCCTTGGTCTGGATTTGAACCCAGATTTCCTTATCACTAGTAAGGCGCACTTGCCACTTGAGGTAACAGGCACATATCCCAGTCAAATTGCAAAAGATCAGTAAAGAGAAAGATTGATTTGACCAGGATATGTGCCTGGTGGCTCAAGTGGCAAGGGACCTCACTAGTGATAAGGAAATCCGGATTCAAATCCCGGTCAAGGCCAATCTTTTCTCTTCTTATAAAAAATATTTTAATTAATTTTATATATATATACATATATACACTGCAAAGTAATAATATATATTGTGTTTATATTACATGATTTGTCCGATTTAAAATAAGTTATGTTTATAAGTCCTTCTTAAAGACAAAATGAATATAAAAGAAAATTAATGACATTCCTTGAAATTGTATAGGATATGACTAGTAAATTTTTATTTTAGTTAATGAAGCTGTAAATATTAATTATCATTCAATTAAATTAATAAATGTGATAGGTAAATAAAAGTTCTGTTTTAACGAACTACTGTAGCAATTTAACTCAGTTTGATTTTTAAACCATGCTTAATTTGTTTTATTATACAAAAGAGACCTCTGTGAAATTCCAGTATAGTAACCAGTGTTTAGGAGTCATAAATTAATTGTAGGAAAATCTAATTCACTTCTTCTACTTTGTTTTATCAAATGTAAACTATAATGTATAATAAACTTAATAGAGCCACTTTGAAAACAGCATTTTTTTTTTTTTTTTTATATGAAATCTTAAATATATAAATAACTAAAGAAGAGTAAAATCAATATTCTTTATTAAATATAAATTAGAGGTGTATGTTCCATTGCTTAATATTGATTTTAACATTAATATTGAATTATTGTACACATTCCTATCAATAAAAACGTTTGTCATACAGTTGTGTTTCAATCTGTAAATATAATCAGCTTAACTATTCCTTAAGTATTCCTGTTGGGTAATATATCATTGATAAATTTTGGTTAGGTCATAAAAATATTCATCTTGGACTAATATAATATAATTTTCATCTATGATAATTAGCCAGCTTGTATATTATATTGGTAAAACTTATATCCAAACTTTAAAGAAAATTGTTGTTTACTAGAATGCAAAATATCTCCAAAAATTATAATTTACTGATTGATTGTTTAGCATTATCTTCACAGAGAAGAAAGCATATATTCTCAAAATGACTTATTTTACTATTTTCAGATTTTTTATAAACTTAATTATAAAACTAGCTTGTGTTTAGATAAAAATAAAAACCTGAAAGTATTCATAGCGCTTATTTCCTGATAAGACATTTTTGTGAAGTATAATTAATTTTCAACTACGAATATCCCCCTCCTTCCATTTGTTTAAACTTAAAATCAATTAGGCTAAGCACCTACTGTAGAATAGCTGATAAAAATTACTTTATTAGCATAAACATACATGAAACACACAAGTATAACAGATGCAGCTAACTCTCTTGCCAGAAGCAGTGTTGCCCTCCAGTCCAGATTCAGTGTTGCCACTCCCCCACAATACATCCTTTTTCTTTTTTCTTCCTTCTTCGAATCAAAAATAAATAAAAATTAAATTCTTATTTAATTGAAAGCGGAGTGTGAGAATCATTATTAAGATTTACAATAGGCCTCTTGATTTGCCTTGAACTGGTGACCAACTGCCCAGGTCCCTCATCCTTTGCCTCACCTACTACCTGCTCTTCATTCTCAGGCTGTCCTTCCCTGCTATCTGGCTTTGGCTTCGGTGAACATTAATCAGGGTGGGATGTGACTGGAAGCACTGCCTGGGGAGGCTGCCTAGGTTCTTCTTATTCATTGCTTCTAGGTATGAGATATTTCCTGTTATGTCTTACTCCTCCACCTTAATGTTGAGCTAGGTATGATCTTGGCTCTGGCTTAGTGCCATGCCTACTGAGATCGGGGATCCAAACTTTCTTTTGAGACCACAGATGTTCAAGTAGTCTCACACCTGAACGTTTATAAAATTCTTTTTGTTTCCCCGTTTTATTCGCTGATCCTTTGTTTTTGAACTCAGCAAATTTTTTAGCAAGGACTTCCTTGAAATTATTCATTGATGGAAGTGTGGTTCTTATTTTTTTGGCATATAAAAGTTCGGCTGGGGACAGCCCTTGTTCCAAAGGGGAACTACGATATTCTAAGAGACTTAAGTTGGGAAAAGCGTTATTTGATAAAATCCTTTTAGCAATATTAACAGCCTTTTCTGCACTTCCATTTTATCGGGCATCGGTAGGACTGGATGTTATGTGATGGAAACCATAAGTCAGCCAATTCTTGAAATTTTGCTAATGTGAACGGTATTCCTCCATCTTCCTAAGTGTCCTTCATGCAATTTACCCAGGATCTCCTTGCACTGAATCTTAGGGATGAACTATCTGCAACCTTTAAGAACCAGTCCCTCAGCAATACCAAACTTATCCTTATACTTCGAAAAAGGTGAGTTCCTAGTCCACTTGTTCTGCACACAGTCCTTAATAAGAAGGAACTCTTTTTCAACCCTTTGAGCATTTCTAATCTCTTTCAGTCGCCTGTCAGAACATGGTAGAGCTTAAATTATACATTGAACGAATAACTCCTCCTCCAGTAGTGTTATTGATCAATGGATCTCTTAATAATACTTCAGGAGTAAAAAATTGATCTCCTGGAACAAAAGGACATATTTAACACAAAGAACCTCATCCTAAACATTTTTAGCCGAGCAAATAAAGTGGAGATAGCTTTCTTAATAAGTAAAGCAACAAGTGTCCGTCAACCGAACAAACTTCAAATCCAATAGAAATATTTCCAAGCGTAAACTAAGATTAATGTCTCCTCTATTTGGGCATGTCTTATCTCAGTATCTGACAACTTCAGAGATTTAAAAAAATTCAGAGTTATGTGCATAACCGGTTTCCATGCATCTGCTCCAACACTTCTCCCAAGCTTTGTATCAAGGCATCAGCAGTTACTCTGGTTCCTCCTGGTGTCGATCATAATGGGCTAGGACTGAGGCACAGTTTATAGATGTTTTGATTTGTTCCTAAGCTCTCTGTTATTCCTCTGTCCACTTCCATGCATGGTTCTCTTTTTTTCAGTATACCTCTCAATAGTACTGTAAAGTCAGACTAATTAGGTTAAAACTTCATAACATACGTGGCCATACCTAACAGATGTCTTAATTCCATAATCTCATCAGGAGCTTTTAAATTCATAACAGCTTTAACCTTTTCTGGATCTGGATAGATAACACCATGCTTAACCCTTTATTGGTCAGGTAGATAAATTTCCTTTAAAAATTTTTTATTTTGTGATTGATGTGTTTAGTTATTTCTAAAAAAGTATTAGGAATGCAAAAACCACCCTTATTGTGTATTGTTTACATTTTTGGTGTGAAGGGTACTGGAGTTCCCCTTGACCGGTTGCGGTAGAAGTGGGTCATTTTCTTCAAGGGAACTATAGTACCCTTTGAACCGTTACATAGTAAAAATTCTGTTTCATTTTTTTTGGGAAAAGGATTAAAAATTAAAAGGAAAAGAAAAAAATCTTGGTATAATTAGGAATTTTTCTTAATCACTATATACATAAGCATACAATTAGAAATAAACGATAAATAATTTTCCTGAAAATGTATCTTTTTTTTAAATATTTAGTTTATATTATTTTCCAACTAATATAATGCAACAAAAATTAAATATTTTATGATAAAATACAGAAAAAAAATGTAAATAACAAAAACTTAAACAACGGAAATAGAAACTAAAACAATTTAAAAGCCGTGAAAAGTATTAAAACATTCCCTTTTAAGGACAAAACACAGTCTTACTCCACATTTTTTGCACATAATTGTTGTTTTATTAACATTTACTTTTGGAACTAAGGTCAAAATATACTCTCCTCGAGAGCGAAAAACCTGCAAGAAATAAAGAAAATAGATATTTAAAGGAAAATTTTCCATTAAGAATTAGTATTATGTTTTAAATTAAGAATACAATTATTTTGGAAAATAAACAGTAGCAATATATTTAAAAAAATATATTAAATAATATTCAACAGCAGGAGAAAATTTTACTCTGTAATAGGACGAAGGGAACTACAGTTCCCTTGAAAAAAAGTTTCTCCTGAACACTTAGAAAATAAATAAAAAATGTTTTCTTTTTGAAAAACCCAAATTTAACATTAACTCTGTTAGAGAAAAAATCCTGGAAGACTTTAGGGAAATATAACCTATAAATAAACCAAGATAAACTTACCTTTCTTGGTGGATAAGGCATGATCGAAAAAAATCTTGGTAAACAAAGTTTAAAACTCAAAAAAAGTAGGATAATAAACAAAACACAATTCAAATAAGCGAGGGAAGATGAAGAAGAAGGTTCTAGAGACTGTCCAAAGAGGTCACATCGTAGGTGTTGTTAGTAAAAGTTAGAAAATATGACATCACAAACTCAGGGGAACCTCAGTACCCTTTGGCCAATAAAGGGTTAATCAGGTGTCCCAGAAAGTTGACTTCTGATACCACAAAGAGACACTTATCCTTTTCAGTGTAATGCCAAATTTCTTTAATATATTTAACAAGGCTCTAAGTCTTTGATTATGCTGTTCTTTATTCTCTTACCAGAAACTAAAAAATCGTCTGCTTGATTTATTAAGTTTTCCATCGGCTTTATTATGGCAAAGATTTACTACATCATTTATTATTTACATATGATAAAACAAATTGTTATTATTATCAGCCTGTTATTGCAAGTATATTTCAACTTTTAGGCTTCTACTAGTTAACGGGATATGGTCTAACTTCCCGCCAGGAGCAGGCGTATTAGAAAGAAGTGGCCAGGATTCGATACTGTAACGTTACTAGCACACCTGTCCTACCACTCTTATATACCAAGCCCATGGATTATTTGAATAATTGAGTTAAATTACTGTCATTTAATAACTTTCATTGATATTATTGCTAAACTAGAGATATTACACACATACATATATTCTATATACACACAAAAATAAGTATCGTTTCGGCCCGATACCAGGTCTGCGGCGGTAATTCGGATTCTGTTTCAGCTAAAAATTTGGTTTTGGTCGGACACTAATATATATAAATATATATAAATATATATATATATATATATATATATATATATATATTTTGTTTGAGTGTACATTGCATTTATCAGTTATCTTTCAGATAAGATATAAATAAACAGAAATGACATGAAAGAAAATCTTGCTTATAATGAGAAATTAACTTCAAAATTGTACCGAACTATTTACAGATTTTTTGACTGCTACTCCGGATTATTCTTATATTTTTTAACATATTTATGGCTCCAGACGACATATCTCACAAAAAAAAGTCAGTCCCCACTAGCTAACGACAAGATAACTTGGCGCGGGCCACCGGTCCCCAGTAGCTAATGACGATGTATGTCGCAATCGGTTTTTCACTTATTGAACATCCTCAGCTTCACATGAGATAAGTAGTCGTGACTGAGGCACATCCTAGCGGATCCACGGAGACTTAATAAGTACATCTAGCGGCCGCTAGGGTGCAGGGGTGTCTCTATCGCGGAAATATTTGTTTCGGCCAGGTAGCTGCCTATCATCTGGGTCGTCCGTATGGGGAAGCCCGTCTCACCCCTTTTTTACCTGATAAATTTTTTTTTCTGTCCCTTATCCCTCCCCCGGGTACCATCAGGGGTCTTGAAGGACATATCTACCATTATTAATTTCAAGTTCTAGACGCTCTGAGCGATAGTCCTTTGTGTTTTTTGGTCATATTCACTGTTTTATTTCTCCAGTTTTGGTGTTAGTATAGTATGTTCCGAAAAGTGTTCACTGATAGGGAGATTTGGGAAATTTTGAACGAACGTCCAGAAGAGGGCAGTCTTCCTCCGGGGAGCCCATAGAACAAGAACCTGTTGCTCAGTTTTTTATCCATCTAAAAATTTGTAAATTATTAAAATATTACTTCAAATAAAAAAATATTACATATTAAAAAGTTAATTAAATTAAAAAAAAAAGTATATAACCTAATAACATTATTATATTATTGTTCATTATTACCTTCTTAAATCATGTAATCTGTTATTGCAATTGATAATCTAGCATTTTTATTTATTGAAATAATGATAAAGATATTATAGAATCATAAAAAATAAATAAATCAATAAGAAATAGTCGGAGAAGGTCATGAGGAGTTGAAGGAGTTGAGGCGGTCAGTGGTGGAGAGTGGCCTGTACACCTTAGCTTGGGGAGTGTAAAAGCTGGCATACCCGCTTTGCTTCTCAGTGCAATTTTCGTTCCGAGTGCTTAGCTGTTAAAGGGTTAAATAAACTGTCAACCATCATTTATACAATAAAATTTATACCAAGGAAAAAAAATTCCTAATAGAATCGATGGAAATTTACGTTAGCCACTGTTTAAAATGCTATAAAGACCATTAAAAACAGATACGTGATACCTGATTTAAAATTGAATGCAAAGCCATTTTTATTCAAAATAATTTTCATAAAAATTATTTCATATAAAATTAAATTATTATATAGTATTGTTAGTGGCATTATTGCCAACAATCCGTCATATAACTACAAAAATATGTAATAAGAGAAATAATTAAAATGAAAAAAAACAAAAACATTTTGTAGTAATATAAAAAATTATATTTTATTTAATTTAACAATGGAAACAAAAATGACAAGACATTGAATGATCGAACAGACCAACTTAAAACATTGAATTTGGCAAATTAACTGATTAAGGAATGAATAATTTAACAGAAATATAAATTTATAAAGGTAATTTAACAGAAATATAAATTCATAAAGGAGCAGAAATTTACTGATTCCATGGATCAACAAGATACTGTGAAAAACGAGCTATGCTATTAACCCCTCTTACTTCTTCATCCACCAATGGTAACTTTGTTATCGAGAAATCTTCATACAGATCTGATATCTAAAACAATATGAAGCAGTTTAGTAAAACAGCAAAATATATTACTGAATCTATAAGTAATGACATGGAAATTAGCAAACTTCCTTTAAATACTGCCGAAAGGAATTGAAGAATATTGCGAACAATACTACTGGCATAATTGGGATAATCTGAACTCAACAGCATCTATCTCACTGTTTAGCTAATTAGATGCATGCTAGCATGTTCTATTATGTATATTTAACTAACTTAATGTTACATAATTATATTACTGGTAAAAACTGGTATTATGGTAAAGACTTTATTTCTATCATTATTTTTTACATCTGTTGAATTGGTTGTATATAGTTGTGTATTTTTGCCTTTTTTGGTGGCAAGCTGTACATAAATAGTTAGGTTCTCTGTATTAATATATCTTTATTTCTGTTATTATACGTATTTTAGCTATAAATGGTTTTTTAAATAGATTGCATATATATATATATATATATATATATATATATATATATATATATATACATACACATACTAAAGTCTACTTATTGTATTGCATGGAACTAGTCTCACAATAGTTTAGACAACTCGAGTTATGTCAGTTGATATTTAAATACATTTATATTTAATTTATGCTTGGAAAAAGATGGCAGAATAGCCAGTTGCTCAACAAACATTATAATTATAAAGCATACCTGAGGTTATAGTATAGAAACATAAATAAGTTCAACTGATTAAATATTACTTATTATGTTTTGTATATATCACCTGATCTAAATATTTTGACTGAAGTTTAAATCTAGAGGTACACATTGCACAGGGTGCTTTATTAGCTAGAGGTGATGGAATAAGTTGGTTCACAATAATATTATGTGTGTCAATATGGGATTCTGCTAATTCTTGCACCAGTCTTTCGGTTTCATAAATAGAAAGAAACTCAGCTATACAAACACAGACAAAAGTCGTTAAGTCCTGAAAAAAAAAAGTGGATAATTTTTATAAATAACTGTATTGAATAATTGAGAACAATTATCATATAAAAAATACTGTAATAGGGATTCAAAGTATGTTTTAGATTATTTTAAAGTGTTAAAGGATTCATGAACAGAAAGGTTTAAAACTATTCAACGTACTATTACATCACCTTAATTTCTTAATGTATATTATATCTGGTGTTACTGTACAATGAGCAACCTTGATCACATACCCTACACATAAGCATGGCCAATTACAAATATAATCATGGCTCTTAAGTAGTTAAGGGAGAAAAACTTTTTAAAAATTCTTGATTCAATTTGCTTACATTAATCATTAAAATTTAATACCAATCCAAAATTGCTAAGCAATTAAGTGTTCTAGTAATATAAAATTGATCAGCATTAACATTCAGGGGAATTATACTTAGTAACTTTCTGTTTGCAGTGTCTCAGAAAAGGATAGAGTAGGTTAACCACTGATGAAACAAGAAAAAATACTAATAGTCATTATTAACTAATGAAAGAATTTAAATCCTATACTTTCCAACTATTCCCTCCTGATTTTAAACAATATGCCAGACAATAAGCTGGTCCCAGAGTTCTACTGAACCTCCAAAGTAGACGACATTGCTCAATTAATCTCTCTTAAAGATGCATTAAAATTTCCCTTGAAGATGCATTAAAATCTCTCTTTAAGATTGTTTAATGCCTTAACACCTACCAATATGGGTAATTGAAATTGCCAACTTATTCAGACAATCTGTGATGTATTGCACAACTGCAATAAGAAATCAATGAATACCTGAAATATGCTAAACCTATTTTTATTTTTTTTTTCATACCAGGAGCTTTAGATGTTACATTAATAAAATTTAAAGCATTTTATTTGTTTAGTTTTATTTAATATGATGTTATTTTATTTTCAATAAAATTTTAACTTTCAGATAAAAATTTGTTTATCTTATCAATTTGAGGGTTTACCACTTATAATTCTTCTTCTGTTTCAATTGCCAATTTTCAACTTATAGATACTTTACAGAAGTAAAGTTTCGAAGATGTAAAAAAGTGTTTAGTAACTAAAATGATCTATAATAATTGCACACTTGAATAACACAAACTGAATAAGCCTACTTATAATTTTTAATGACACGTTATTGCAAGAAATAAAATATAAAACCAGATATTCTTTTTTTGATGCTATAGAACATATAGATTCTTGGTCATGCAATTTGGTTTCTTAAAGATATATATCGCTTTCAGTGGCACAGAAAGCTTGCAACAAAGCATGGTCTTATGGTGTAGAAGCTCAGCATCTATAGCTTCAAAGGGAATGGTATTAGAGCCAATTTGTCAGTGTCCGTGCCCACTAATAGGGACAGACCTCTTGAGTTCAAGGACAGTGACATAGTGGTCTAGGTCCATGGATTAAGGCTGCTCATAGTCAGCATGCAAACAAGGACATATCAAGATACTCGGTTAAATACATGGAGTAGAGTCATCAGTCTTATGCCCGATCAGTGTGAGTTGTATTCAGTAAACCCATTGCTCACATAACTGGAAGGGGTGACTTTCCTGTATTATCGTTTATTATGTATGCAGTATGTATGTATTATGTATTGTCGACCATCCCAGTACTGTGCTCTACATTTCTTAGATTTGATTACTTATTACAAGCATCTTAGGCTGCTTGGCAATCCCCCCCCCCCCCCCCATCAAGATACATCAATATGTTTACTTCTAAATATATAGACATTATTTTATGCATCCCTTATATCCTATTTTTTAAAGCTTTAATAATTGCATAGGCATTGATGACCTGATGGTTAAACATGGCAAAGTAAAACAAAACAGGCAAAAAATAATAGAGAATAAAACTATCAACAAACCAGAATTTAAAAACATTTTTCCCAGAAAACATTTTAAAGAAATATTTGCCCTCAAAATTAATACAAACACATTTTTAACATGATCCCTCATCAAGATTATGAATTATAAATAAATACATTTCAATTAAGTTCCTTTCCACTCGAGCCAAATTATGATTAAAAAATCTTTTTGGGACCCACCACTTTACATTTCTTACAACATGGTGTAACGGAAAGTTATAAATAAAGCTAGTAAAGAATGGATACTACAAAAATTAATCACTGGATTTTTGAATTGCTGATTGATGTGTCGTATTGTTTCCAAAAGTTCTTCTACTCTGAGCGAAACCGTGTCCATGTTAAATTCTCCCATTCCAAATAATGCTGACATCTGAAAAAAAGTTCTTATGATTTTCAGTTTATATAAAGAAATTCAAATCAAAATTCAATAGTATTTTTTAACATAAACCTGGGTAATTAGTGGAGATATTTTCATTTTCAACTTCAATAATCTTCCTAATCCTTTTTCTATAACATGAGGGAATGATAACAACCTTAAAGTGTGGCCAGTGGGAGCAGTATCAAAAACAACTACTGAAAAATTCATCCCTCTCACTAATCTAGAAACATAAAAATATTATGTGATAGAATCAAACTAATGCATTATTTAAAATAGTAGGGATATATTTATACAATACTGTTTGCTTTTGTACCAGAATAATGGATTAATCTTCTTCCAAATTGCTACCATCTTTTCTTTAGTGCAGTGCAGCAAGTTAAATAGTTAAATAAAGTGGTTTAATCATTTAGATTATATAAAGTATTAAATAAAGTGCAATGTAAACTGAATAAAAGTTTAATTTTTTTAAAAATATTTTTGAGTACTGCTATAAAATAAATATCTATTAATGCAGGTTGGAATCAAACCTAAACCACGGGGCATATCATGATGGTCAAAGAAAACATTCAGTACAATAATTGAAAATCTAATAAATAATATAAGATATTTACTTTTCAGTTTACTAGGCTAATGGAAGAAATAATTACACTCCGCCACAAAAAAATTGGACACATTGATTTCTTCCCTATAATTTATTAAATGAGTTTATTATTTGTAATGCACTTAAAGTTAAGGAGAGATTTGTCAGGGAATGAAACCTACAGACTAATGGCCTTATCTCCTGCCCTATTACTCCTGAAGGGATTATTTAAAAGTATATGAACCAAAATTCCTTCATACATGCTAAATTACAAAAAAAAATTACACATTCCTAATAATTAACCTTTAAAAAAATATATTAAATGTCGTTTTTTTTTTTTTGGGGGGGGGGAGTTGTGACCCAATGTGCCCTTATATAACAGTGATTGCTTAAGCATTGCAGAGCTTTATGGCAATCCTTGACAACTATTTAGGAGTTGCTAACCACCAAGATGGCCTAACAGAATAGCTATCCAATATAACTGATAACCATATAAGATAAATTAAGTCAAACATATTTTAAAAATGTATGCTAAACTTGCTTCATAACTTCAGCATAGCTCACAGCTTCATCTATACCAGGAAATGTCCCAAAAATTTCTTGAACAAATGATTTAGTTGAAGTACTTGGAACTGATTCTTCTTCTTCCTCAGCAGAAGACATTTCAGCCATTTCTGCAAAACCAATGCCTGGATCAACTTCCTGAAAACATAAAAACTTAGTAACTATTTAGTTGGTTCATATTTAAATCATAATAAAGATAAAAGACTTTGAGAAACCTTTCAGTCAGCTTATCTGAATCTGCCATAACTGAAACCTGATTAATCTGAAACTCACTGGCAGTCACCAGACTTACGTTACACCGGTTAGCATCGATAAATAACAATGCTACAATTAGTTGTCTTTATAGTTATTTTTACTGTTATTGTCATTGTTATTTAACAATAGTATCTTTATACTATTCCATAAAGATACATAACATCAGTTTCCAAGAATAACAGCTAGGGTAAACCATACAGTTATTGATACCCTTAAGACTACTTTTTTGTGGAGAAATTAAAAAAAAAAAAATTTTATGAACGGATCATATTGAAACTTCCTATACTTCCTGTTTATCTATCCTTATACAGACCCATGAGGTTTTTTTTGGGGGGTCAAAAGTTCAATAGTTTTACCATATGGCAATATTTATTGTTAAAAGTGCAAAAACTAGTTATTGACACCCTGTGGATTTAATTGTTAAATCTTCCCTATGGTTAGTTTGTTAAAGTCTTACTTGATAGATGACTTAGAGGACCCTTCAAACATTAGATTCATGTATATCTTTAAATAAAATTAGGATTTGCTTACTTATTTCTTTAAGTTAAAGTTGGGGTGTCAAATACTTTATGGTTTACCCTATCATATTAAGACAAATTGGGGCCCAAGTAAGTGGATGGTAAATGAAAGAGAAGTTAGCAATAGACCTGTTCCAATGATTTATTTTAGCTCAAAAACCATGAAACATCCTAAATTACTTTCTAAATCATTCTAAGTATGTCCTGATATAGTAATAAAGGGTGGTGTAGGGAATTGGCGACCCCATCGCACAGTCATTAGACTGCAATCAGCCACTGGTCTTCCAGGTTGGGATAACAATAAAAACATTGTTATTGTATATATATATATATATATATTATAACAATATATTCCTCCTTATTGTATATATATATATATATATATATATATATATATATATATATATATATATATATATACGGTACTCTATATACAGCACACTACACACATACCCTCCACATTATAGACAAAGGTCAATTAGGGTCACCTTCCCTAGGTAACCCCACCACAAGACTAGGGTTGGAGGGCCTGAAGCTGGAGCTCTTCAGGCAAAACTAGATCAGCTAGATCAATATAGAGTTGATATTGCTGCAATATGAGAAGTACGGTGGATTGGCTAAGGCACTCTAGTAAAGAGAAACCATATCTTCTGCTGCAGCTGTCATGAGAAACACCACCTTTTTGGCACGGGATTTATTGCTAGTAGAAGATTCAGACTGACTATTTAAGCAGTCAGCCCCAGAATATGTGTACTATGCATCAAGGGGAAATTTAAGAACTATAGCCTATTCAGTATCCATGCACCAACAGAGATGGCAGATGAGTCTGATAAAAAGGAATTCCATGAACTTGAAGCAACCTTAAACCAGTCTCCAAATATGAAATTAAAATTATTGCGGGAGATATGTATGCAAAGGTTGGGAGAGAAAGTATTTATATCCCAGTCATAGGCTTATAAGCTTTGATCCTCCCCATCTTAATGTATGGCTCTGAGACAAGGACCATCTCGAGGTCTGACGAGCAGAGGCTCCTCAAGTAAAAGTAAGTGGAGGCAACTTGGAGCTTCAAACGCTTGATAGACAGCTGGAAATTATGAGAGTCATCCGCATTCGGAGGCTTAGATGGGCTGGACACATTTCCGGAATGCCAGAACAGAGTACTCAAAGAAGGATGATGTCCGAAAAAAATCTACGGGTCAAGAGGTGCATGTAAAAATTATAATTGTCTCTTTGAACCAACATAAGCAGTAATAAAAATTTTAAGGTATGGATGAAAAATCCCTTGCTCTTCCGCAGAATCCAAGTGTATGTGCAGCTTTGGCTGTGTATATCTTATTCATCATTAAGGCTACAGTGAACGATCCACTAAAATAACTTCTTATTCACTACTCAACCTTTCCAGTGGGAAATACTACAAAAGTTTGAATTAACATGTAAGTAATACTGCAATGTGTGATAATACTGCCTAAAGCCCTTATTGACAACATAAAATCGAATACACTGAGAAATATTCTAATAAAGTAAAACGAGGTCTTCATTAGCTCCTTTAACAAACGGGATTGCTTAAATATACATATAAATTAATCATTAAGTCACATCTCAAAACACTTAATTATATATTTTTATAATACTCATAAAAAGCAATCACTATTTACATTGGAGCAAAATTGATTAACAGAATATTAATTAGGGGAACTGAGTACATACCATAGCATATAAATTATCAAAACCTTTCACTTTAGCTGGATTTTTAGAGAACTTCTGATCAAAGGCATCAGATATATTATGAGCCGGATCTGTAGATATAATCAGCACTGAATCTCGAACTTTTGATAGTTGAATAGCAAGGCTGCAACTGTAAAACAAATGCTTATGAGAAATAAATATAATGAGAGAGTTAGGTTTCTTTAAATTGGGGGGGAAAATGGGAATATCAAAATGTTCAGTAAATAATTTTATCATTATCAAACATAATCTAAAATCATATGTGATAAATATTTTGTGTCTATAGAAAAAAAAAAACAAAAAAAAAAACCAGTTTCAATTAGTCATTAGGAAACAAAAAGACTCATAGGAGGAAAAAGGAGGGGAAGAAGCCATTATTTTGGCTGTCTTTATCTAGCTCAAAATGTCTGGTACACTACTTATTTAGATTTCCAGGACATTAGAATGAATCTAACTGAAAATTCTTATCAGATAGGATGACTGATTATCAGGATTTTCAGTCAAAATGTTTATATTTGGAGAGACTACTTTTCAATCCAAACATGTGGATCTTCATCAGGGTTAAAATGAAGACAAATATATGAGCAACATGTAAAGTATCTTTGCTAGAAGATGAGATTAATTACAGACGGTAACAATACCAAGTAACAAAATAATGGAAACAAAATCCAGCTGATGGTATGTTTAAAAGACATGGGTACTTATGAAATCAAATAATTACATAAAATGTAGTAAAAATAGATGTGAATATTTGAATAAGGAGCTGGTTAACATGATAAAATAAAATCTGATATTTACCATGTTGATTCCAGAGTGATACAGAGGCTGAGGGAAAAATTATAAGGTGAGAGGTGGTAGGATTTAGTTTGAGGACTTTAAAAGATTTATTTTGGGGAAACCCGAAGTTTTTGAAATGAGAGGCTACATGGCAACAAAATGTTAAATGAATGCACAAAAATAGGAATAGTTAAAACTAACAATATAGGTATAGTATACAAATGTTTATATCTGGACTAGTATAATAGGATAAAAGTGAAAGTATACACAAGGTAACAAGCTATACAAAAAAAGGGAAGTTATATAGCAATAGGGGTAATGATAATAAAGAGGTACATTGATAATTGTGGATACCTATGAAATCTAAAACTAGGATTTGAGGATGCAGAAGATGTTAGAGTAAGTAGATGAAATTACCTCTTTATCTACTTTATGGTTTGCAGGATTATTTCATTCCAGATGGATGAATATGGATTTTGAGAGGAGCCATTTATCATGTACTGTAGCTAATACGGAGGGGTTCTTAAAGTCAAAGGAATGGTTTTGGGTAATGCATATTCTGCCTATTTAGATGTTGAAATACTGAGGCAAGGCGACATGGAAGACCAAAATCATGATGGCAGGATGGATTGGTCCATGATACCACCCATGAAGAAGATTTTTGATTAATTATTAAGAAGATTATCCCCTTATTATTAAAAACATTGCAGCCTATTTCACTAAAAGTAAACTTTTGTCTTGAAACCTAATGTCCGAGAAGTAATAAGACAAATTATTTTTTTCAAAATGAGAATCAGTTCATTTTTTTTTTTTTTTTTTTTTTTTTTTTTTTTATAAAACTTTCTTCTTCTCTTTGACCCTACAGATTGATGTGATCCTTGGCCTCTTCAATAAGCTATTGCCAGTCAGTCCGATATTGTGCAGTCACTCACCTAGTTACAGATATTCAATAGGTGACTATTCATATATTAAGAAAAGACAAAATGTCAATAGATCGTGGCATTGGTTTGACAAGGTTCTAACTGACATTTTTGGCAGAATTGAGCTTATTCTTTATTTGACATATAATATAGTTATAGTAAAAAAATTACTAAAGTGACAAGGTTCTAACTGCGAGAAAAACATTTTTAACACTAAACCTACAAGAGCAGTCAAATGACTGCTGTGTAGCCAGGTATACATTTATATATAATTATATATTTATATAATTTATATATTTATATAATTTGCGGCAACACTGACAAAGGCAGGTTTCTATTAGAAATAGGTGCTGCTACAATTACAATCAACTGGAAAAGACTATATTGTTGATTTCAAAAGCGCTCATTTGACCGCCATCGGTAGAAATAGGTATATATAATATGTCGGTAAGTTTAGAGTTAAGCATCACTTTGACAAGATTCTATCCGCAACACACCTGTTATCATTGTGATTGTAATGTAAACAGTTCTTATTTTGATCTCTTGTTTGGGGGATGTGTTGGTGTGTTCTACACTTGTGAGGTTTTATAAACAGTAAGCAGAGCTCCAGGATTGTTTTAAAAATGGATTCATCTCAGAGTGATATTAGTTTATCCGATATTTTAAACACATATTCAGATAATTTCATTCCTCCAACGGAGTCGGAAGATTCAGAAGATGCTGTTAATTATATTTTTGGAAAAAAGTAAGTAAAATACTTTTAAAGGTTACTATCTAAACATTTTCTTTCAAATATTATGTTTAACAGTTTAGTATTGATGCATAACATAAACAGAGATGTTTTTCAAGAGTCCAATGAATAAAGTGCAAAATTTATATTATAAAATTAATATTCTGCTTAACTCATAAGAGTCCAATTTTTTTCACAGAAACAAAAATAATTCAAAACCTCGCCGAAAATGAATTAGGTTTGGAGAAAATTCCCCCTTGATGGAAAAAACTCAGAATGATGCAGACGGAGATTTAAATGATATTGGTCAGAAAAGCGAGAATTCGGCAATAACGCGTCCTATATGTGAAGGTTCCAGTGATTCTGAAAAGTAAGATAGTTTTATTATTGGGATTTTTTTTTAAAGAGATCTTAATTAATTTAAATAAACCGCTGCTTTAAGAAAACTTTCTGCCAAATCCCCGTGAGGAGAACGGTCTACAGTCTACGGGATAACGGGATATTGTCTAGTTAATTAGTCTAGTCAGTATAAATAAACTATCTGTTGCTTATTGAAGAAATTTTATTTTCAAAATTCATATAAAATCATTCAAATGAGAGCTTCTGACTTTAAAAACTTCTCTGAAACTAAGAAACTACTTAACTACAAAACAGTGTCTTATACATAAGTATCCAAGATTCAACATACACAAGCATTTGGGGAGATTTTATACAAAACGAGTCATGATGAATTAGAGCCCTATAATGCTGCAAACATTAAGTTCATGGAAACTCCAAAACAGCGCAATAAGTCGAAGAAGTCTAAGCAGTAGCAAACTGAGACTTCACATCTGTCTGTTTTTGAAGTACGTCCAAAAGTTCTACAATGTACCACCACAATACCGGACCTTAAGAAAAAAGACATTATAAGTGCTTATCCTTACATGCCCCTTCAGGATCGAGAGATCCACAATGCCATCTTGAACTAGAAAGCAGAAATTCTCAGACTTTTTGTGCAAAGACAATTAATTTTATAAAAAAATATTATCAAACTCATGTAAAACTTGAAAGTTAGGTATAAAATAGTTATTTATTAGTTTAATCTTGTAAATATTTATTTCAAAAAATAAACTATGACATTTTCGCTCTACGCCTGATTTTTACTAGCATTTTCAATTTGACATGGTAGTTTGTGCAGTTAGAACCTTGTCACTCTTAAGTTGATCAAAGTTGGGAGTGACAAGGTTGTAACTGCAAAAGTAAATAGTCTGTATACATACTATGTGACAAACTAAAATGCTATGTTACCTCTTATCTGATTTATAAAGTAGTCAGTAAGCCCTCAGAAAGCATAAAAAACAAATTCATCAATAAATAAATAAAATATTGCAAAAGGAAACTTCAAACTTGTCTTTCTCAGAAGTTATTCTTGAGCAGTTAGAACCTTGTCAAAACAATGCCACGAGATCTGCTAGCTAGAGGAACAGTCCGACCCCTCCCCACATAAATTCCCCGAAAATTGCGATATTTGGGGAAGAGGATAGTGAAGAGAAGAGATTGACTTGGCTTGGACACATGCGCTTGTCTGGAACAACTTGCTCAGTTTTATTCTTATTCTTAAATTCTTAAATAGTTTTACATTTACAGAGATGAGAGATAGTCAACTGTAAATCTTTACCATAGGTTAAATGATGATCAGGATTTAGGTGGATTTTGTTATGACAATGAAATTGTGGATCGGACCAGGTCTGGCTATGATGGATAACGTTTTTCGCGAAGTTGATTTTTTGGTGAAGTGGATATTGGGAAAAATAGTTTAAGATTCGGCCAGAATAAGTGGGTTTGGTGTACCAATTAGTGGATGTGGTATTGTCTGGGTTTCTTGTGATGGAAATGTCTAGGAATGGAAGGGTACACTTGGTTTCCAATTCAATAGTGAAATGAAGACGTGGATGGTAGGAGTTAAAGGCAGGGAAAATATCAGTAATAAAGTTGGGATTGAGAATAAGTAGGAGGTCATCTACATATTTTTTAATGAAAAAAATATCATTGGGGAATTTAGGTAACACAGAATCTAGTGGGTCGTTGAGAACAATACCGGAGAGGTCGGGAGCTAGACGGGAGCTAGGAGAAAATATTGGTTTTGAAAACAAAAATATCCGGAATTACTGCATAATGCAAGGGAGTCAATGTAGGCTGATTTATTGAGTTTACTATGGGATTCTAAAAGGTTCCATTTTTCTTAAACGATTTGGAGGGCACGATCCGTCCGGATGTTTGTGAAAAGACTCTCGGCGTTGAAAGAGGCTAAGACAAAATTATCGGGAATTTTTATAGTTTTTAATTGTTCTAAAAGATGGAAGGAATTTTTTATGTTGTATGGATTGCTATGGCTAAGGGATTGTAAAGGAGGGAGAAGGAATTTGCTGAGCTTAGTGGAGGGAGAATGAATATTTGAAATGATGGGACAGATGGGATTTCACCACCTCTAATTCTAATTCCATACACCTCATCCCCTCACTCATCACAGACCTGAACACATACATAGAGATAACATCTTAACCCTATTAAACAAATAAATACCCCTACTTACAGATACGTTATCTCCTATAATTCTACTGCTCCTCGTTGTTACGGTCTACCAAAAATCCATAAACCCGGTAATCCCATCCGTCCCATCATTTCAAATATTAATTCTCCCTCCACTAAGCTCAGTAAATTCCTTCTCCCTCCATTACAATCCCTTAGCCATAGCAATCCATACGACGTAAAAAATTCCTTCCATCTTTTAGAACAATTAAAAACAATCAAAATTCCCGGTAATTTTGTCTTGGCCTCTTTCGACGCCGAGAGGCTTTTCACAAACATCCTGACAGATCATGCCCTCCAAATTGTTGAAGAAAAATGGAACCTTTTAGAATCCCATAGTAAACTCAATAAATCAGCCTACATTGACTCCCTTGCATTATGCTGTAATTCCGGATATTTTTGTTTTCAAAACCAATATTTTCTCCAAACTTCTGGCCTTGCAATGGGTAGCTGTCTAGCTCCCGACCTCTCCGGTATTGTTCTCAACGACCTACAAGATTCTGTGTTACCGAAATTCCCCAATGATATTTTTTTCATTAAATCTTCCTACTTATTCTCAATCCCAACTTTATTACTGATATTTTCCCTGCCTTTAACTCCTACCATCCACGTCTTCGTTTCACTGTTGAATTGGAAACCAAGTGTACCCTTCCATTCCTAGACATTTCCATCACAAGAAACCCAGACAATACCATATCCACTAATTGGTACACCAAACCCACTTATTCTGGCCGACTCTTTAACTATTTTTCCCAACATCCACATCACCAAAAAATCAACTTCGCGAAAAACGTTATCCATCATAGCCTGACCTGGTCCGATCCACAATTTCATTGTCATAACAAAATCCGTCTAAGAAATATCCTAGTCTTATCCGGGAAGGACTAGGACGGGAATTACTAGGAATCCGACCCTGTACCTCTCCTAGACAAGTGTAATGTAGTTTATCGTATCCAGTGCTCCATGCTTAATTGCAACAGTTGCTATATCGGTGAAACCAAAAATTATTTTAAAAAACGGATTTACCAACATAGATATAGTATTTCCACGCGTAATTCATCTACGTCAAAATTAGCAGAACATGTCATCGCCCACAACCATTCCTTTGACTTTGAGAACCCCTCCATATTAGCTACAGTACCAAACCACGATAAACGACTCCTATCAGAATCCATTTTCATCCATCTGGAAAAAAATAACCCTGTAAATCATAAAACAGATAAAGAGATAATTTCATCCACTTATTCTAACATCTTCCGCATCCTCAAATCCTAGTTTTGATTTCATAGGTATTTGCCATTATCGATGTACCTCTTGTATTATTATTATCGTTATAATATTATTATTATTGTATAACTTCCTACTGTATATTTTTAAATTTTTTATGCATTGTTACCTTATGTATCATCTCAATTTTGTTATTATTGAGTCCAGACATAACAATTTGTATACAGTACCATCTATTTTGTTAATTTTTCCTCTCTAATCCAGTTGGTTTGTCAAATAATTTGCAAAACAGTCTACTGCTATCAAGTTAATGATATTTTTCAATCCATCAATATTTAAAGAAATGCATTTGGCATTTTTTTCATAATGAAACTAATTTGAAGCTAATTTGATACTGAAAAAAACTATAAGCATTGAGAAACAAATTTAAACATTGAGGAACAACTGATGTTGGGTTCTTGGAAGTTAGAGGTGAATGCTTGTTTAGATCACATAAGCTCTATTCCAGTAATCAATTCACATTTATTTTTCGTAACACTTAATTAAGAAAATTATAATTTAAATATTTTTTTTTTAAAGTAACAAATAATCCAACCTCGTTCAATAAATTTTCACTCAGTAGTCATGTAGCCTTTCACTTCAAAAGCGTTGGGTTTCCCCGTCATAAACCTTTGAAGTCATAAACCATCCCCTACCACTACCTCTTACCTTATTTTACCTTCAGTTTTTGTATCTACCTTGACTCAGAAGGTAAATATCAGATTCTTTTTTATCTTGCTAACCAGCTACTTATTTAAATATTCATGTATTATGTTTACCATTTTTTATATAGTTCTGTAACATATTCATTTATTGTCATCCTCTAGCATAGATACTCATATATTTGTTTTCTTTTATACCTGATGAAGATCCACAAGTTGGATCGAAACGTTGGCTTTCGAAAATAATTTTTTTTTTTAAACTCAAAATCCTGATCATCATTCAAACTATCGTTTTAAATTTACTGTATTCAATACTATGTTGGAAATCACCAATGAACAGCAGAAGAATCTGTTAAGAAATTCTTTAAAAGCAGCTCTTGGTTAATAATATTTGAACAGGATTCTTCTTCCGTTTTTTGTTTGTTTTTCATTAGAGTATGCCAAATAATAACTTAGGGAAAATAATCAGTTACTAAATGTTTTTAAAAAGACAACATTTTTTCCTCTCAAATCCAGTTGGTTTGTCAAATAATTCGCAAAACAGTCTACTGCTATCAAGTTAATTATATTTTTCAATCCATCAATATTTAAAGAAATGCACTTGGCATTTTTGTCATAATGAACCCGGCTGAAGCTAATTTGATACTAAAAAAACTATAAGCATTGAGAAACAAATTTAAACATCGAGGAACAACTGATGTTGGGTTCTTGGAAGTTAGAGGTGTATGCTTGTTTACATCACATAAGCTCTATTCCAGTAATCTATTCACATTTCTTTTTCGTAACAGTTAATTAAGAACATTATAATTTAAATTTTCTGTTTTTTTAAGGTAACAAATAATCCAACGTCGTTCAATAAAACTTTGAAACTTGCGTGCAATTTTGTGTCATAAATGCTAAAACATGCAGCATAAAACTTCTAATAAGTAATTATACTGGAGTATGACTAAACTACTGTAATATGTAATTTGAGTTCTAAATTTTGATTTAGACTTTGAGTGTTGTTCTAAATTAATAAAAAAAAACAAAAATTTTAAAGGAGTCATTATTCTTAATAAAAATTCTTAGACAAATAGAGATGATACCAGCATTGAACATCTGGGTTCATTAAGCCCTTATTATTAATAACATTTATTTTTCTTCTCAAAGCGAATTTTCTAAACCTGAAATGGTTATAAGCTCAGAAACATCTCTATAAAAAGGGATCTCAATTTTAGACCTTAGGCTATTAGTTAGCACACTGACTTTACACAACTTATGCAAACAATTCTCAATGCACATAGAAAGCATAGATTCAACAAAAAGTCCATAACAGCATTATAAGTTGAGAACAAAGCATCTACAACGATTACATGCTTAAAGTAACAATGAATTGCGATATAGCCATTTTTTTTCTAAAAATGTAAAACAAAGTTGTTGATCTAACAATTTTAAATATAATCATAGTTTTACTAAGGTTGAATTTTTCATAAAACTATCACTACTACTAAAATTTGGTGCTGTGTCGCATTTCTTAAGTCATAGCTTAAGGCAAGTAATGAGGATAGAAAGTTCTACCAGATAATAAATGGGCAGAATATTGACAATAAGAGCACTGATTATAAATTACCGAGGACTCAACTCCATCTACTGAACTACATCAAAATAAGTGGAGCTAACTAGAGATTAGTCCAGAAAACCATTTTTGAAAGTGGCTAACATGGATGAGGATGAAGAATTATTACCCTAAGCGAGGGAACAGTAGGAAACTGAAAAATAAAGATGCCCCAAAGCCTGACAGCTTACCAGAAGAGTAGTTACAAATAGTTCTCTCAATTGTTGATATTCAGCTCCTTATTGATCGTTAAAACAGTTTATTGTGCCAAGCAACCATATTGGAGTACCTACTTTCAAACCAATACATTATCAATAAACTCATTAAACAACCATGCAAACAATGGAAAAATACTCACAAAAAAGCAACCTTTAATGTGCTCTGGTGTCAGAAAATTAATATAGTATATAGGGACGACAAAAAAATAATTTCAGTAGATGGTCAATAAAGTCATCAAACTTTGCTACCCCATAAATATATCTATAAAAGGTTTTGATTATCGGAATCACAGCAAAATACAAATACTTCAAGCCAAATGATAGAGTGAAATCCAATGAAAAATGATTATTAATGATTAATTATAAGGGGATTAGTCTCATATAGAAAATACTAATAAGATTTACAAACATTAAATTACGAACCTGCATGTTGTTTTTCCAACACCTCCTTTGCCACCAACAAATATCCATTTTAAGGAACTTTTTTCCACAACGTTTCTTAAATCTGATTTATCATTTGAATAATCAAACGAACAACTGGCCATGTTTGAATTCAGACTAAAAGTTGACTGATAAATACGGAGCAAGCTAAACGTTCTGTAACGAGCCTTCATATATTGTCAAAGAGACACTATCATGTCTCCTTTAATACCCTCTTTATTGAAAAAAAAATAAATTAGTACAAAATACTCATAATAAGGTACGCTGATAGAACCAAAAAATTTAAATTTGTGCCTGCTACTTTATTTAAAAAACAACTAGTTTTTCTCTTACACGATCTGTACTTAGGGTTCTTTCTACAGTATTTCTTCTTATGGCCAATTTTTTTATAAAGAAAACATTTTAAAATAATTTATTTTTTTGAAGAGAAAAGATTTGGCTCCGCCGGGAGTCGAACCCGGGTCTCCTGCGTTACATGCAAGGATGCTAACTACTACACCACAGAGCTCGGCTCAAGGCAGAGCAAATCCTTCCTCTTCACTGATACCTTCGCATATCGCATTGATATCTTCATCCTCGCATGTAACGCAGGAGACCCGGGTTCGACTCCCGGCGGAGCCAAATCTTTTCTCTTCAAAAAAATAAATTATTTAAAAATAATTTAAAATGGTGGTCAGCCACGAACTAAGATTAGATTAATTAGAAAACATTTTACTTTCTTAACTGCAGTAGGGAACTTGGCCGGGATCGCTACTGCAATTAGTTTTGGAAATTTCTAGCGAAATGGCCTGGTTTAGAGCACTTAACAAATTATCGTACCTTGGTGATTTCTAGATGTTATGTTTCTATGTTTTGGTTCTGATTTAATTCATGGTTTTTTTGTAATTATTATGTTTACTGTAAAAGTTTGGTCTGTCTTTTTACCAGTCTGTCTTTTACTTGGTCACCTCTTTTTACCAGACCTCCGAGTTGGGCCCTGATTTCCTCGATTTCTCGACTAAGATCCGAGGTGCTGCTTCTGCTTTTCTCCTCTACCTTCCGTCTCTCCGCCAGTAATATAGCGGCTTCCTCCCTTCTAATGTTCTCTCGCAGCTCCTCCATAGTTCTGTTGGATTTTTCGGCGACCCTTCAAAGAATTCCGGATGAAAAACCAGTCATGACATGGCGAATTTTTTTTTCTCCAGCATTTTGGGATCTACGTCGTAGCAAAGTTTGCAGACACTATGGTACTAGTCCAACTCGGCTTCATTCGGCTTTTGTTATTTCTTGATGAGTTCGTAATACGCCGAATCTCCCTGAGCGCTTAGAGAAAATATCTCCGTTATTTCGTTCTCGGCATCTTCATAATCCGTCCATTCTTCTCCCGCCGTGTCGAACCAGTCCAAAGCGGCTTCTCTCAAGTAGCAAGGAAGTAACTTGAAAAACGCTTCGGGGCCCCAACCATTCGCATTCGCCACCCTTTCAAAGTGTCGGAAAAATCATTTAGGGTCCTCTCTAATACGGCCGCTAAAAGTGGGGACCGGAACTTTAACTCTTACAGGCCTCGACCCGCATTCCGACTTCGTATCCTCTCCGTCCGACGCCATGTTGGTTCTTGAATAGTCCTTACTGCACGTATTTATCATCAATCAAACATTGTCACACCCCTTCCCCGGCGCCTCCACCAAAAATGTGTCACCCCTCTCCTTAAATCTATTAGTCTATTGGGACACAGGGACTTTGGGCAAGGGTTGTGTGGAAATCAATTAAACTAAAGACTGTTTACATCATTTATTATTTACAATCAGTAGCGGATCCAGGGGGGGGGGCGCCCCCCGCGCCCCTGAGAGGTGAGGACACTCATAAAGTATTACTATTTCTATATAAAATGAGCTATATTTATTCATTTTTCAAGTCCATTAATTGAAAATGAATTGTATTTAAACATTTACAGTAATTGACAATGTCATTGTGTACTAATATGTATTTTAAATTAGGGCCTTCATTACTCATGAAATGTAAAAAAAAAGTGCGCCCCCCCTCCCAGAAAATTTCTGGATCCGTCACTGTTTACAATAAATAATCTGACAGGTCCCAACTACCAATACGGGTCTCATAACTACCTAAATACTTGGGGCCACTCATATACTCGATTCTTGGGGCTACTATACTACTCGAATCCCACTCCTGGCCTGTCGGTGCCTGCCCCAACCTCACTCTGTCTGCCTCAGACTGCCTGTCTATCCCAGACCTAGACTCTATCTCAGATTTAGACTCCCTCTCAAACAGAGACTGCCCCCGGACTCCCCCAGACTCAGAATCCCTCACAGACTGTCTGACTGTTTCTGCCACTCCCGGCCGCCCAGATTGCCTTACTGTCTCAGACTCAGACTGCCCCAGACCGTCTCCCTCTCAGACTGCCCCTTCTACTCTCCTGGGCCAGCCTCTTCTAGGAGTTACCCCTCTCTCTTAGGGTCTCCTAGGTTCAATGGCCTGTTAAGCTTTTCAGCTATGGTTTTTCACGTGTCAATATAATGCACAACTTATATATTTCTCACATACATTCAAAATATAGAATCATAATCTTATCTAAAATAAAAGAGCATAGAATTTCGCTTTGCATGAGTTACTTTAAGTTAAAATCGATTCCTAGTTTCGCCGAGACAGAATATAAAAAATCCCCAGTTTTTACCCTTTTTGTTACGCTGATGTGTAACGCCTGCTACCCCAAAAGTCCTAATCTAAATAAAAAATGTTAAAATGACAGCATCAAATTATTCCTAAATCGATCTCCTTACATTTAAAATGAACTTCATCCTATGTAGAAAAAGTATTTACAACTTTTTTATGTAACATTTTTAGTATCTCTTTTCGAATGGTAGGCATTTGAGCATGTGCATAATTCAGTTTTCAGCCAAAAAGGTAAAAAAAGGCAATTCTTGATAACCGGTGGATGTTGCAGCCCTACAGGAAAAGCGGTGGAAGGACAATGATTTAGTTTCATTGAATAAATACATAGTTGTGAATAGTGGAAACAAGACCAACTATTATGGAACTGGGTTAATAATAAAAAAAAATCCCTGAAGCGCACATGTCGCTACAGAAGGGAAGGAATAAGCTGAAAAAGAGGATTTCTACAGCGAACTAGAAAGGGTGTATGAGTCAATTCAGGAATATGAATATAAACATATTAAATAAAATCATGAATTTCAAAATAGGAAAGGAAGAAGGATTGAGGCCCACCAGAGGTGAATATAGTTTACACATCACAAAAAAGAATGGTAGATTTCGCAACCTCAAACGGAAAGAAAATAATGAGCTTAATGTTTGCACATAAAGAGACGTTGATCTCCCGGATGGTCTTACAAAGAACCAAATGGACCATCTACTAATTGGCACTTATCCGCTGTTTAAGTTGCTACCGAGATGCAAGCAGTAACCGTTATCATTACTTGGTTTTATGCAATGCAAAACAGAGAATAAGTTGCGGGTAAAAAAGGCCAGAGAAAGGCAACGTATCCTGTGGATGCAATAAGGTTGGTTGTGGAAGAGCGAACTAGGGAAAAAATAAGAAAGGAATACCTAGGAACAAAGTATTTGAAAACTTTTCGGTAGACGAAAAATGCGCACGCTCGAGCCAAACGGCGGCGGTTCGAATCCGCCCTGGGAGGGTTGACTTTTATTTCGTGGAGCTCCCACGGAATAAATCTCGACCTTCTTACCATGGTTAGAATAGGTTGGTTACACCTATAGAGTAACCCCTCATATGCCACACATGGCCAGGTAGGGGTACCGAACAGGAAAAAAAAAGAAAAAAAAAGACGAAAAATGTAATTTCTTTTGAACAGCTGTAGGTTTAATAATAAATGTAAAGCAGTCACCAAGTAAAGATTAAGAACTCTCCAGAAAAGTAAAAGAAACTCTGTTGAGGAATACAAAAGGTTTCGAAAGTTGTCCTAATCCTTATGTAGAAAAAAGAAAAGAGAAATGGAAAACACGAAAATTAAAAAAAAAAAATTTAAGAAGATCACAAAGGAAAGGAAAGAAGAAAGTTTTACAGAGTACTAAAAGAAATCAGTTACAAAGTATTAAAATGAATCTGTTACAAAATACTCAAAGAAATCAGCTACAAAGTACTAAAAGAAATCAGTTACAAAGTACTAAAAGAAATCAGTTACAAAGTACAGCAAAATGACGGAGTTTACAAAGGACGTAAATAGAAACCTTTTGGACCCAAAGTAGACATGCGCGCCACAGAAAAATCTTCGGCGGCGAGCCGCCGATGATTTTTAACCGGCGGCGGCGGCGCATACCGGCGCGCCGATGCTCGCGAGATTTTTGTATCATGGGCGTACGCAGGCAAAGGCAGCTGCCCCCTCTACAAATTTTGAGAAACAAAAACAACCAATAAATAAATTCGTATTCATTTAATCTCTATATATATAAGAGGCTTTGTCCTGACTGACAGAATCAACGCAGAGCAAAAACTACTAATGATAGAAACTTGAAGTTCGGAATTTAGACTTTAAACGCGATGTAGGTAACCACTAAGAAAGGAATTTCAAAAATGTAACCCCTAAGGGGCTTAAATGGCGAAATTGTCGTTTAACTCTAACGGAAATCTATTGTTGAGATTTTAAACCATATGTTTTTTATTTGAATATCGATTTAACGTTACAATAGTATTGAAATAGATATTCACATAAAATATGGCTACTGATTATTTAAATATTAGTGGTAATCAAATTATGCACACTGTGATTGTGTGGATGGTGCGTGTTTATTTCGATCTCTTTTCCATATATTTCTCCATATATATATACTTCTCCATATATATATATATATATATATATATATATATATATATATATATATACTCCATATATACATACTTCTCCATGTATAAGAGGCTTTGTCCTGACTGACAGAATCAACGCAGAGCAAAAACTACTTATGATTAGAAACTTCGGAATTTAGATTTTAAAAGCGATGTAGGTAACCACTAAGAAAGGAATATCAAAAATGTAACCCCTAAGAATATCTAAAATGTAAATGGCGAAATTGTCGTTTAACTCTAACGGACATCTATTTTCGAACTTCGTCTATTTTCCTAATCTAATTAGGACTCATTTTAAAGAATTTTATTCTTTTGACGAGTTTAACTCGAAAGGTTTTACAGCCGAAAAATGAAGCGTTCACGACGAGTAAGACATTTTTGGTTTCGGCGGTTTTAGTGAACTCTCTCCATTGCGCGTCTCCGTCTCTTCTACCGAGCCGGCAGCTTCCCCCTCCAACATTCCACCTACCGGAAGCTCAAATTCTACTAAATCTCCTAAAAATCAGTTAACATATTATATTAGATCAATACCAAGATAATGGTCACAGAATTGATTTTAAAGGCTCGCGGGCGAAGCCGCGACGGGGATTGCTAGTATATTTATAAAGCATTACATAAACACTTATTATAACATTTAAATATCAGTAAGTTTTATTTTGACAATTAAGTGAGCCTTACAAGGTCAGAATACCTCGACCCTTTCGAAAATTTTATCACCCTGCCCCCCCCCCCCAGAGGAAATCCTGCGGACGCACCTGGGAGTACTCGTTTATTATTTTATTTGTTGAATTGGATTGTTAATGTTAAGACCGTACATTAAAGGAGTTTCACTTGTAAAAAACATACTTTACAGTCTTGTGACATAGATAACTAGTTTTTGAAATGAAAACAGATAAGCTGAATGGGGTTAAAGGTCATTGTTTACTTATAACAAGTTCTTATCTCTCTAATTCCACCTTTCAATTCAGGTCAGTTTCTTTCCGACTGTTGTGAGTTATTGGTCGATTTAAAAATGTCTAATTTTGAGCACCGTGCAGTGATAAAATATTTTGTAAAAAATGGGATGGGGTCGAAGGAAATATTTGAAGACATATTTGCAACTTTGTGGGACTCTGCCCCATCGTATGCCACTATCAAAAGGTGGACCGCACTCTTCAAAGCTGGCCGAGGAAACCTCGAAGATGATGACCGATCTGGGCAACGTTAGTCTCAGAAGGAGTTTTGCTGGTCGATTTTCTGCAGCATGGCATGACAATAACAGGGCAATACTATGCAGACCTTCTCGTGAAACTGCGAGAGGCCATCAAAGAGAAACGTCGAGGAAAGATCACCAAAGGTGTGCTGCTACTGCAGGACAACACTCCCCTCCATAAATCAAGAGTTACCACGGAGACGGCCAAGCTGCTCCCGCACCCACCCTACTCGCCAGACCTGGCCCCCTCAGAGTTCTACCTCTTCCCAATATGAAAAAACATTTGTGTGGGAAAGTGTTTTCGTCAGACGATGAGGTGATCTCAGCTCTCAAAGTCGTTTAGGAAGGTTTCGAAAAAAAAAATTTTGGCCGGGTTACAGATGTTAGGGAAGCGGTGGAATAAGTGCGTTGCTGTTGTGGGGGACTATATTGAAAAATAAAAATATGTAAGTTGAAAATATATTTTTATATATATGTATATCAGGCTTAGAACTTTCTTTACCCCCCTCGTACTTCTAAAGATCCATCGTGTTCCTTCAGTGATCAGTTGACTTGAAAGTTGAATAGGATCTCAAAGAGGAGGGATTTGAAAGTGGAAGTTAATAGAGCGTGTCGGATAAAGGAGGGAATAGAGTTCCAGAGGGATGTTGCTTGCATTATGAAGGATTTGTTCATGTATAAGTTCGATGGGGTGGAGGATATATATCGGACGTACGGGATCTGGTTTGGCGGGATTGGATGGAGGATTTAAATTGTAGGCTCTGCAAGATATAGGAGGGTCGTTGAGTTCTGATGGTCTAGTATAAGAAGAAATCAAGTAGATACCGACAGCGGTAGGACTGGCAGAGCCACTTCATCTCGGCATAGTACTGGGTTATATGCGTATCTCTTGGGATCCTAAAGACAAAACGTATTGAATATTTCATTAGGCGTTTAAGTTTGGCTTCGAGTAACTCAGACAGTCCGCTGTACCCCATACAGCCGTAGTCAAAGTGGGGAGAGATGAGAGAGGACGGTTGAACTGTTTCCGGATAGAGATAGTGTGACGGGAAATTTGTGAGATATGTGGTTTCCAAGAGGGGGATTGGTCGAAGGTAACGCCAAGGTTTTTGACAGAATTGTGGAATGAGATAGATGAGTTGTTTAGGACTAGATTCGGAGCGACAGGAGTTGATTTGAGGAGAAAGGGAGATCCAATCAAGGTGGCTTTCGTCTGCTTCGCGTTCAGAGTAAATTCGTTGAGGTTTGCACATATTCTGTCGATATCTTCCTATAATTTTAGGATATCGTCGGAGGAATCAGCGGGGCAAAGGAGAGAATTAGCTGGCCGTCATCGGCATACAGATGGTATTGACAGCGATGGGTGGAGGATGGAAGTTCATTGATACAGATAGAAAAAAGCGTGGGGGACAAAGAGGAACACCTTTAGATTGGAGATGTTAGAGACAAATTGAGTGCATTAGCTGAAAATGGAATTGATTGGTTTTGATTGGACAGTTTGAATTGATTGAATTGATTGGACAGTTTGCTGAGAATTACCTATTATGCTTTGGAGTCGGGGATACTGGATAAGGATTGCTGGAAGTAGTTGGATTTGGCCAGGTATATTAAGGATTGAGTGCTATTTCGGAGGAGCTTGATGGTAATCTTCAGAAAGTCAGGTGTCCTAAAATCTTCTTCTAGCTGCGTCTCTAAGTTTCATAAAATTCCTTAGCGTAGGTGTTATCCAGGATGCTCGAGGATGCTTAACTGGAATCAAAGTTTCGAAAGGATTTAGTTGTGGGAGAATAAAGCAGGAGGGGAAGGTTATATAATTGTATGAGGTCGTGGGAAGACTGTAAAGGAACCTGATGCTGTGATAAGACGAGGAGTTTTTTAGGGAATCGAGATCATAAAAGACAAGCCAAGTGATGGAATGCTGGGTGTTAAGAGTCGGATCGTAAGGGACTATAAATAAATAAAGGGAATAGAGGGTATTTGAAAGATAGGCTTGGTTAGGAGAAGGTATCTGGAGATTGTTGTTGAGGTCTCCGGAGAGAACAATGTTGGAATATGAAGGGATCGTGTTGTAATGGATGGCTTCCAATGTTTCATCAAAGGTAACTTTCAGAGGCAGGTAGATGAGACCAAAGAGTACGGATGTGGGAAGGTGGATATTTCAGCAAACAGGTATTCAATGGGCGGGGAAAGGGAAGTGGGGGAAAGAAGGGAAGTGGTTAAATGGTGGAGTATTATAGGATTCATCTGAAACTTACTGGGTCACTGAGATGGAATACAACTGCACTGATAAAATAGAAAGATTGTTTAAGTAGAAAGCATAATAAGTGGTAACAGTCGTTAAAAAATTAATAATAAATAAAATCAAAGTTTTACTATATTTTGAGGGGGAAAATGAATGAAGATAAAAAAAATAATGGAATTCTTTATCAGTCCTTTAAACAATAACAAGGACTGGTAATAATTCGATTAGGGTAATTATACCGCAGACAAATAGAAACAACTGGTTGCAACCAATTCTTGCTGGTACGATGCGGCGGTCGAGGAATGACTTGATATGTTCTAACAACGTTTCATATCCGCTGATCAATTTTTCTCGTAGCTTTATGAAGGTCTGCAAATAGGCCTTAAAGAAAAACTCTGTTGCCAATAATATCAACGCCAAGCACAAAAACACCCTGCTCTGAGAGTGTTGTACATGCGGCGCGCCACCTTCATCGGCGGCGGCTCGGCGCAGTTAAAATCATCCGGCGCGGCGGCGCGCACGTCTAACCCAAAGCTGCAAAGATGGGCTGAATGAATCTGATGAAGTAGATGAAGTGGTGGCTCCCGAAGGGAACATATTAAGTAAAGAATCATAGATCTAAAAAAATAACAAAGCTACAAGAATAGGCAATATCAATCCACATATAATAAAGTTTACCGGAAAAAATCTCTGGTGGGATTTGGAACCAAGAGTCGGCAGGAAAAGCATTGTCGTTAGCGTAAGAAGACTTTGGAAAAGGACGAGATTCATTTTCCATCTGCTATTTTATGTTGGGTACGAACTTATTTTGAAGACGTTTTGCTTTTCATCTGAAATAAATATTTTAACACTAATGTGGGTTAAAATAATTTGTATTAAACGAAAAATAACAATTTACAATGCCACACAAACAATATAAACTATAATAATTAAGAAGGTTACAAAAAGTATCAACATAGTAACATAAAATTAACCGTATGAATTGATCTTCACAGCAAGAATAACTCTCCAATCCATCGCTCCTTATATTTAGTCTGAATCGGAACTGTCAAGAATGTTCTCGGCAAGCATAGAACGCAACGTAGTCACAAAAAATGTACTAGAGTAGTTGGTTCCAACAAAAAGTCTAGAATTATTTTAAATAATGCTTTGTGTTTCGTTTCACGTTACTTTATAAATAGTAAATAAAGAGTAGGGTAAACCGTACAGTTATTGGCACTCTTAAGACTAAATTTCAGTGGTGACATTAAAAAAAATACTTCTTATGAAGGGATCTAATTGAAACTTCTTATAACTCCTCATTATCTATCCTTATAATGAATCAAGAGGTTTTTTTGGGCCAAAAGTTCAATAGTTTTACAATATGGCAATATTTATTGTTAAAAGTGCCAAATCTAGTTATTGGCACCCTGTGGATTTAATTGTGAAATCTTCCCAATGGTTAGTTTGTTGAAGTCTTACTTCATAGATGACTTAGAGGACCCTTCAAACATTAGACTCATGTATATCTTGTAATAAAATTAGGACTTGTTTACCTATTTCTTTAAGTTAAAGTTGGGGTGCCAATAACTGTACTGAGTGCCAATAACTGTATTGTTTACCCTATCATTTTATCTGACGCTTTTTCTTATCTGAATACAGCAGTCTCTCCCCCACTAATCCACACTAACCCTTTTGCACTTTTATATGTGGCGTTTGCGGTTATGATATATTTTAGTATTATTTCAATGCCCAAAGCGTTCTATACCTGTAATCGTGCTTTTGAGTTGAATGCCAATCAGATCAAGATAACTTGGATACAAAATACTTCTTCCGGTCTCATGACTGCTCTTATACGTTTCTGAGAACAAATGTGCGGTCCCACGTCTCTCTAGGTTATCAATTCCGTTCGTTTCGGCAATCCTCCTTGGACCATTTTTTGGAAGAGCTCCAGGATATTTTATATACACTTGCTCAGGGATATTAATAAAGCCTCAAATGCTCCAGTCCTTTGATATTCTTTCCGAGTCCCTTTTCCCAGAAAAGCCATTTTACCACTTTAAGAACTCTTGGAATTGGTATTGGTTCAATGTGCCGATATACTTGTACTATATGTTCCTAAAAAGCTCCTCAAGTGAGATTTGGGTTCATACATTCTTGTCTTTGATATTTCTAAATTCTATGATAGGGATTTCAAACTTTTTTAATTTTACTGACCATTTCCTTTGACCTCATTGTTTGATGCTATGCTCTGTTTTACACCTTCACCTAGTTTACCAATTGAGATTCATATTTGTGATTTGAAGGTTTGTTTGATCCTATATCTGTGAAAGGAAATGATAATCTCGCCTCCATGGAGCATAATTGCTAGGAAAATCCCCCCTCCCATTCTCTCCTTTTAGAAGTTAGAGGATGTGAAATCCTTCTATGAACATCGGCAGTCAACAGGACCCTTGACTTAAGCCAAATCCCCATTATATAGCCCATACCAAGCCCCTAGCTTCTTGAAACATAATAAGTGAGACTGACAGATCTAGAATTACAGAATTCGATTATATTTCATATTCTATCTTACTTTTGGGCCTTGATCTGGCCAGCAAGTGGATTTTTCTATTTTCCTTATTATTTTAAGTAATATAAATCATTCGTTCATGTTGATGATATTTTATTGATTTTTATCTTTCTTTTATTTCCCAAGTTATTAGTAAACTACTATCTTCTATCATCAGTTCTGTGAGATGGATTGTTTGCGAGATAAAAGCAAAAAACTGAAAAAAGCCCAACATTTTCATTGAAGGGTGTATCAGATTTCAAAGGAAGATGGGAAAAAAAGGTTATGGGGTTATTATAAATAATCATCTATACTGTTATTGAAATTATTACATTTGAAAACTGTATAGTTTTTCAATAATTTTTTCAAATTTTTTTTTTAAAAATTCAATAATTTCTTTTAATAAAAATAATTTATGTTTATCAATTATTACTCTCCATTATCATTGTTATTAAAAGAATCAATCAAGACATAGATGACTTGAATGTGGGCTATCATTTCAGAAGTCCATTGCATAACATCATAGAGTGGTATTGTGGTTTAGATTTTAGATGAATTGAAGCTATAGGAGCAGCTGTAAGTATAAGAGGTAGTCCCTGTGAGACACCTCTCCATTCAGCAGTCTCCAGTAGCGAAGAATCAGAATATAACCCCAACTTTATCGCCCTCAGTGCCGAAATCAATGCCTGAAACCACTACAGATAGAGCCTAAAACAGACAGTAACTGTGTTTTTGACTTTGGCATTTGTGTTCCAGAGATTCAGCAGCAGTGAAATACACCCCAGACAAAAGTAACCCAATCGCTATACTGTCAGGATACCTGCCTTTCAAGGAGGGTGGCCTTACTTCAATAACTATAATCTTTCTTTTTTTACAAATTCTGTAATTTGACATCATTTTTTAAACATTCTGTAATTTGTCTGTTATTTTTTATTTAATAATTTTGATATAATGTTACACATTATAAAGGAAGGAAGGAATATTTGATTAAACCCCATACGTTTTAAGGGGAGATATATCGATGAGATTTCCTTCAGATGGATTGAGAAAATGCAGGAGGAAAGGATACTTCTTATGGAATTAGGACACATCAAGATGTGGATTAGGCCAAGAGAAGGCTGTCCACAGGGAGGTGAGATTTCACCTTTACTATGGTGTTTAGTGGTGGATACACTAATCACTAAACTAAATAATGAAGGATTTTATGCACAAGGATATGCAGAGGATATAGCAATCTTTGTTAGAGGTAAATATCAGAATGAACTACCTGATCTCCTCTTTTGGGTTCCGAAGTATAGGATATTTCTGGTAACAACCCAGAATGGCAATGGAACTATCCTAAAAAGAAAAAATACAAAAATAAATCAATGACGATAGGTTAAATGATGGTCAGGATTTTCAGTTACAATGATATTTATTATGGTAAGCCAACGTTGGCTTACCATAATAAATATCATTGTAACTGAAAATCCTGACCATCATTTAACCTATCGTCATTGAAGAACAGTTGACCATCTCTCATCTCTACTAAAAATAAATCAATAATTAAATCGTCTTTAAGGTAGACGAGCGATCAAAAGTTGGGGATTGACTGAATGGAAAGACAAAAGCCTGATCATTCTGTTTCTTACCTTCCCCACAAAATAACAGTATAATAGGAAATCCATGAAAATAAAACATCCTCAGTAAACAAATATTTATGAAATTACAATTAACTTACGATGATTTAATACGTCTGTTAATTATACATAATTACCTACCCGCTTAACCATTTTTTTTTTTTAGATAGCGTTAAATAAATAATAACAGTACAGGGTATCTAATTAGACACCTTTCTTTTTTCTCACTAACATTTTAAGAATATAAGAGATATTATGGAAAATTGTTTATTTTTATAAACCATTTAATATAATTAATAAAATAATATGATCAATATTACGTTATGATGCATTTTATGAACTTAGAGATGATACATTTTATTATGTAATCGGTTAATTAAGCAATACATATACTTAATATCGAATCTATTTAAGCAAAAGTTTTCTTTATATTATTCTTTTTTATTTAATTATTCGTAGTGAGCGACAGCTCTCTAAAACATAGAAAGCCATTTGCAATTATACCTCCTAAGTCTTATAGAAACGTTGAATCAAGATGTTAGTGGAAAACCATAAGTCTATGATAACTCTTTTTTTTTTAATTTTGCTATTAAAACTATTAAGATATTGAAACATGTCACTTATTCGTGAAATTCCATTCCATATTGTATATAATGAAATATATCCAAACTATTTAAAATAAAATCAGATTGAAAAAATAGGAATTATTCACATTTAAAAAACCAAGAGAGGGACCCATTCACTCTTTTCTGTTCGACCTGCCACAAAAAGACGTCCACATTAGCGGGCGCGCCCCCGTTTGAATGAACCAACAACTGACGGATAGGGCGAATGTGCTTCCGATGGTCCACAATAGAGCATATTCGGCCTCGGCACCAGACAGGGTGACAAAAACAAAAGCTATTTATCCGGATAGTCAATATGGCAACGATCCTCCAGTAATAAAAATGCACAGAAATGAAGTGATAGATAAGAAACATAGATTCGAGGGAAATGATTTCCTAGGCCACTCCACACCTAGAGGCTTGATAGAAGATGGAGAAAAAGGAATTATTGAAAATAGGAAAGCATGTACAGGGAAAATATAAGTTCACTCACAATCTAATTAAAATTCTTTTATGACCAAAATTTAATAAATTAACTTTATTTAAAGTAAGGTAAAAAGAAAAAATATTAATTAATTAATTTATTTATTTGTGATTATTTTTACAAGAAACTTATATCTATGTCATTTATCAAAATACTATAAAAATACTTATTTACAAAATAAAATATATATTTATGTATATATATTAAAAAAATACTGCTTTATTCTTTGTTTAGTTTTAAGATGCACTTATACAATTACTATTTTAAATAGTAAAAGTCATACTAGTTTACAGGAGGTAAGTACAATATTTTCACCATCATTTATTGGATGGAGAATTGGAAATAAAAGAGAAACAAAGTGCATTGGTCAACATCTCTTTTCTGAGCTTACTATTCCTCTATAAATTATTAGGGTGATATAAAGCCAAACATAAAATAGTCACAGTATTAAGTAAAAGTAAGATAATAATGAAATAAAGTCTTTTAATTATGAATGTATTCCAAAGTAACATTGTCAATTATTATATCATATAACTATATAATTAGTAATAAACTACGTATTTAATCTTTGATTGCTTCTTCTTAATATTTTTTGCCAATGGGCATTAACTAAGTTGTTACATAGTCATATATAATTAAATTTAGATGGTGAATTAAAGACAAAGTTCTTTGTTTTGTTTTTTGTCTATAATCTTTAGACAATGAGTATAAATAATAGTAAACTACCCAATAGACCTCAATTGATCTTTCTAAAACATATCACATGAAGATATTCAATGAATATCATGCATCAAGAATTTGGATTAAAAAAATAAAAATATTAATAATAATAGAGAAAAGAAATGAGAAAATTTGAACAGAGTTGGAAAGTTGAAAATCACAATAAATATAAGTTTAAATATAAAACTAAAAATTAGAAAATACTTTTTTAATGGAACACCAAGAATGATGATTCAAATAATCTAACAAATATTTTCTGATTGAAATAATCACACTCAACATCATCTATATAATGTACAAATATTAAATATTTGTATTAATGCGAATATATATATATATATTTTTTTAATTTAGAAATCATTAAATGAAAAACCTAAAAACTAAATACATGTAATTTAAAACTGATTTAGTTTATTTAAAAAGTGGAATATTTTCAGGTAATGATTTTAATCTATAGTAATGGAATAATATAATAAGCTTTTAAAACTATAATTTATGATTTGATGAGATCAATTTACAGAAAAATATTGAATTACATACCTAGATTTTCTAATAACTGGAGCTACATTTATATTTAACATATGGTAATTCTATTAATAATTCAAATGAGCTCATTTTTTTTATTTAATAAAAAAAATAAAATGCAAGAATATTTTTATATTTTAAAACTTCCAATTTTAGGAACTCATAAATAATCATATAAAATAAACTCACAATAAAAGCAAAAAAGGTATCATCTACATTTTAGACAGCCAGGTAGTTATAATTACTTAATAGAAATTAGAATCTCACGATGTTTATTATTAATAAACAAAATGTCAGATAAAAAGATGTGTAAGTTATTATTACACAAAAATAAATAAAAAATAATAACTTAGATTTATAATTAGGTCAGTACATCTAGTCAGATTTAATAGTAACTCATAAAACAATGGGCCACTAACTTTTCAAAATGAATAGTAGAGGCTTCAAACAATAAAATGTAAAAATTAATACTTTGGTAATTGACAGATAAAATTATGAACTGGTATGGCAATAAAACCAGATAATGTTATTCCTATAGCATCAGAGAGTGAAGTAAATGCCATGGAAAACTCTTGCTTTTCAATAGGAACCTGAAAAATACAATTTTATTTAATAAAATTACAGAGGATCATAATTAGGTTTATAAATCTATCATCTGGATGTGCACACACACATATATAGTAATGATTTTTTGTTGGTAAATTCAAAATAAAAGTATGTTTTATAAGGCTGTGAGATATAAATATCACATATCATAGAAGGGACTTTGTGGAAGAGTGTGCAATATATAGGGTTTAATGGAGAAACTCAGGGAGGTGATTTTAGGCACAATTTCCAACAAAAAGGTCATTTGATGTATTGACTGATTTTCAACAGAAAAGGAGTAAAGTCAAATTTTGTGTTTTCTTCTGTATCACTTTATAAAATAGTATTTCCCAAAAGCGCTCCAAGATAATTAAATTCTAAATCAACCATGATAAATAAAATAAAAATTTCTCTGAGAAAACAGTTTTGAATTTACTAAGATAATTGACATTAAAGAACTGGCTAATTCAGTATCCTCATTGCAATTTTTGAAACTTTTAACAGTTTCGGTGATATCTTCCACTTTTTAATGTACCCTGAGGAGAGCACATTACATTATCTAAAAGGAAATTGAACACTATCATATGATGAAATCAGATTTCTTTTTGACTATGTTATTCAGCAACTATAAGCGGCTTTATTACGGAAGATAATGAAAAGTTAGAAAAACACAAAAATATCTCTTAAAATTAGACTGATTTGAAAATTTCTCTGCATAATTTTTTATTTTATTTGAAATGAACAGTTAGTTCCCATAATAAATTAATAAAAATCATCAGATGTGTTTACCTGTTTTTCTATGTTGTTTTCAGAGGTTGAGTTTGTCTGATACTAGTGCTATATTTTACATTAGGAACATTTAAAACTCTCTGAATGTTGTTTTATTCAGCATTGGATAACTAGCTACTACTGAAATTTATACATTAAAGCAAGTTAATATTTCTAATACAATACTACTTGACAGAATTGTTCACAAGTGTTTTCCCATTGCTCTCTGATCAAATTGTTTTCCTTCTGGTGTTGTACGAATGGAGTGAAGAAATAAGGGATCTTCAAAAATGTGGAGCAGGAATAGTGCACTTTCCAAAATATCTTCTACAATATCTTTCTTTGCCTTTTTTTCTTATCAGACAGGAGGAGTAGGAGGACTACTAGGGTTTTCCCCAAAATGGCATATTTACAGTTCAAAATTAAATATATTAACTTGCTTGATAAAATTAACAAATCCTTTTAATAAAATAACTATAGAAACAGCACACACACAGTTATATTGTGTGCGTGTGCGTGGGGGAGTGTGTGTGTGTGTATCCTAACATATCTATATAGTTAATATCACCTGTGTATTTAAACTACTCTTGAGGTTCAGTAATACAGTAACAATTATATTATGGTGACGTTTTGAGACTATGTAGTTCTCATAATCATGCGTCACAGGAACAAACAGATTAGAATAAAATATATTAGTAAAATTTTAAGAATACAGTTAACAATAATATAAATATATAAGATACATAGGTATTGAATATATAACTCAAAATATGGAATGTATGAATACACTCAATTGTATTTTATAAATTTATGAATATATATATATATATATATATATATATATATAATTATTTTAATCTTTATTCTTTATATATATATATATATATATATATATATATATATATATATATATATATATATTATTTTAATCTTTATTCTTAAAATTATACCTATGGATCTTATATATTTGATTGTAACCTGTTTGTTCACTGTGGGCATGATTATGAAAATAACTTAGTCTAAACGTCACCATAACATAGTTGTTGCTTTATTGGCTGAACCTAGAGAACCCTATAAAATATTTAATATTTCTTAAGTGATTAGCAGTAAAGAATATGAGTGTGTCTGTGAGGGAAAGCTCATGCGTGTTTAAGAATATGTTGTTTTTTTTCAATATAGGGCTAATGCACCTGTACATTATAGATCAGAAAGTCAGAATTAAATTATTAGAATTAGTAAAGAATTATTATAAGACTTAATTATTAATTTATTTTTATTATTAGAAATGAATAAATAAAATTAAAGATAAGTTGTAATGAATCTTATATTTATTTCAGTAGCATAATGGGGGAAAGTGGGTAGTTATTCTTGAGATATAATCCAACCTGATCAAACCAGGGTAGGAAGGAGATTTATTCCTTAGGTTCACCGCAAAATAATTGTGGACTGCTATTGATAAACTGCTAAAGTAGGCAATACTCGGCTATTTCAGCCCCAGTTATGTAGGAAAGAAAAAAAATATATATATTAATATGAATATGATAGTTTCTTACCTCTTTTGAAATTCGGTTATATGTATTGACATAAGCAGCACCTCCCAATAGTCCTTCCCATAAAACCAGCAACAAAGTAATAACAAAGTAGGGCAAATATGCATAAACAGCTTGAGTTGTAAATACAATCAAATTTAATCCCTGTAAAATACAAGTTTTTAATTCATTCAATAATAAAATAATAAACCAAATCACTAGACAATCACGATTCTATTACATATTAATTGGAAGTAGCATGTAGCAATGCAGTTACATATCTCAAATCATGAGAAAAACCTACTTTTATAATCAAAATAATTTATAAATTTTAGCAATTTCGGTAAATGTACATCAGTGACATATATAGAATATTTGTTTGAGGGGGCGGGGGCTGAAACACTGATGATCAGGATCCAACTTATCATACTAACTGATAATTAGGGGGTGTTTATAGGGTCTGGTACTGCTAAAGAGATAACCGTATAACAATTAATTAAAATAATTCAAAATATAGCACTTATTTTTGTTTTACTAATTTCATGGGGTGGTTCCCAGGCCCGGGCCCCCCTTATATATGCCCCTGATGAACAAAATTATACATGTAGTCCAACCCAATACTTAATGTTTTTTACCGAACTAAACTCTATTCTTTGGCAGCTTTAAAATGCTACTAAATGATTTATCATATCAAAAGAATTTATTATTTGGACTATATGGCATCAAATTCTACTAATTCTAATCCTAATGCTAGCAAGTGAAACTACAATAAAGACTGTACAATAACTAACAATGTGGTTTAAACGGGAGAGGACATTTTATTAGTACATGAGTAAGGTAAAAAACCATATCACTAACAATTTAATTGTTTAAATGCAATCCATATTCCTATTAAGGGCATAAATAATTACTAATTAAAATCTCATTTTATGTAGTGATAGCTGTATAGAATTTTTTCCTCATTCTTCAGGAGGGGGGCACATGACCCCGACCCCTCCTCTTAGATCATATGGTGGGTTATTCACCACTGGTGAATAAAATCTACATTTCATCTATGCAATTAGATAATAATATTTTTTTCTTACATTTGTAAACATTTTTATGAAACAGTGAATTCATGATAAAACCAAGTATACTGTTTTGCTAACCTGAAGTAAGGCTAAAACCCATGTTTTATTAATCTTGACCATGTTGATCGATGAGCGAGACACAAATACACCAATCTGATAAGCAACTTGATACCACTTGTACTGTTCTTTGTAACTCAACCAATCAATGTCAAACTGAACCAGTTCAGCCTAGAGTAACAAAACCAATAACAAAAATATAAGACAATAAAACAAAAGAACTGCAGAATTGATAAGGTATAAGAGTGCTGTATAACTGTAACTATACTGGAAATAGCATTAACACGTACTGCCATGCATTTTTAATTGTACATATATATATTTGTATAATGTATATACACGTGTGTATATATATATATATATATATATATATATATATAAAAAGTGAGAAGATAAATTGAATTGTGTGAATAGAATTGTAATTCCAAATTTTACAATGGAATTGTAAATTCAAATGCATGAATTCACAACTTTTCCTGTAAATACAAATATATTCACAAGAAAAGTTGTAAATATTAACTAAAAAATGTAAATATTTATGAATGTATTTAGAAATAAATTATACATAAGAAAAAATTTCTAAAATGAGAGAATTTCATTTTATTAATTATTTGAAGATAAATGGTTGACCATGAAGTTATCAAAGATGCTGGTTATAATACTGGTATCAATTTTAAGATTATTCACTCTGTTAATTAACTACACAAATAAAAACACATACATGGTGTTATGAAATTCTCCATAAAATTTCCTATAAAAGCATGGTATATTTTCTACCCTTTTTAATTAATGGTAGTTTTTGTGATTTTTTAACTAGTAGTTGTTACTTTTATAGAAAAATTCAATAAAAGTTACAAATTACAGGCATACTAAGTTACAAATTTTAGGCTTTTACCATTTAAAAGAGCACTAAATTTACATTAGGACTGGGTATCTAGTTTTGTAAAAAAGAGATTGGGCCCTTCACGATATTTTAATTTGACTACATCAGAGAATGGAAATTATAATCAGAAAGTTAGATTGAGACTTGAATATTGCCATTTAGTCTACTAGGACTAAACATGATGAAAGATTAAACATGGATAAACTGATATAATTCCAATAACAATTTTGACACAATATTCCAAAGAAAGTTATTAAAAGTGTTTGATAATAATGGGTTTGGTTGGTAAAAAAAAATTATAGACAACTTAAATATTAAATATTTAAAAAATTAGGTCACTATTTTTGGTAATTTCAAATTATCCTCTATTCCAAATGTGCCCAATATGAGTGTTTTGCATTTCTAGAACTAAAAAAATTTAGGATAAAAAAGTTATGGGCAAAATTAATATATATATGTTATAAATTTAATAAATAATTATATACATATATATATATATATATATATATATATATATATATATATATATATAATTATTGATTAAATTTATAACACACACACACACATATATATATATATATATATATATATATATATATATATATATATATATTTTATAAATTTAATAAATAATATATTTTAATAAATACAATTACAATTACCAGCAAAAGTTTTCATACTTAAATCCTCTAAAACTTTTGATATAATTGTAACCAAACTTTTTGGAATTTGATTCAGAAATGAATCAAGTAATGTTCTTAATTATTTATACTAAATAAATAATTAATGAAATATTTACACCTTATTTTTTAATTAATCTAAATTTATCTCTTGGTAAAAGTTTTCATATTAACCGATTCTTAGTAAATAAACAAGTATTTATTATTATTAATTTTGTTGCTCTAGACTATTATTTGTTAATCCTCTCCATTGTTAACATTAGTCTCTTGCATTCAACAGTTCAAAATATTTTCTGTTAACATTATTATAATGACTGTAACCAAACAGAATGCCTCTTCGAAAGAAAGACTAAAATAGATTTTTGTAGGCATAGTAGAGGTATATAAATTTTAAAAAAATATTGCAGAGACCTTATTACGACTATCTAATGCACAGGGCATAAATTAATTGATTAAATAATATGAAATATTGGTTGATAAGGATCGATTTTGCCATCCTAAAATATTTTCATAAAGAGAAGAGGGAATGATTGTTTAAAAAAATCAAAGAAAATTCTTTAAAAAAACATCTAAAATAGTAATAAAACAAATAAATGAACAATTTGTAAAACAAGCAGGACCTGATGAAACTCAGAAAATGTTTAAAGTGTTAGAACGATCTAATATTTGTAGACAAGAGAAAATTTAATGTCTGTGGATTGGATGGTAGTTCAATTGGGTGGAGGAAACCTGGAAAGGAATTTGAACTGAAAAATGTTACTGGTTCAGTGAATGATGAAGGCACAGTGGGTGGGGAATTCGATTTGATGGAGTGATGAAAAGCTTTAAATATAATTATATCTTAAAAGGAAATTATATCTTAAATATCTACAAATATGGCTTAACACAAACATTCAAATTCTAGCAGGATAATAACCCTAAGCACAAAGCTCTCCTCACACCAGAATTTTAGGATAAAAAAGTTATTGGTAAGATATATATATATATATATATATATATATATATATATATATATATATATATAAATATATATATATATACATATAAATTTTACCAATAACTTTTTTATCCTAAAATTCTTTAGTTTTAGAAATGCAAAACACTCATATTCGGCACGTTTGCAATAGAGAGTAATTTGAAATTACCAAAAATAGTGATTTAATTTTTTAAATATTTAATATTTAAGTTGACTACAATTTTTTTACCAACCAAACTCATTATTATCAAACACTTTTAATAACTTTCTTTGGAATATTATATCAAAATTGTTATTGGGATTACATCTTTTATCTTTAGTTTATCGAAGTTTATAATCTTTCATCATGTTTAGTCCTAGTAGAAAATGTTTAGTCCTAAATGGCAAATTTCAAGTCTCAATCTGACTTTTTGATATCCAATGTCCTTCGTCCAGCAATGATACCAATATAGTTGCTTTACTTCAAATTTTTACAATTATAATTACCATTCTCTGATGAAGTCAAATTAAAATATCATGAAGGGCTCAATCTCTTTTTTACAAAACTAGATACTCAACCCTAATGCAAATTTAGTACTCTTTTGAATGGTAAAAGTCTGATATTTGTAACTATTTTTATTAATGCTTTACAAGAGATTTTCTATAAAATAACAACTACTAATTGAAAAATAACAAAAACTGCCATTAATTGAAAAGGGTAGGAAATAGACCATGCTGTTATAGGAAATTGATATTGAACCAGCAACCATTTTTTATTATTGAGAAAATATTTAGTTGCGATTTTTTATTTCCATTGAGAAAATTCATTACCCTGTTACATAGATCTTTTATATTGCGCTACAGCTTTGTTCGGCTCCATTTTTAATGCAAAATCTAATTCTCATTAAAATGGATTTGAAAACATGAAAAGAAAATTCAGAAGCATTAATGTTGCAAAAATATAATTTTATAATATATTTTACTTAAATTATTAAAAAAAAAATAAAGTTGGCAAAAAAGTCTTCTTTTCATGTTGTGTATTGTACTTTGGCAAGTTACATGTTAAGAAGAAAACCAAGGAAAAATAGGGAAAGGAATATAAAATTTACTCCAGCAAGTCCTTTACAAGGTAAACATTTTCTTTAATTACAACCATTTTTAAAACTATATGGATTATATACCAGTTTTTACCTTTGGATTTTTTTTTTCATTTGTTTGAAAAAATGCATATGTTTGACATCAAAGAGCAATAGAGTGCCAGACAAGAAGCGAGATGGGACATTAAAGCTACTTTTTGTCTTATTGGGTAAGTATGACTAATGATTTTCTTAAAATTTCTTAGTGTTGTAACTCATAGGAAAAATCATTATTAACGAGACTTCATTTTACATTTTTTTAATCAAAGAATATTTATTATGTTATTTAATATTTTGTTTATCAACATTTCTTAATTATAGTACCCTTAAAATTATGCCAACATATGTATAAATGCACATGATTAGATATATTTAAAAAAATAAATACTTACCAAACCTTGGTTGATGAGATATTCAAAAAAGTATACCAAGCACAAAGGAATCATATACTTTAATAATGAAGGTGAAGTTTTCAGTTTTTGAGAAAAAGTTTCTGTACTTGCAGTCAAAGGTGCAACATCATTATAATTATTAATATCTTCACTTTGAGAAAGATTAGGTTTTGAGCTAGTTTCTTCTACAACATCGTTCTGTAACTTTATGTTAGGTTTTTCAAGCAGGGCCCAAAAGCTGCAATTAAACAAGTTTTTATTATCCAATATTTATAATAAATACATCAGAAACTCATTAATACGGACCAGTTTTGGAAAAAAAATTATTTTTATAGCGCTTATTTATATTATTTAGGTACTTTCCAGGTTGGAAGAGAAACTTTGATAAAGGCATGGAAACAGTTGTAGCCTGGTGTGTTTAACTTGTCAGAAACTTAGGCAATCCTGGGGGAGGACTGTGGCCAGCCCCTCCCCCTTTGGGAAATGTTTCGTCAATCAAAGATAGAATTTAAATTTACTAAAGGTAAGGAAGAAACCTAAAGGACAAATAATATGTGGAACGAGTACCATGTCAGTTATGGGTAAGGAACATAAAGGTAAAAGAGCAGATGGGCAGATCCAAGAGAAGGGATTTGGTGGCTGCAGCCCCCTCCTTTGGAACTGCAGCCCCTCTCCCCCCTTTACAACCGGCTGGATCCGCCCTTGGTCAGAAAACGGTAGTGAAGAAGAAGAGGAAAAAATAACTGTCAAAGAATTTCACAGGCATGTCGATGTATACATTGTTAGATAATACAGCATTTTTTATTATGTTTCGTATTTGTCTCACAGACTGAATATTGTTTGTAAACCAAATTAATATGTTTAAATAACAATGCTTAATTAAAATAATTATTGTAAACAACATTTTTATAATATTTCAAAGAAATATACCTAGAAGGTATAACATTATCATACATCGATAATCGAGTTATCGACATTTGTGTTTTTAGTAAGGTAATTTTTGTAGTCAAAGTGTAATTGAATGACAATTATTTGATATATATATATATATATATATATATATATATATACATACACATATATATAAACATATATATATATATATATATATATATATATATATATATATATATATATATAAACACACACACACACACACACACACACACACATATATATATATATATATATATATATATATATATATATATATATATATATATATATATAGGTTAAATGATGATCAGGATTTTCAGTTTGAAAAAAATTTATTTTAGAAAGCCAATGTTTCTATCCAACTTGTGGATCTTCATCAGGGCTTCTGAGTCAAGGTAGATACAAAGACTGAAGGTAAAAAACTGAAAATCCTGATCATCATTTAACCTATAGTAAAGATTAACAGTTGACTATCTCTCATCTCTCTCTCTCTCTCTCTCTCTCTCTCTCTCTCTCTCTCTCTCTCTCTCTCTCTCTCTACATATATATATATATATATATATATATATATATATATATATATATATGAAGAGAAGATTGATGTATAATTAAATATGTAGAAAGTTCAAGATCAGTTTGTCCAAGCAAAACGACCGCCAGGAAGCCAACGAAGGCTTTAGAATTAATGGAACATATTCAAGTGAGGAGGACTTTCCCTTGCACTCAGTTGTGTACTTATGACAGTTGTTTATGATCTATTGTGAAATAAAATACTCTTGGTCGTAAAGTGAAGACTCCCTTTTCTCAATGGGATGGAGTTTATTATCAGTGTTAGGGACTTTCACAAATGTTGAAAAGTTATACAGTAAACCCTCGATATAGCGAACTGGTAGGGGGTTTGATTTTCATAGTTCGCTATAACGAGATTCGTTCTAACCGAGGATTTTTTTTTTTTAAGATTTTTTTTAGCCAATGGCCGCACTAATTTGATCATATTTTGAAGGAAATTTATTCATTAGAACTAGTTAAATTAAAACGCATGTATGTAATTAATTTTTAGATAAACTACATATTAATTAAACAATGAGATTCATTAATTTACCTGCCAAGTTCATTTGAGAGTTCTTTAGCCTTAGCTTTAATAAGAGGGTCTGGGATCTCATTTGTTTAAAGCAATTTATCAATTTTTACTTTCACTTACCTATATATGAAATATATAGTAAGTGGAAGTATTGCGATCGTGAAAATTTTCGACTTCCGGTTTTCAACGGAAATACACGTTTTGGGGTCCCCTGAGTCGAAATAACCAAGTCCCGCGAAATGGTCTGTGTGTGTGTGTGTCTGTGTGTGTGTGTGTGTGTGTGTGAACAGACTAGCTCAAAAACTATAAACCGTGCGAACCTGAAATTTGGTATTTAGAGTATGTATATGCCCGCGATGTGACAGCAAAAATTTCATCAAATTTACTCAAAAGGAGGGGGTACTTTATTTATTATTTAATAACTTTTTAAGTTTTTTTTGATTTTCTCAAAAACGGCTCTAACGATTTTGATTAAACTGAGTATTTGATCTATTTCTATGCCCGAGATATGACTGTAAAAATTTCATCAAAATTGATCAACCGGAAGGGGGACTTAATAAATTTTGTATCATTTTCACGTGTTTTTTTTATTTACTCAAAAAAGGCTTTAACGATTTTGATCAAACTTTGTATTTAATGTATTTATATGCCCGAGATATGACTGTAAAAATTTCATCAAAATTGATCTACAGGAGGGGGGACTTTATTTCATAATTTTTTTCCAATTTTTACCTTTTTGATCGATTATCTCAAAAACGGCTTTAACGATTTTTATCAAATTCGTTATGTTTAATGAAAATTAGTTGTTATTTAATATCAGGTAAGCTTTATCATTATTAAAATGTTCTGAGAGGGCTTAAATGGGGAAGGGGCCTTTTTTGTTTTCCTATAAAGTAAGTACCTTTGTTTTAGTTTATATTGAGAAATGAACTGTCTGTCATCACGCCTAAAAATAAGAAATGGCTAAATATGATATATGAAGAAAATCAAGTAAACGTATACAGGAGAAAAAAAGAAAAATAATCCGTCAACTCATAAAGCACCTTGAGCTCACGCATGCGCCGTACGCCTTTAATGACAAACCAATACGTTATTATTAAAGATGTTCTGTTCATTTAATTAAAATTATTTGTTACAAGTACATAGAGAATTATAAAATCAGACGACTTGGAGTATTGTGCTTGGATTGCCGAATTATCACAAGTAAAAACTTTTATTTAATAATAAAAGAAATTAGATTTTTTTTTTTTTTTTGAGCAAATGAAAACAAAAATAAGAAATGAATGTGGAAAAATGTATAACTTTGAGAAGTGGCAATTAATAAAACACATTAATTTCTAATCTAAGTAAGTTGGTAAGTGAAAGTTGTGTGTTGCGCGCACGCACCAGATTTTTTTCCAAGTATTCGTGAGCCGCAGAGCGCAGTCGTTTATTTGATGCTGAAGTTAACCCTTGGGCTGCGGTTGAATGTATTTTATCTTTGTTTTTATAATGTTTGACAATGTTCATTTTGGAATTCCATATTTCTCTGCGATGGTTTTCTAACTGAGAATTCCCGATTCAATATCCTGGAGAATTTTTAATTTTTCCTCGATTGATAAGGATTTACGTTTGTGACACACGTTTACCAACAAACTCATTGCGTATTTTAAAAAACACTATAAACGACTACAGAACACTGATTCGAATAATACAGAAGTCGAAACAGAACTGAGCTAGTTTTGAGAAAAAAGTCAATGGAATCAGAGAGAGAGCAAAAGCAAATCGCATTAGTTGAGAGTAAAAAAACAACTCAATTCTAGAAACTGGAGCTACTTCGTCTTCCCGTACTCATTATACGTAATACAGTAAAAAAAAAATAATAAAAATTCTAGCAGTTCGTTATAACAGAATATAATAATTCTCAGGCATCAAATTTAGTTCGTAGTTCGCACTAACCGAGGGATTTCGCAATAACGAGGGGTTCAACAGAAATATAATGGTAATTTTGGGGGGATAGTATTTTGGTTCGTTATATCGAGGTGTTTGTTATATCCGAGTTCGTAATAATGATGGTTTACTGTACACAAAAAGCATTCTCTTTTGGTCTTCATAATTGTGAGTAAAAGTATAATAATCTCAAAGCACCACAATGGGAACCCATGTTTAAGTTACATCTTTAGCTTTTCCATACATTCCATATGCCTTTTTTATTTTTAAGATTCATTATTATTTTTAAAATAATTTATCAAGTTTAAAATTTTTATATTTTGAGTTAAATTGTATAGAGCTTAACTGCTTTTATTTTGAGTCAATGTTATAATTACAAATTTATTAATTTTGTTCAACTGAATGTACGTATCAAATGCATAATACAGCATAATCAAAAAACAAAAAACATATATCAATCATGTAAAATAAAAATATATTTACCTCACTCCCATCAAAGCAGGCACAGCTAGTAGTGAATATAAAGTTGCAGTTCTAGTCATAAAATGGTTTAATCCAGTATAAGTGAAAGAACCAAAAAATCCTGCACCTCCAGTTCCAGAAGACCAAGCAGAAATTACATTCCTGTAATATTTGAATTTGTATTGAGTTCATTTATTAACTAAAAAATATTGCTTTTGAATTATGTAATCAAACAATATTGTTAAAAATATTGATTATATGAATTGGTAACACTTTTATCAAGTTCGCAAGAAAGGAATCGTAACATTTATAATAAATAATTATAGAATGTCTTCTAGTAATTTTAAAACATAGAATATAAATAAACTATAATTTTACACATTTATCCATTTTTTCTCTATCTACCAGTTTTGCTCAAGGTAATAGTATAAATAACCTAGGTCACTTTCTGTGTACCATCCATAGAGCTAATATTCCTATCCATCCTAGTACTGCCATCTATACATACTTTGATGAACTAATGATGTCTTCTATTTTTTTTTGTCCTTCCTTTCTTCGTCTTTTATGGATGGGTGGGGGATTAATGCCAAGTATTATTCAATGTCCTGGCTACAGGTTTCGAACTGGCTATCTTCGGGTTACCAATCATATGATGACAGGGGCAACGCATGTTTCCTAACCTGTTAGCCCACTCGGCCACCTTGCACCTTTAGTAATGATGTTTTATTCGAATAATTACCCAATTGTTGCATCCACAACCAGGGGCAGTCCCAAGGGGGAAAATGTGGGATAGATCCTCCCCCCCCCCAATTCTAATTCTTACAAAATATCTAGAATAGTAGTATTTATCTAAAGAGTTTAATAAAGTTCTTCTTTTTGAAAAGAAATAAGTGAGCTAGTTTTTCCCTTAAAGCATGTTTTTTGTTTTTGTTTTTTATATTGTCCAATCCAACCCCAACATTTTTTCTGGAACCCCCCTCCCCAATCGTCCCTAATTCTGCAGGTAAACATCATATACATAGAAGAATGGAATCAAAATCAAGTCCTATCTAATCATCATTTATCCTTTGTTGCATGTCCACAAAACCTTATCTTACAGCATCTAGTAATAATACATTAATTATTCTTATTGAATAGATACATCACCGAAGACTTAATATAGTCAAGTGAGATACATTGAATCCTTATAAGGGAAGTGTTAAGCCATGTACAAACTTCGAGGCAAAGCATAGATTTTATAATAATAAATTAAATTTAGTAGGTAGTTTATTTGAATTAAAAAAATAAATTTATCTGTCACAGATGAGGCTCTTCTAATAAGATTTGAAAGGCAAACGTTGAATATAATATTTGCCAATGGAACTTGGAAGATATGCATGAATGCTGAAATAACGAGATGATATTGGCATTCAAATGTAAAAGTGATAAAAATGGAACATTTTTGATAGGTAGGTCATGTAGTTAGAATTACCCTAGTACTCCCACTGATTCCTAGGAGAATCTTTGATGAAAGGTTGACACCTCATTATTCTAGCTTGAGCTTCCTTTTTCTTTTTCAGAGCAGGTATCATGACCCTAGTCACTAAAATATATAGAAATTCAACATATTCAAATTTCCGAAGCAAAAATTTCATTTAACCCTCTAGCAGCTAAGGACTCTGGACGAAAGTTGCACTGAGAAGCTAAGCGGGTCTACCGGCTTAAAGGGAAGAGCCATTAAAGGGTTAAACAACAACATCAAATAGAATAAATAGGAGCTCATCATACAGAGTGTGCCATAACCGTTTTCCAATTTGATCAATTTGAGGCAATACTGCGGGTTCTTATGGTGAGGGGCAATTTTACTACTTATAATTACTAAATGTAAGAACTGAGGCATAAAACAATTTTATTTTTTGACACATTCAAATTTATAAAAGGTCAAAAAATGTTCATATTAAAACAAAATAATATTTTTAAAATATAATAGGGGAATGCCCCCTGTCCACCTGACTAACCTCCATTTTACAATTTCTTCTCTCCAATTGTTCATTTATTTTAAAATTAATTTGAAGTTTTTATCCCAGCATCATGATTTGTATTTTTTCCCCCATAAAGTTTGAGAATGTAAAATAAAATATTACACTAAACATGTTTTAATATAATAGAAACATTTTTATTATCTAAATATAATTTTATATTAGGCCATGTTGTAAAAAATACAACATTACTACTGAATAAAAGTTAGATTAAAAAAACAAAAAATAAAAAAATAAAGATATAATAAGGTATAATTAGGAAAAATGTCCTAAATAAACACACTAGAGCGGTCTATAGAGGTGATGTGGAAAAGTATTCCGTTATAGGGGCAATGACAAGCGTTAACTCATACAGCTCCTCCACCCTTCCTGCTCATCATCGCTAAAAGGTTAATACTATTTGTAAAATACGAGAGGAGGTCAAAAAGTTCTTGGCTTGACATAGTAGGGGATGAAATAAAAACACAAATCATATTATAATATTACTTTTCAATGCAATGTACCTCGATACTTATACACTTTTCACATCTATTTATTAATTTTTCTAAACTCCCAAAATAATAAATTTCTTCTTTAACTTCAAATCGCGCCCCCTGAGCTCCTTTTTGAGGTTTAGGAATAGAAAGTAGTCACTAGAGGCTAGATCTGAGCTATAGGGTGGATTGTTGAACCTATCCAAGCCTAAGGTGTCAATCGTGGCGAGAGTTGTGCACAGGGGCATTGTCATGAAGCAGCATTACTCATCGGCTCAGCTTCCCCCTCCTCTTCTCCTTGATTGATTCTCTTAAACGGGTCAAAACATTATAATAGTATTCTCCTGTGATTGTTACGCATTTGTTTTTGTAATCAATCATCAGGATTCCTTCTGAATCCCAAAAAATTGTTGCCATGATTTTTCTGGCCGAGAGTGTGACTTTAAACTTGACAGGTGGCTTTTCACAATGCTTAAGCAAGGGGGGGAGTCCCCATACACATTCCTTAGACATTCAAAAATTTCTAAAGGCTTTATGCCTTCTTTAACTAAAAATTTCATCACAGCTCTGTAATCAATGTTACTCATTTAATGTCAAGAGCAAACTGGTAAAACTAAAAGTATTATAAATAATAGACAAGAGACAGTAGGATTATAAAAGTTTGTATACATATAACTATTGAATAGGTAAACATGATAAGGGATTAATCCGTTATATTAATTTCCTTCTTCATTGTCAGGCCGAGAACTTTTTGACCTGCCCTCATATCTATTTCATTCTAAAGGTATGACCAACCTATTCTTACCAGGGTAGGGAAGGACAAGATTCATTCCATGGGTCCACCACGGAATAAATTTCAACTCTTTCAGGCCTGATTTAAATTAATGCCACTAGACTCAAAAATGCTAAAGCAGGCAACACTAACAGATTATAAATATCTGTAAAATACCACACAGAGGATTTTCCTGGTCCATAACATCAACTTCAATATAGTTTTGTAATTGATTGCTAAGGATGGAATATGTAGCTTAACAGAGAAATATAAAATAATTAATCATTTGATTAATTATAAAATATTATACTGTTATTCACTGTTCAGTATAATTATTATTTGACGCATGATTTTCAAAGTATTTAAGTTGCAATTCAATAATTTTGTTTAATGAACCACTATATATAAGAAAATATAAATAAAAATAAATTACTTATTTTTATAGAATGCAATATAAGATAGGAGAGTAACTTCTCCAAGTCCTGATGCAAGTGCTGTACATACAACACCAGTTATAGCGATCCATTCATTTGTTGCTTCTGCAACCAAAATAAAGCCAGCGGAAGATAGTAATAAAACCATGACCATTCTGAAACTGAAAGAAGTAAACACTTCTATAAAGATCGAAGAAAAAATATTAATTATAATATATTATATATATTATTAATACCATTAAAACAATTTTAACAAACTGTAATAACATTATTTTAATAGTTGAACATAGGATTTTGTAATCAAACTAACAAATTAATGTTTATGTTGAAATTGAGTCATTTTTCATTTTTGGTGGGTGAGAATCACTATGGAGAGAAAGGATCAAGCTGGGCCAATCACAGCTGAGATTGGCCCCAAAGTTAGTTCAGTGGTAAAAGTGCTGCAACGGAGATGCAGAGGACCTTGGTTCAATTCCCAGTCATGCTTCAATCTTTTCTCTTCCATAAAAATTATTTAACAATAATGTTTAGATATTTACAAAATATTTAACTAATGATGTAAAAAAGAGAATTAGAAATATGAGAATTGTTGAGTAAAGATCATTCTGAAATAATTGAAATTTTCTAAGCAATCAGAACTTACTGAATAGCAAGAGGAAAGAAAGGGGCTATCAGCTTTATCACAAGTGAAGGTATTATATCAGCTAGAAGAATTGCTCCTGTAGACAAGGTATTGCACTGGCGCACATTATTCTGGAAAGGAGAACAGTTACAAAATATTAGTAAATAGATTATTATATGAGAAAAAAATCTGGTGCGATGCAAGCAACACACAACTTTCACATACCATTTAGGGAAAATCAGAAAAACCTAACAATATGATAAAATGTATGGAATAAAGTGTCCCCTCCGTTTACTCAATTTTGATGAAATCTTTGCTGCCCTAACAAGTATGGTTAGGAAGAATATGGTGTTATTCAAAATAAAAATATCTCAACTCTATTTAAAATTAATTCTATTGTGTTGATTGCTAAAATAATATTTGTATCAAAATAAGTTATGAAAAATAAATGTTACATACTGCGGGTTTTACATCATCTCCATGGCTAAGTATATCATGGGCTGCAGTTAACATTACAACATAACCGTAATTATTGCACAGTCCCAGAATCCAAAATGCAAGAAAAGAACGGAATCCAATGTCTTCTTTCTGAGGTTCTTGTTTTCCCTCAGAAGAATGTTTTCCCATGTTCTTTGATTTTTTCACCTCTTCGCAATATTTGGTTAACCTGTAAAAATGAAATTAGATAGATTTTATAATTTTTGATAGATTTTATTTATCAAATTTATTTATTAAATATGATAATTGATTATAATTTTATGGGTTCATTAAATGTACACATACTAATTCATTTTTATCATTTGAATTAACCATTACATGTCAAGTTTAAGAATAAGAAGCCTAGAATTTTGAGTAATATAATTTTATTCTAATAAAGAATGCTTTAAGTTTAGTAACTATAAGTAAAATCTACCAAAATTCATAGAAATTTAACAGGACAAAAAAAAAAAAAAAAAAAAAAAAAAAAAAAAAACCCATTGATTAAATTTATTACATTAAACAATCTTTTCATTCATATTAGTTATAACGAACCATGTTTAGAAAATAAAATTAAGAATCAGTTAAGGGGCAAATTAAATATGAATGTTTTAATGTAAAAAGTGCAGTATTTTAAGGAAAGGAATGTGTGAAGAATAAAATTTATTCCAGGAACCTATTGGGAAAAAAAAATGTTATTCACTCACAACATATTTGAATAAATTAATATAAGTGATTTAAAGCTAATTTTTAATTAACAGCATGTAAAAATAATGAGAAATTTAAACAAAAACAAATATATATTAAATAAAATGAATGAGGAATATTTCCGTTAATGAAGGAGCTCATTAGAAAAATGATATCAGTTTTAGGATTACGCGTTCAGGTATGTATTTATTACAATTTACGCGATATTGGGATTGACCATTGGGTTATCAAAGGTGCTGTTTATGAAATTGATATAGATTTTAAGATTACTTGCTCATGTGTCGATTTATTATATCTTAAACGATATTGAGGTTGACTATTTGGTTATTGAAGGTGCTGATTATGAAAATTATATCGATTTTAACATTATTCACTCAGGCATTGATTTATTAAAAATTATGCGAAGTAAAAGTTATTGGGGTTGGCTATTAGGTTAATAAAGGTGCTTAATATGAAAATGATACAGATTTTAAGATTACGCGCTCGGGTTTTGATTTATTACAGTAAATAAATAAATACCTTAATTGCTAATCTTAAAATCCATGTTATTTTTATAATTAGCACCCCTAATAAACTAGCAATACATCCTAGTATTTCTCATATCGCGTAAGATGTAATAAATAAATATCTGAGCGCGTAATATTAAAATCGAAGTAATTTTAATATTCAGCTTTACAGGCAACGTGATAATGCACCCTAATATAGCTTATAATGGATGAGTTGTAATTAATCGATAGCTGAGCGCGAAATCTTAAAATCGATATCAATTTGAAAATCAGCACCATCGATAACCCAATATAGTTAATATCGCATAAGATAACATAACATAATGAAAACCAAACTCAGACGCGTATATTAGATAAAAGTCATGACGTGATAGTTCTTTATGTATTTGAAGAATAAATATCTGGATAGGACCTTCATTTTCTTGCCGAGAAACCAAGAGTTAATTTCGAGCCCTGGCTTAAATAAAACATAATATTAATATGTGTGGTACTATACAACAGTCTTTCCCAAACTGTGCGCCGCACAGTGAGCCAAACGAGGAAAAAAAAAACCAAAATCCAATGTACATTTCTGGAGTTAGTTTTTATAGTTTTTTATTCTTTAATAGTCAACAAATAAAAAACTATTGATTTATTACATACCAAAAATTTGGTTTAAGCTGAAATTATAATTTTTGTTCTCAGATTGCTATTTTTTTTACAAAAATATTTTGAGCTTGTTACGTCAAATTTTATTGATCCATGTTTAACAGCAGTTATGTGCATATATATATACGAACCACTCTATAACTGTAACCGTACAATAAAAACCATTTTATAACCGAAAATCCTTCACACAAAATAAATAATTAAACAAGAAGAATAAATAAATAGAAAAAGCCTTATCCTGGCTTAAGATGACAGCGATTGACCCAATACCGGGATGTATCAGAGAATATATTCCTATGATTTCATTTGCTTTTTTTTTGCCTGTTGAGTAGTTATTGTCATTTATTTGAAAATTTTCGCGGCGCACAATGGTGCCGAGAAGGAAAATACCCTAAAGCTAACTGTCTCCAATTTATTCCAAAATCATTGAATCACATCCCCAAATACCTATACAATCATGGTGTAAATTTAAAAAAAAATTAAAATATATGTTTAGTGTAATACTCTATGAAACTTGACTGCTGCTTCAGCCTCCTCCCCAAAAAATAAGAAAAGTGCTGCTTTTGACACTGATTTCGCTTAAGCTTTTTTTATCCAGCCATAACTGTCTAAATATCAGTATGAGATGATTAGAAGGGCGATTAAAGTGGGGGATTTCAATATTTCCCCATAAAAAGTTACAAGACATTAGCTGAATGGAAAAAAAAAAAAAAAAAAAAATGCTACTTTAAAGGAAATTTAAATTAAAATTGAGTTAAATCAAAGTAAAATAAGCTAAATTAAGTTCAATTATTTTTTTTTAATTATTTAAAATATCTGTTCTTAAGTTGTCTTTATAATTATATTTAGGGGAGAGCGGGGTTGGTTGGCATAGGGGGTAGGTTGGCCATTGGCTTATAGTTTCCGTCAAACCTGTTGTGAAGGCCCCACCATTGTACCATGTGACCCGCTCAACCTCGGGAGTCTTGTCCTGAGTTTTCAATCCGATGCTAACAGTGTAGAGAAGAGTGTGCTTCATTGATTGATTTTAAAACATGTAAGTAAAGTTTTATATTTTCAGTAAATTTGGTTTAAAGGCATGGCAAAACAATTGACTCCGATTTTGTTCACATAGCCCGAAACTCCTTTGAAAAACCTAACCTTTCGACTAACCAGTTTCTTGTTTGATTGTTCTCCCCTGTCCTGGCAGCCATCTTTCATATGATCTCTCTTGCGGGGTTAGTTCTTCTTGTAGGTTAGCAATTCACAAAAGTAAGGTAAACACAAACAAAGGTGAAAATACCAATAGTCTTGTTTTAGTTCCAGCGAGGAGGATGAGAGCAATTTTTCTCGCGCAGAAAGTGACGACAGTCTAAACTTCTATCTTCTTCTATTGTCATTCTATTTTCCCTTAAAAGCTGTTAAAAACCGATTCAAAATTATTATACCACTTTAGTGCAGCTTTTAATAACAATAATATGTGTCAGGCAGTACTTGAATGAGATGGCTAAACAACCCCACCTTCTAGGCCAACCTGCCCCACACAGGGGGTTAATTGGCATACTATGGATTGACGAATTCTTCAATTTTCTATGATCTTAGTATTAAATATTATGTGGTGAAAAAAAATACTTGAACTATTCTAATACTTTTGAGTTTACAGTGGTATCAGCCTTATTGGGATTATATTAACAAGAACGACTCAACAATCAAAAAAGTGAAAACTGTTACCAACCAACCCCGCTCTCCCGTACGTATAAAATATAATTTTTTAAATTTAGTTGCAATCCTAGCGTACTTGTAATCTTAATCGAATGAACTTATTTGCATCTCGGTAGGACAAACCGTTCTCGAGATATAGAGCTTTTTCCACTTTTTTGCCGTTTTACCCCACTGCGTGCCGCGGCATTCCATAACATCATAAAATCTGTTGGGAACAAAAGACCCACCATTCACATTAATTATGTTAATATCCATAAAAAAAAAAAAAATATTTGTGACTTTGAAATACCAAACCAAAAAAAATGTGCAGCTTGAGTGCGTTACGTGGCTGTATTTAATGCATTCAGTCAAGCGAATAGCCACTACAACCGAGACACAGGTGACAGTCCAGCAGTAGCGGATCCAGAAATTTTCTGAGGGGCGCGCACTTTTTTAATTTAAAATTGTTTGCGTCATAAAGGACCTAATTTAAAATATTAGTGCACATTTAAGTAGTAGATTTCTATTAAATGTTTAAATACAATCCATTTTTCGTTCGAGGAGTTTAACAATTTATTAAAGATAGCCCTTTTTATACAGAAATAGTAATAATTGTTTCGTGTCCTCACCTCCGAGGGGGGGGGGGGGGCGCCAGCTCGACAGTTCAAATTCAACAGATAATTAAAACGTTTCTTATCCAACTTAATTTAATGCAATAAAGAATATATAATTATATATATATATAAATTTTAGCGACGTTCCTGAAATAAATTATAAAAAATCAATGGTCTAGCGAATTGTTCAAAAGTTCAAGTGGCGGTCCCAGAAAACAAACATACAGAGAGCAAAGAAAAGCAGACTAATTAATATAGAAAAAAAGAGAACTTTATTGAATTCTTATACATAGATATACTACTATACTAGACAGTTTTTAAGAATTAGATGCAAACATTTATTCAAATAATGTTTTTTTTCAAAATTTTGGGGGATGTGTTCCCCCCCTCACCGCTTAAAATTACTTCATGTATCCTAACCCTCTTTCTTTCTTACCACTCGCCTATATTAACTCTTGAATTTCCATTTTTTTGTCGACAATGTCTTATTTGTTGTTTAGAATACAAATTAATAAAACTGTTTTTTATAATTCAATTATTTTTTCATAAGTTATTAAAATATGTTAATAAAAGACTCCACAACTGTCACTACCTATACAAGAGGATAACAATCAAGACTTCGCTAAGATACATAAGTAACGAAATAAATGTCAGGGATTTCAAAAATAAACCCGCCTTGGTAGTCAAACTGTATAAAAAAAAAAAAAGATACCAACCTAAGTCAGGAAAAATTGGAACTAAGATTGGGAAGGAACAGAACAAATTCATACCTGCTCTGCTGCATTTAATAAGACCAATCGTCGAAAATGCCCATGGATCTCGAAGCGACAGTGAATCACAGTGGGAGAAAACATTAACAGTTGAGAACCCTGCAGTTTTCGAACCATGTACCTTTATATACACTTCTGGATTGGTTACATCCCTGTCTTCGGCATCTCCAAATCGGAACGCTTGTCTTACGGTAAATTATTTTCATGTAGTGTCTTTCTCTGCATTTCATTTTTCCATGTAGAACACCGATTCTTTGTAAAAAATTTATAGCTATTTTATTTGAATTCAAAACTGAATATAATTCCAACAGATTCATTTTTAAAATACAGAGCACAGATTAACTTTATACACCAACTCACACTGCGATAATAACCTTTAGAGAATTTCAAATATGAAATCATATGATTTTATCTGATATAGATAAATAACTGTTTAAATTCATAAAATAACCGTTATCATAACTTAGTAACAGGTTGCCTAAAATGAAAAAGACCCTTATACGACAAGTTTTATTAGAAAAATTAATTGAGACTTAAAGAGTGGGAATACCTCGACCCCACCCCCCAGTCTGCCCCCTAGACGAAAATTTTACCAGCCTGTATTCTTGCAGTATGAGGTTATTACGCCCAAGGGCATCCCAGAAAATGGGTTGGATAAACTCAGAAAGCTCCGATAAGGGATTTTGTGCACATCACCCTCTTACGATGCCTCTGCTCCAGATAAACTTTTCTATTTAAAATAAACGGAAGAAAGGATTCATATAAAAATTCATTTTAAATTCCTAAAGAGCCCCATGTATATTTCTTTATTCTTAATAACATGAAACCCTATACTCATAAAAGGAAAAAATAATTATTTATCGTAATTTAATCAAGAGTTACTGATATATTTTGGTGCAATTAAGTGTTTCTTTATTAGGTTCTCATGGCCGCTGATTCTGGATTGAGTATCAGATTTTCGATTGCTCATTCACAGTTCAAATCAGTGTTACTTTTGAAGTTTTCTTTGTGATGAGGGTCGTTTATGAGGTATATCAGCTTTTCCTTGTTACTTATTAATGCTATTGTTAAGTTTTGTTTGTTATATGAGTTATATATTCGGTTTTTAAGTACGCTGGATTCAAAATCACGAACAGTCTTTATTTCGCACATGAGCATTTCTAGTTACTGTACCTAACAACAAAAATTTAGTTCGATGAGGGGATCGTTCATTAGGTCTTCTATGCGCAAAATTTACTATGCGTATTTTGAATTACATTAATATCATTTATCGAATCATATAAATCTTTCGGATTTTTTTGGGATGATGATAAACTATTTGTTGTTGGCGTAAAAAAAAAAAAAAAGAAAAGAAATAATAACTACTTTGCATTTTGGTGGAGAGGCAATGGGGTATAGAGGGGGGTGGTGAAGAACTACGCATCAATTTGTTGAATTTATCATAATTTTTCAATATGTGGGTCTTTTATGTATTATTGGGGTTTAAGAGGTGGATAATAATAGATTTTTTCTATAAAATTCTCAGTGATCATTCAGAGTCATGAATTTCATTCACAAACATCTTTTTTATTTAACACGTTAGGAGCGGCGGCGTATTTTGGGGATATCCTGAATTGGACGGTATCGATCCCGGGGGTCCGACTGCTGAGATAAGTCACAGACGATATCGGGCGTCGGGGTCCGATGGGAATGCTCTCACGAAAGTGTTATTTTTTTACTGAAAAGTGAATTAAATTAGCTTCTCAAGTGCATTATCTCTCGGTAAGGATTAGACCTAGACATAACAGGCGCAAGACATGTCCCCGGGGTCCGATACAGGATTTACGCCATACTTTATCGAAAATAGCATTAAACTGCTGTAATTTTGAATCACCATCCATATTCATAATTTTTGAAATATTAAAACAATTTTTAGGAGTCTTTTACTGCTTTACAACCACTTACTCTATGATAAAAAAAATCTTTTTGAAGAAATAAATTTGTATAAAATAAATAAAGCAAATATCAGTGTTCTATTTATAATTACAGACTTAGTAAGAAGTATTAAAGATAACCATAAAGGTATTCTTTGCAATATTATCGGACGCGGATGCCGTCCAATAGTCTTGTTTTATTACTGGTGGCCTGTATCGGACCCCGGAGTCCGTGCAACTTTTGCTGCACTAAAATGCAATAATCTCATTAAAAATCGACTAAATTGAGTCTTTGAGGTGTTCGGCCTTTCGGACATTTTCATGTGACAATCGGCTGTTAAGATGGGAATGTAAGACATCGGACACCGGGGACCGATGCCGCACCTAACCTGTTAAAGTCTACGTTTCGACCCAAACACGTAGGTGTTCATTAGGGCTAGGTGAGTGATGGGGCGTTACACAGAGCAATCTCTCTGACTGAAATTCCTGACTATCCATCATCCTTATATCGGTTTTAGTATTTGGAAAAAATATTAGTGATTGTCTGTAGATTATTTAAGTTCAAAAACCGAAATGTGTTTGCCCTCTCCGGGCCAAAATCAAAATCAACCTAATTTAAAGAAAAAAATGCCATTGATGGCCAATGGCAGATCCGCATATCAAAGATATACTAGCATTTTAAGTTGATCTTTATGGGCTCACCCCCCACCCCCCACTGAAATTCAAAATATATATCATTTTCAAAAAACTACGCCCCCACGAAGTTAATAGGTATACCCTCATAACAAAGGTTTAAATACTTCATAAATGGTATCAAATTAAATATGCATGTGAATTTCAATTTAATAGTAGATTTGAATTCAGTGTTCTCGAAGACGATAGAAATAGGATGATTGGTTGGTTTATAAGATTCCATGACTTGTAAACTGGATTTCGGGTGCGGTCCCAGAATAAAATTTCGGGATGAGACGGTAAGTAAAAAAAATAAACTTATTTATCCTGAAAAAAAAGGAAATATATACAGATAATATATACAGATTACTACTATAATAAAAGTATAGTAACAAATTAGATGCATAAATTTATTCAAATTTTTTTTTTTTTTGAACTTTCAGGGGGTGGAGATCTAGATCCTATACCCTCTTCCCCTATGCCCGTGCTGGATTTGATTATTTCCGATAAAAGAGGAAAAAAGAAATCATAGAAAAACATCACGTAAAATAATATTAACCCTTTGCAATCGAGGTCTCCGGCGCGGAGCCATTTAAAATTTGTCTTCAAACTCGAGGGCTCCGCTACGGAGACAATGCAAATAATTTTCAGTTTTTAACATATAAGGACATAAACAAATCGTAAAAACGATTTATAGGATATTTCGCTTTTGGTGATAAATGACGGTCGCGGCTCGCGGTGTTTTTCATTATTTTAATAGTACGTTAATCTTTTAACATCGGCTATATTTTTTGGTTTTAATTCATCTTTTATTTCCTAAATTGTACAACAATTTAGTTCGGGGCACCAAATGATCCCTTTAGTTCGATTTAGTTTCCCATGCGCTTCTACTTTAACCGGAAAGTTATTAAGTAGATTATCAAATTTTAGGAGCTTTTCTGGTTGGATATCTGAGAAAACTTCAACTGAAAGGGCCCCATCTCATAATTTTTTAACTGTTACTTCTCCAATTAGATTTTTTTATGCTTTTATATATAATAATGATAATAATAATAATAATAAAATTATAAAAAATATATAAAATAAAAATTTTTTTTTTTTGAAATTAATATAAAATTAAAAAAAAAATTTTTTTTTTTGTAATTATGTGTTCTTGAAGCTTCAGAAATATATAAAACCTAAATTTCATTACAATTCCTTACTTGGTTCTAAAATTTTACAGTATAATATTAAGTTTTTAGGGTGTACGTTTTCGCGAATAAGTTGCGTCGAGTAACGTCCGAAACGGTGCCGAGTGCAAAGGGTTAAACTTGTAGTTGGGCTAAAAGGTTCTCAACCCTGATGTCATCATCGCCTGCATCTAAATTATAAATACGCTTTTATATTGATTTCTGAATGATTCAAATTAAAAATGTTTAGAAAAATATTCTGATATTTTTTAAAATTAAAGAAAAAAATTTACTAACGAAAATTGATCATTCAAATAGATAATTACTAAGTTCAATAAAATATGTGTTAAGTAAGAAAAATTACATGAAATGGCTAGTTGAATGTTTCAACAAAATAAAGTTCGTTATTTTTTTTAATATTTAAGAGTTACAAAAATAAGATATAGTGACTAATTTAAATATAAAGACTTTAATTTCTTGAATACGTCGTCGATCATAAAACTGGGCAAACTAAACGAGGTTCACGAAATGACATTTTTGCCAAAGATTCTCGTCCAGACTTACGAACTGACTTAATTTTAGTCTGACTGGTCCAAGTAACAAAATTCGAAAATTAATAAACAATAAATAATTGTTAGTTAACAATATTTAGATTATATCTTATGTCTGGAGGTGTAAACCGTAAATTGATATGCTATAAGGAATCTCGGAGAGTTTTTAATTTCTAATAATTCGTCTCTGCTTTGTGAAACTTTCAGCAATGAATTTTTCCATTACAAATTCCATTCCAACTGAATAAGCTATTTATTTCGTCAAACAAAAATATTTTGATTAACTTGATTATGTTTGCTGCCATGCGTCAGGTTCTTAATTAGTGTTATTTAGAAAAACACTGAATTCGAATTTTTGAATTATTTTTGGTTTTGGTTTTGGTTTCTACTCATGACTAAAAGGTTTTAAATTAGCATTAAAATTACAAGGGTTTCGTTTTTTTATCGTATTTTAGTGTAATTATGAGCAATAATTTTTTGGTAGTTGAAAGAGATAGTTTTGCAATTAATTTACCTTGAGAATAAAGACAAATCCCATCGAATTACCTTTACCCTACGTCATAAACCCACAACGTCTTGCCCTACAGTATCCTTCAATAATATCCAACTTATCCCCGTCGAACAATCCGATACCTAGAAATCCATATAGATAAACGCCTCACGAGGAATCCTCACACAAGACTGAAAAGACAAGAAACCGCCCGCAGATTCCGACTACTACAACATTCACTTGACAAAAGCTCCAAACATACAATTCAATATAAAGGATTAATCTGCATGACAATAAGACCTATTTGGACTTACGGAGTCGAACTTTGGCGTTTCACCAAAACATCGAATTCCTCTCGCATCCAATCCAAAATCCTTCGTAAAATCCTGAATTCTTCTAACTTCGTCTCAAATACAATTATCCATGAAGACCTTAATGTTCCTATGTCACCGATTTGGCCCGATCCAGATACCAGACCTTTTACAGTAAACTCCCTACACATCCTAATCCACTTGTCTCCAACATTGCTTTCTCCTCTATCCCAGAAAATTCTCCGAGCCTTCTGAAAAGAAGATCGCCTAGGGATCTACTAAATTGAAACAATATTCGAGTGCCACCAGTGTAATATTCGAGTACGCCTTTCATGTCATTAATTTACTTATATCAAATTTACTTAGTGGTTTGATACTATACAATTGTAAATTTCAATAAATAAATTTACCTTGAATGTATATTAGGGACCAAAATACTAGGAATAATATAACGCCCAACACTTGTTCCCGATTTATTTGGTTATAAAATTACAATTTAAATGGACTAAAAGCAACAACAAGGGAAAAGCAGAATATATAAAAAAAAAAAAAAAAATTAGAACTAAAATAAGTCTCAAATCGGACTGAAAACCGAATGAAACGCTCCAACATCACATTCTGGCTGGAACGCTGAGGAACAAACTTTTTAGGGTAAGATGACTGAGATCTTGTTCCGTTCCGAGGGTGCTACAAGGAAAGGGCTATCCTCAGATGCTCCTTTCATCAAGCTCTCCATCTAACGGTACTAATTGTCTCACTGCTTATTAGGGAATCACTCATTATTAAACCTAAGCAGCGAAGTTCACCGTAACTTCGATAATATTAACAGGTTGCAGAAGCACAGCTCGGATAACTTCGTGGATTTCGCTTTCAAAGTTTCAAGTTTCAAGACAAACGGAAACATGGAAATTCGGTTTTCTTTAGTTTTTCCAAAGTGCAAACATTTAAAACAATCTACGAATAAATACGTATCCTCTCTTTTATTCAGATCGCCAAAAGGGTTGCCATTTCTGCTGCTTGTCATATTTATTTTTTCTGATCAATATGGGTTCAGAATACCAGGTCTTTAGCGGCTTTCATAAAAGTAGGTAGTTACCGTATCTTCATTAAGAGTACTAAGACATCAGCATAGCCAAAATCAGATATTTTATCACTCAGATTCAAAACTCTTTCGTAACTTATCAACGTTTTAATGGTTTGTTTTAGAAGTACAGTAGCGTGCCGATTAACCGAGTCGATGGGGATCAAGGTTACCTCGGTTAATCGAAATAATCGGTTGATCGGAACCATACTAATACCAACTGAAAACGTAGGTTATTTTTAAATAAAAACTACATACATGATATAAAATCTAATAAATACTTGATTATAATAATGCATAATAATAACAGAAATTATGAAACCATTTTTTTTAAAAGAAATCTTTTATTGTAGTTTGTTTAAATGAACTCATATACGTACACATACCCCCCCCCCCCCTCAGACTTGGCACCTCGGTTTATCGGAACCTCGGTTAATCGGGACCTCGGTTGAACGAACCTCGGTTAATCGGATCCCTACTGTAAAAGGGGATTCGCCATGTGTAAAGCAAATAGGTATCTTAAAAAAATCACTGAAAATAATTTTTATTGAATGTTTCTGTTTTACACATCTATCATACATAGTACTACGATCAATAAATTCTTCCGTATCCTTTGCAAACATGTAAAAATGTAAAAAAATGACTTCTGTAAGTTTATGAGATCATAAGCCTTTTTTGATATGAAAATAATTGATTAACATCGTAGCAATTCTCTCAAATATTGTAGGAAAAGTATTTGATTAATAATTGAATACTGCTGCATATAATTACACACTGTCGTGCTCGGACTAACAATAGTGATGGTCTCCGATAACACAAACCGCGTATTCCATGATTTGTTGATCCTATTTGATGATCCCTAGTTTCTATATGTTTCATGATATAAAGAAAATGATCAGATTCTTCGATAGTCATTAGAAACTGTCATCGGAACTAGGAAAAATTCAAATGTAAAAGACCAAACAAAATACAGCAGTGCTACTTTTATCCGAACAAGATAGGATCGGACCCATCCGAAAATCCGGACCGAGTAGAACAGAGTTGTCGATCAACCTTAGGGTCACATCTTAATGTTCAAAACGCATTACTATTTTTTCTTAGTTTATATATGTTTACATTATACAGCAGTTCTATGTTTCATTGTACTGAAGTTTTTATATGTTTCATTGTACAGTAGCTCTATACGAATTAATTCCTAAATGTTAACATAGTACATTTTTACTGAACTGACAAAGGTACAAAAATTTGGTAACATCCGAAATCAACGTTTTGGCGAAACGTATCAAAGGAGAAAATGTTCAGAACACAAAAGTGTTTCGGCACAACATAGACTTGACAACCTGATAACCTCATGTATAAATCTGACTCAAGACCGAACCAAGCCTTTGAATAATTTTTCGTGCTTACCGCACGCTGAATTAAAGTATGAGCTTAGTGAATAAGGTAACAACTTAATAAAAATTATTTAAAAATAAATAATATAAATTAAAACTCTGTAGTTTTGATGAAAAAAAAAAAAAAATGAACGTTAGTATTCAACTAACAGATTTTCCAAAATTTCTATTAATGGTCAATTACTTATTTTTTAAAAGCATATTAGATTATTAAACACATTATCTAGAAAGAAAGAGACTGTGAAAGGAATATGGAAATAAAATACAGAAATTAACGCATTTCTGTATTTTTTAAATGTTTATGCATTTCGCACTGAATTTGAATTATCACTTACAGATAATTAACAGTAGACGGAAATCCCAAAAATCACAACAAAAAATAACCTCAAGAAGTATTAGAATAAGAAGAAATATCTAATGAGCGGTGGGAGATCCAAGGAGGACGCCTGGTAAGGAAAGAAGTTAACACTGAACTGAGTAACAACTCATTGTCAGCGAGAGTCCCCACCAATCCCACACCCCCACTTCTTAACAATTTTACTAAACATAATTTTTCATCTTTAATTGGATGCAGAATAATTAATAAATTTTAAACAGAAAAGAAAAAAGAAGATAGCAGCTCAATTGGGAATAAATATAATTTTTTTCTTATCGAGGGGCAAATGTTTCTTTTATCAGTCCGAATATTTTCGATAGCCAAGATATTTGTTTCTTCCACGTGTTTCAAGTGACTACATTGTCATTTTTTTTTTTTTTTTACATTATCAGGTATTTTATAAAATGGTGATTTTTGTCGTGCGAGGCATAATTTCGTCACCTGCATTATGCATAAGGACTTTAAACAATTTTTTTTTAACAATTAAAATGATGACCTCATATTCATAATTAATTACAGAGAGCCAGGGTAACTCCGACTCATGCTTTGCTGCCCATCTGTAGAAGGCAAAGCAGAACCTTAGGAGATGAAAGTGCTACCCCCCCCCCCCCCCCCCCAACCAGATAAATGATTTTTAAATATTAAAAATCATTTAATACCTATATAATTTTTATAGATTACTATAGGGTAAACCGTACAGTTATTGGCACCCTTAAGACTAAATTTCAGTGGTGACATTAAAAAAAATACTTCTTATGAAGGGATCTAATTGAAACTTCCTATAGCTCCTCTTTATCTATCCTTATAACGACTCAAGAGGTTTTTTTTGGGTCAAAAGTTCAATAGTTCTACAATATGGCAATATTTATTGTTAAAAGTGCCAAATCTAGTTATTGGCACCCTGTGGATATAAGGTTTTGCGTCGGGAATAATTAACCCTTTGCACTCGAGGTCTCCGGAGCGGAGCTATTTAAAATTTGTCTTCAAACTCGAGGGCTCCGCTACGGAGTTTATGCAAAGAATTTTCAGTTTTTAACATATAAGGACGTAAACAAATCGTAAAAACTATTTATAGGATATTTCGCTTTTGGTGATAAATGACTGTCGCGGCTCGCGCTCTTTTTCATTATTTTTATAGTACGTTAATCTTTTAACATCGGCTATAATTTGTGGTTTTAATTCATCTTTCATTTCCTCAATTGTACAATAATTTAGTTCGGGGCACCAAATAATCCCTTTACTTTGATTTAGTTTCCCATTTGCTTCTACTTTAACCCATGGGCGGATCCAGCCGACCGTAAAGGGGGGCTGCAGCCCCACAGCCCTTCTTTTGGATCTGCTATTCAGCTTTTTTACCTTTATGTTCCTTTCCCACAACTAAAATTATACTTGTTCTGCACATCATTTGTTCTTTAACTTGCTTCCTTACATTAAGGAAAGTCAAATTCTATCTTTTAATGACGAAAAATTTTCCAAAGGGAGGGGCTGCAGCCCCCACAGCCCCCTCCCCCCGGATCCGCCAATGCTTTAACCTGAAAGTTATTAAGTAGATTTTCACATTTTAGGAGCTTTTCTGATTGGATATCTGAGAACACTTTAACTAAAAGGGTCCCATCTCGTAATTTTTTAACAGTTTTTACTTCTCCAATTAGATTGTTTATGCTTTTATATAAAACATATGATAATAATAATAATAAATTTACAAAAAAAAATTTAATATTAATATAAAATTATAAAAAAAAAAATATCAAATTTAAAAAAAGTTGTGTCGAGTTGCCGGTAGGTAACGTCCGAAACTGTGCCTAGTGCAAAGGGTTAAGAGACAAGCTAAATGTTTGCCAGTTTTTAGGTCCCAGTACTTACCAAAATCTAAATTTTTCTAAGATTTACCGATTGCGATGACCCTCGTCGTTTTATTTCTCTTCGATCGATTCTTCAACATTGAGTTACTGTGCTCGAATTCGGCTTGGCGCAGGATATCATTAATATTCTGTCACTGACAGTCTCCGTGGCCGAGAGACCCTCCTGGGGCAAACCCAGCCTCTAAAATGTGGGTACTCTTAATTGAAAAATTTAAGGGAAAACCCTGCGGTTAAGCATGATCACGGTCAAATCAGCTCCTTGCACGACCGCTGACCAGGAAACAGTACTTTCTTACACCCACAGTACTGCACCCAAGATCCGTCATGGGTTGAGTGGTACAGGCCTTTTTTTTTATTACGTTATGGAATGTTTTCGCGTGATATCAATACAAATATTTGAGCCTTAATTCGCTAAAATATGTAAAATTTTATATTTTATAACCCTTTCAGACAGAAGAGATTCAGCCCGCTCCCGTCTAGACGCGCCATCTACGCGTCACCTGCAGTGGTTCTTAGTTGGTTCTAACGGCCTTACTCACTGATCCTTAATTATTTCAACAGGTGAAGATTCTTTATAAGATTATATTGGACAGGAAACCACGGTCTAGTATGTTATTGCGGAAAAAAAAAATAAAATCATTAGTTTTTTTTTTATATTTTCATCTTCCACCTGAAAAGATGCATATATTGAATGGTTACTAAATTTACTAACTTTATTTTTCAATCGAGAATTTTGAGAAGTTTTGGTTCACTCCCAGGAGGCATAAAATATTAATACATAGGGGAGAGCGGGGTTGGTTGGCATAGGGGGTAGGTTGGCCATCGGGTTATAGTTTCCGTCACACCTGTTGTGAAGGCCCCACCATTGTACCATGTGACCCGCTCGACCTCGGGAGTCTTGTCCTGAGTTTTCAATTTGATGCTAAGAGTGTAGAGAAGAGTGTGCTTCATTGATTGATTTTACAACATGTAAGCAAATTTTTATATTTTCAGTAAATTTGGTTCAAAGGCATTGTAAAACATTTGACTCCGATTCTGTTCACATAGCCGCAAACTCCTTTGAAAAACCTAACCTTTCGACTAACCAGTTTCTTGTTTGATTGATCTCCCCTGTCCTGGCAGCCATCTTTCATATGATCACTCCTGTAGGGTTAGTTGGCTTTCTCCAACTGGCGTTTGTTAACGCAGTAGCAATTCAAAACAGCAAGGTAAACATAAACAAAGGTGAAATTACCAATTGTCTTTAGTTGCAGCCAGGAGGATGAGAGCAATTTTTCTTATTCTTATTCTTGAAAGTGACGACAGTCTAAACTTCTATCTTCTTCTATTGTCATTCTATTTTCCCTTAAAAGCTGTTAAAAACCGATTCAAAATTATTTTACCATTATAGTGCAGCTTTCAATAACAATAATATGTGTCAGGCAGTACTTGAATGAGATGGCTAAACAACCCCACTTTCTAGGCCAACCTGCCCCACACAGGGGGTTAATTGGCATACTCTGGATTGACGAATTCTTCAATTTTCCATGATCTTAGAATTAAATATTACGTGGTGAAAAAAATACTTGAAGCAATCTAATATTTGGAGTTTACAGTGGTATCAGCCCTATTAGGATTATATTAACAGAAATGACTCAACAATAAAAAAAGTGAAGACTGTTGCCAACCAACCCCGCTCTCCCCTACACATAATAAAACAGAATGTATGTACATCCAATAACGGATAACCGTTTACAATATTCCTTATGTGATAATATACCAGGTCTTAAGGAAATTACACTTACTGAGCGAAATAACTGAAACTGATATGCAGGACAGTTTAGTTATCTTAGATGGCGACGTGAGTACTGAAAGAAGGATTTTATCGCGATATGGGAGTCAAACGGTTCTCCTTATTGATGCAGTATAAATAAATCGTATTACATAGCAGCATATAACTATAACTGAAAATCTAGTTTAATTTTAGGTTGTTTACGTAGTTTAAGCATACTACTGATACTGTTTTCCATTAGTTTTGATTTGAGTATACAGTTTTTCTGTACTTAAAAAAAAGAAAAAAATGTGTCATCTACTTATCTACAGACATGTGCAAAAACTTTGTTAGGGTAAACCATACAGTTATTGGCACCCCAACTTTAACTTAAAGAAATAGGTAAACAATTCCTAATTTTATTACAAGATATAAATGAGTCTAATGTTTGAAGGATCCTCTAAGTCATCTATGAAGCCCCCCCCCCCCCCCCCTGGATCTGCCAATGGTGGGAAGAGACTTTTTAAAATTTAGCTCTTAGTATCTACATCTAACTGGCAAAAATTCAGCTTTTTCCCGCAAAAAAATTGTACCACTGGACCCATGAAGGGTCTTGCATGCACTACTGTGTAAGGAAGTACTGTTTCTTGATCTGCAGTCGTGGAAGAAGGTGATTTGACCGGTATCACGCTCAACCGCCAGGTTTTCCACCTTTAATTTTTACATTAAGAACTTTACAAAGGCTGGGCTTGTCCCAGGAGGGTTTCTGTGACGGATATTAAAGATACCCGGCCAAGCCAGATTCGAACAGCAACACAATGCCTAGCCAATGAGCTACCCTGCTCCCTTGTCTCCAATTACTCCTAACATATTGTTATTTCTGGCTTTCATAGCCTGGGCTACGAGGTAGTATAACAGAATGCCGTTCTAACAAACTACCCTACCTCCCTCTTTATATATATATACTAGCATTCTCTGTCGCGGCTTTGCCCGGGAGCCTTTAAAATCAATGCTGTGATCATTATCTTAGTATTGATTTAATATAATATGTTAACTGATGTTAAGGAGATTTAGTGGAATCGGAGCTTCCGGTAGGTGGAATGTTGGAGGGTGAAGCTGCCGGCTCGGTAGAAGAGAGGGAGACGCGCAATGGATAGAGTTCACGAAAACCGCTGAAACAAAAAATTGCTTACTCGTCGTGAACACTTCGTTTTTCAGTTTTAAAACATGGTTTTCGACGCCCCGTAGGGCTATCGAGTTAAACTCGTCGTATCAAGATCTTTAAAATGAGTCCAAATTAGATATTTTTTTCGAAGTGCAAAAATAGGTGTCCGTTAGAGTTAAACGACAATTTCGCCATTTAAACCCCTTAGGGGTTACATTTTTGAAATTCCTTTCTTAGTGGTTACTTACATCGCGTTTGAAATCTAAATTCCGAACTTCAAGTTTCTATCATTAGTAGTTTTTGCTCTGCGTTGATTCTGTCAGTCAGGAAAAATCCTCTTGTATATAGAGAGATGTAAGATGTATATATTGCACTATAGTGTATACGGTATACGAATACTATACGGTATACGAATATTATACTGTGCACGATTATAGACTATACCATACAGCATACGGTTGTATACGATAACCGGAGTCAGACTAACAATAATGGAGGAGAGGAACTGCTGACGTAAACTGGTCAGTTCGCATGTCGACATGTAGCTCGCAGATATCCATCAGGAATACTTTACACGACAATGAATCCCTCTGTGGAGAAGGGAGATAGTGTAGCCAGATGGATAGGTAGAATCAACAAAAATACTGCAGAAGGCAGTATGTAACAAAGTGGGAAGAAGCCGAAGATAGAGGTGGTGAAGGACGCTGAATATGGAGGTGGTCAAGTGGTCCAAGCGGCTAAACTTCTAAAATCTACAATCTGAGCAAAGGAAAAAAAAAACAAAAAAAAAAACAAAAAAAACAAAAAAAAAACGAATAAACATTAAGACTAACTTGTTTCGTCCTCCCCAAAGAGGTGTTTCCGAGGAGGGAAACTCCTCCTCTTTGTCGATGTCAATCACCTGCTCCAGCCGTTGTGTCCCATCATCACTCGACGTCCCCACCGCAGGATACAGGGAACTATATCCCTTCTTGTTGTTAACGGAGGCCCTGCAATGAACAATCAAATATAACATGTAGAGTTACTATATTTATTTTAAAAAAGTTAAAACTACAATAAGTATTTAGGTCTAGTTATTCTGCCTGAGTTAGTAATTAACAAAGAAAACAATTCGAAAATGTCTCGGATTATCGTTAAAAATAAAATAAATAAATATTGATTGTGAAGTGGGGAAACGGTAAGGATGTTTGCTCAGTAAATAACTTCTTATCGATCATAAAGGATTTTTTAAAATATTTTCATGAGTATTTTTAATACATGCTTCAAGAGAAGTCACTGGCGGAGGGTAACAAATAGGATTTAATTTTCCAGCGCGCTTCCAAATGTACCCAGATAGTTTCAGATTCAAAGGTTAAAAGATTATTAACCCATATTTTTTTTTTTTAACATAAAAACGTGGAGCTTAAAATGGCAAGGTCATTTAAAGTTTGGGGATAAATATAGATTGCGTTGGAAGGATCTCTAAATTTTACCCAAAATACTGGGTGTTCCAGACCTAGTGTAAAAAAAAAAAAAAAAAAAAAAGGGTAATACTGTATGCTAAGCGGGGTAGAATGGCGCAGAAACGAGTTTCCTATCTCAATCTGTTGAGGAGATTTTTTTTTTTTTTTTTTTTTGAAATGTTACTTTTTTCTTAAAAATGGCAGTTTTCTCTACTTCGGTTTAGCTTAGAAACAAAAACAATGATGAGTTAGGTTTGGTTATTTTAAATCCACTTTCAGTGGGACTTTTAACGCACTAAACACAAAACATTTATTAAAACTTAAATTTTTAATAGTATTAAATTTAAAATAACCAAACCTAACTCATCTTTTAGAAAATTTAATGCTGATTAAGAAAATATCATTTTTTTTTTGTTTCTACGCTAAACCGAAGTAGAGAAAACTGCAATTTTTTAGAAAAAAAAAGTAACATTTCAAAAATAAAAACAAAAAAAATTCTATCTCCTCAGCAGATTGAGATAGGAAACTCGTTTCTGCGCCATTCTACCCCGTTTAGCATGCAGTATTACCCAATTTTTTTTAGACTAGGTCTGGGACACCCAGTATATGCTAAAAATTGATTATTATTTTGAAGAAATGTATTTAGTCATAATCTCGAAAGAGAAATCATTATTAGTTAAAGAAATATCATTCTTTCGGTGTGTGAATATATAAAAAAAGGCTCAAATGTAATTTTTTCAAGTTCCGTGCTCCAAAAATTTGAAATATATATTTAAAAAAAAAAAAAAAAACGCATAAACATAGGGCTAGGTAATAAATAGCTTTCTGAAGCGAGGCTACCGGACAGAGCTGACAATAAGGGGGGCAATTAATGCACATCAACCATATTGAAATCATTAATTAAAGTAATCATTCGTTTCAGCCCTTCCATACACTGTTTTATAAAAAACACTCGCAAAGATTGTTAATGATTATTTATTATGATCTTAAACTGATCTATCATGGTTAAAAAAAATGAGCGGCAGAAGTGTTAAGTATTTTCACTTGTTTTTTTTTTTTTGTGAAAAAGAAACTAAAAATGATTTTATTAATGCTTATCTGAAGAAACAAAAACTGCAGATCGCTTTTAACAGCTGAATTTCTTTCTCATGTATTATTTTTGAACATTTCCTAGTTTCCGTGAATTTAATTGAGAATATACAGAAAAATAGACCACGACACAATATAAACCAGAATAAATAAATATAAATACATGATACTTACATCTTTTGGAAAGGTCAGTAGATAAAAAAATTGATTTCCTCGAAATCTGAAACAAAATAAAAATAAATAGAGTCATTGAAATCACTTCAATGGGGAGTAATGTTAGGGAGGAATTAAAGAAATACAAAGAAATCGTGATAGACTTTTCAATTTAATTCGAATCATATTAAAATACAAATAGATTTAGAAATGCCTCCTATTTTTAAAACACATAGTGATTGGACCCTACCTTTTTTAAAACACTCAAAACACCCGATATTTAAAATAGTATATCTTTAAACAAGAATCTAAATACGTTTTTCCATTTCCGGTATAAAGCAAACTGATAATAGGCCTACCACTATAATAAGCCAATTTTGTGTTTAACGTATTCGGACGAGGATGCCATATCTGTTTATGAAGGGATATAATCATAAATTACATAATAATGTATAAATTTAAATAATAGAAATCGCATAAATCAAGATAATGAAGTTTGGATCAGCAAGATGCGACCGGTTATAAATGAGAAATCATTTTGAAAAAAAAAATAACATACAAAAACTGTCGACATATTAATATGATATAAAAAAAAAAAAAAAAGAGCAGTTGATTTCATTCATTACACATAGTTTTTTTAAGTGCCTTTATGGATATTTAACCCAGTATTAAATAAATACACCAAGTAAATGAAACGTAATCAATAAATGGACATGATTTACAAGTAGAGAAATAAACCAATTGGTAGTATTCTAAATAGAAGGGCCGGAGTCCTTTTCGGACGCCTCTAGAGATTATCACTAATAGAGGAGGAAGCAAGAGATTTATTGTCATTTATTATAGGTATCAGGATCTCATCAAATCGGCGACATATGGAATATTAAGGTTTTTATGAATAATTTTATTAGTGATAAAAGGCGGAGGGAGCACTAATGATTTTGTAAGGTTTGCAATTGGACGCAGGAGGAATTTGATGAATTGGTGGAGATCCATATTAGTCTTATTAAAGTCATATAAATGAGTCTTATGAAAAGTGATTTGGTAGTAACCGAAGGAGGCGATAACGTCTTTTCTTGTAATTTCGCTCACACTTCTTTGAAGTTATTTACTTACGTCACACTCTAAATAATCAATTTGATCAGATCAAGGTATAAGTGTAATATTTGTTCTGAAGTGAAGACAGAGGATTTGCTCCTGAACTACAGTACCAGTCAAAAGTTTAAACTCACCCTTAGTTCTGTAAAATAATTAAATAACAACATACAATATTTTATTTATTTAACAACATAAAAACTAAACTTTTATTTTAAATTTATTTATAAATTGTTTGTTTTTTAGTTTAACGCCCCTTTCTGCTACTAAGGCTAATCGGACGATGCAACAGTGGGAGTCCTAAATGTTGCCTATCCAGGTATAATTAGGATAGGGATCTTTAACGAGTACCTGACATCGCACAGGCTTGGGACCTCCATTTTACGTCCTATCCGAGGGACGATATAGCCAAGGATTTTTCACTCCCATTAAAAATATTTAGGGCCACCTCGGGACGCGAACCCGCTACCTTTAGTATATTAGATTGCCATGCTAACCACTACACCACAGCTGACCACTATTTATAATTTTATTCTAAACTTAATCGTATAATGTTTGAAATGTTACCTCTTGAGTTAATGATGGTGGAAGATATCCACCATATTCTACCTCTTGAGTTAGAATTATTTTATTAAACTTGAAGATTGTGAATTGAATACAAGTGAGTCTAAACTTTTGAATGTAATTTAATGAGCTGTAAATGTATTGCGTTTAGTCGATTGGTCAGAAAGAGATTAATGAAACGTACATTTTCATTCAACTTGTTCCTATTCATTTTGAAATCAAGCAATTCTTGCATTCTCTTAGTAGACGCTTAGGATTTTTACCGATTGAATTTTTACCTAGAGAGTTCTGACTAAAATACTTGGCTCCCAACTCATGCGGTCAGTATTTCAGAGGAAGAAATTCACAAAAAAAAAAAAAAATAGATAAAAAAATAAAACAAAATAGAAAATTAATTATATTTTTAGCGGTTGGAAGTTAACATAAACCTCCGACCGCAAGGTGACACAGGAAGGACAGGACACAATCAAAGGTCAGATGGCCTCAAATAAAAGAAACCGTTGGGTGCTAATCAGAAATCAACTGATCAACGTGAATCACAAACATCAATTCTATGAGCAATCAGTTTTACTCAATATTTCATTCAAGAAAATATTGCGTTCATTCCAACGATCCTATCTTTTGAAATTGAATAGCGATGAGTGTTCGAAACATTTACATTTCTAATAAGTGTGTTGAAACCACGATATTAAATTTTGATTTCCAATCCCAACTACAGTTCTATAACTGAATCAAAATGAACTGTTAAGGTAAAATGTGCTCATTAATATACAGGTTGTCCCCAAACCAAACGGCCAAACTTCAGGGATCGATAGAGGATCGAAAAACTAAGAAAAAAAGTCCTCTGGCATATGCCTCATTTTCGCTTCGTTTTCGAGAAAATCATAAAAACTAAAAATAGTTGTGCAAAAACTAGTTAAGGCCATGGAAGAGCGGATTTCATTCCTTGAATGAATTTTAACAATAATTGTTATTCAAATACAATTATTGTATTTCAATCTTAAACTAATAGAAAGGTAATTGAAAAAAAGTTTATTTATAAAAAAATGATAAATACTTTTTTATTCAAATATTCATAGTATAAAGAAAATTACCTATTTAAAGTACATAACAATATGAACAAAAACTGAAGATTAAAAATTTAAATAATAAAAATAATTTAAAAAATAAAAATTTAGAAATTAATTATATATTCTTACTAGGAAAACATAAATGTTTCAGTTTTTAAACGGGACTACCTTAGTGAGAAAAAAATAAAATAAAATAAAACACACTTTTTGCACAACTATTTTTAGTTTTTTTGAGATTTTCTCAAAAACGAAGCATATGCCAGAGGACTTTTTACTTTCACTTACCTATATATGAAATATATAGTAAGGAAAGTATTGCGATCGTGAAAAATTTCGACTTCCGGTTTTCAACGGAAATACACGTTTTGGGGTCCCCTAAGTCCAAACAACGAAGTCCCGCGAAATGTGTGTGTGTGTGTGTGAATAGACTAGCTCAAAAACTATAAATCGTACGAACCTCAAATTGGGTATTTGGTGTATGAATATGCCCGCAATGTGACAGCGAAAATTTCATCAAAATTGGTCAAAGGGAGGGGTACTTTATTTAATAACTTTTTACGTTTTTTTAGATTTTCTCAAAAACGGCTCTAACGATTTTGATTATACTTGATATTTGATGTGTGTATGTGCCCGCGATATGACAGTCAAAATTTCATCAAAATTGATCAATTGGAGGGGGTACTTTATTTAGTAAACGTTTTCTTATGTTCACGTGTTTTTTTTTTATTTTCTGAATAAAGGCTGTAAAGATTTTGATCAGACAGGATATTTGGTGTATGTATATGGTCACGATGTGACAGCAAAAATTTCATCAAAATTGGTCAAACGCAGGGGGCTCTTTATTTCATAAGTTTTGTTCCAATTTTTACATTTTTTTCGAATATCTCAAAAACGGCTTTAATGATTTTGATTAAATTAATCATTTTTAATCAAAATCAAGTCATCTTTTTTATATTATTTATAGAAATGGCAATTAAAAAAAACATGTCAATTTTCTAATCTAAGGGAGTTGGTAAGTGAAAGTTGTGTGTTGCGCGCATCGCCCCACATTTGTTTCTTAGTTTTTCGATCCTCTATCGATCCTTTTCGTTTGGCCGTTTGATTTGGGGACACCCTTTATATGCAGACAGCTCTGTTAAATTTTGAACATTTAGAGATCAACACGCTAAGGTAATATAGTTTAAGAGAGCTTCCGCAATTCATTAGAATTTAGATGTCTGCTAAAAAATATAGTGACGCATGAACACCACATTAGCATACAAATGCAAGTCGATGATGTAATAAATATGAAGGTATATATATAAAGCAATGAAGCAAATGACAGCAAGACATTAATGAGCAACATATTCATCAAAGTCAATGATGAATATGTTTCATCGATTCACAGTTCATTCATCGGTCAGTCTGGTATTACATATTTAGTTTCTCTGGCAAGGTGAGATGGTAGGCCGGCAGAGGATAGATAAGAGATAAGACGGAAGTTGAGACTACACCTTGATAATCTGGGTCAGAGGGAACCGGGCATCCTTCTTCCCAGCTCATTAGCAAGCCATACAGGTACAGCCCTCCCCGCTAGGAAGGGCACTCTTTCAGATAATTTTAATCTTTTTATCTTATCCCGTATTTATTTATTTTTTAAACTGTAAGGGCGGATTCACACTATCGCTCCGCTCCCGCCTCACTCCCGGTCCGCTCAAATATTCTGAAGAGAAATAGACAGAGAATTCCACTATCGGTACCGCTCCGGTCTCGCTCCACTCCCGGTCCGCTCTCGATCTACCCCATTCACACTAGCGCTCCGCTCCCGCTCCGCTCCAGGTCCGGTCTCACTAGCAAAATATTCTAAAGAGGAATAGAGAGAGGTTAATCACAATATTGGCACAGGTCCGGCCTCGCTCCGCTCCCGCTCCACTCTCGCTCCACTCCCGCTCCACTCTCCTAAAGTCTTTTCATATTCACATTATATAATTTTTCACTGTTCACGATTGAAGCCATTAATAATCGAAACCGTCTGTATTTGGATTTTAATTAATAATTAACTTTCAGTTATTAAAGTATTTATTTATTCATCAATTTTACGGCCAAAAAAGTTCAACTTTAAAATATATATATATATATATATATAAAATTATAAATTAATTTAATTAATGGTGAAGAAATAATTTAAATTTTTTTCCAGAATGTATTCGAATACGCTTGAAATGATAAAAAAAAAAAAAAAAAAAAAAAAAAAATCACCAACAATACGGGAGGTTTTTCGATGTGAAAAATTCATGTCATGTTTGAGATATATTTTGCTATGAATTAATGTACTCGTAAAAAATGGTCACCGATTTATTTATTGACTACATACTCATTGCTATTATAAAATAACGTTTAATTTGACACGAATAAAAATGCAGTATATTATGAAAAATGTCAGATCATTAACAAAAAAATATATTAAAGCAAAAAATAATTAAAATATTAATCAGGAAAAGAAGAGAACACAATCGTTAAATTTGTAGCATTTACCTATTTCAACTTGAAATTTTCAAGCGTATTCGAATACATTCCGAAAAAAATTTAAATTATTTCTTCACCAAAATTAAATTAATTTATAATTATTATTAATAATTATCATTGTGTTGCAATATATTCTTCTTATTATATTTTTTGATAATATGGTATTATTTTCTTCATCAAGAAAAGTACACTTACCAGCTATTTCTACAAACGAAAAATTGGTTTTTTTTTTGGCCGTAAAATTAAAGAATAAATGAATACTTAAATAACTGAAAGTTAATCATTCATTAAAATCCGAATACAGACAACTTCGATTATTATTCGATTCGGCTTTAATAGCTTAAACCTTTCAAAATTGAACGGTGTAAAATTATATAGCGTGAATATGGTAAGACATTAGGAATGGGGTAGAGCGAGAGCGGACCGGGAGCGGATCGAGAGTGGAGCGGGCACGAAACCGATAGTGTGAATAGGCCCTAATGCTCAAGAATCAATAAGCTACCGAAATATATTTGATCAATATTATTGAAGCAAGGCTCGGTGTAAGAAACGATTAGGAAGGGTTTTGCTGGTTACTAGCGGAAATAAAATGGGGTCTGTTTCGGATTAGGTAAGCCAGTGATTTTTTCAGGTGACCGTGATTATTTCATTAAAATTACTCTGACTTAATAACATATGTAAAAGTATGATGCGATAATTTTATTGCCTAACCTTTCCATTTGCTAATTGTTCTAATTCAGTTCAGTTATGAATATCTTTGATTTAAGTGACCACGTGAAGAATGAGGAAGCTGCTGTCAAGTTTTTACAGAGCAAGGGAATCCTACCCAGTAAAAAGGTATGCGAAAAAGGGTACCCCATGAAGTTAAGACTGCATGAAAGAGGATCCAAGTGGTTTTGTCACGATAGGGGATGCAGAAGAGCGATTGGCCTCTTCAGCAGAACCAAGCTCGAACAATGTCGCCTGCCTTTAAGGGAAGTTATGGTTTTAATATATTCCTGGGCAAATGAATACGCTACGGTGAAGTTTTGCCTTAAGGCAATTGGAATAAGCAGAGAAGCAAGAAAGGTAGATTCCTATCTATGCGAATTTATATGGAGGCGGAGGTATGAGAAGGAATGCTATTTTAAAGAATATCGCTGATTTTGGCCTTTTAAAGTAATTTATATTTATCTGATGATAGGATATTTCTGTTTTGAAGTTATATGTACTAATACATATGTTTCTGAGGTGTATTTTCTTCTTTATGTCATAGTTATTTATAAAAAAAATCCCTGGCTTACCTAATCCACATTTAAAAATACAGTATATACTGCATTAAACCTAAGATTACCAATGGGTATCTGACTTCTAAGTTTTACCAATGGGGGGAGGGCCTTAACGAACCCATACGTTTCTTTGATTGTTAATTAACTCTAAATAATTTTAAAACAAGGTGGTAACCCACAATCATGATTAAATTAATAAATCTAAATAGTGATTTAAAAATTTATTTCATGAGATTAGAATATTTACGTATTTATAAAACTGAATGTAAATAAAAAATTATAGAGGGAAATGAAAGGCATTTTTCTAGATAATTGAAGTGTGGAAATGCATAAGGGTATAAGTGCCTTAGGAAATTTTTACAGAAATGATGCGACTTATACCCTCTAGGGTGAACTACATTCAATGCATACACCCATGCCATCTTTCATACGTTCAATGAACTCTTCTAACAACAAAACATTACTTATATCCATTTATGAAGAACATATAGCAATTTGGCAAAAAAAAGCTTTGTTTTATTTTTTTTTTTGCACTTAGACCCTTATGCATTTCCACGCTTCAATTAGAAATGTCATTTCCAAATTTTCTAAAATTCATCATTCGTGATATATGTAAGATATTAAACTAATTTCCATTAGTATTTTTTGACAATTGAGATTATTAAGTGAGGATTGGAAATTAGAAAATATTTGGGTTTTATTGAAGATTGATCGTGATATAGAAATAATACTGGTTCCTAGGTGTCATGATGTATTTCTATTATTACAAGAAGATATTGTAACGCTTCTGTGGGTTAAAGAATATTTATTAAACAAGAATATACAATTATCAATGCCAAGGAATTAATACAACTCAAATATTCGGGCAGGTTACAAAAATGATAACGTTATAGCACGCTAATCATATGACTTGAGCTTCACAGTCAAGACACAGACTCAGACTAACTGGCCCAGTCACTCCCTCCTTATACATAGTCGTAAAATGAACGTTCTGGAAGGTTCCAGGTCTTCATGGAAGCTGGTGGAACGCCGTAGATGGAGGTCGAACAATCTAAAACTAAACAGTTCATTCCAACAGCTTAGTTGTTCCAACAAACGGTCTGGGATATTAAACCATATGTTTTTATATTTGACGATTTAACCTTACAATATTAACATTGTTATATTATTTTAAATAAGATTAATCCGTTTTGTGGCCCTTAAGGATTCAAATAAATTTGATATGGTACAAGGATCGTTTCCTAGAAGTTGATACATTTGTTGTGGCATTTAATGTTTCTCTCTTTGTTTTTCATAAATCAAGCATTCATCTAACACATATAAGGCATTGCTTCTTACCCCACAAGCATCACATATTGAGGGAGGCTCTCCTTTCATTAAATATCAGTGGCTGAATCTTGTATGTCCTATTTGCAGTCGGACATTCGCGGTACGGATATTTGCAGTAAAATATTAAGGAATCATCACATTCGCGAACTATAAGCGGTCTTGGACAAAGGTAGTATAAGAAAATTGGGAGGTAATTCGTACAAATAAATGCGATTTTGAGTTAGATCAGTCTTGCATTGAGCGAGCATTATGTTTAGCAAATTCAACAATACACATAAACCTATAATATGGTAACGATTGTGATACAATAATGAAATCTTGAGAAAAAACGAAAGCAAATCACATTAATAAATTTATTTTAATTTTAGTATCAGCAGTGCTCTCTGAGATTTAAAAAGGAACTTACAAAGGATATTGAACTGTCGAGATGTTGTTGGTTGTTACATAATATCTAATCTAAGATAATGACAAACAATTTGACTAATGTGCAAGAAAATCGGTAAATTTTTAAGTGAATCTAAGACATGATGGTCAGCCTTTTCAGTTAACACGTTAAGTGCGGCAACGGTCCCCGGGGTCCGATGTCTTATATTCCCTTCTTGACAGCCGATTTTCACATGAAAATGTCCGAACACTTCAAACACTGAATTTAGTCGATTTTTAATGAGATTATTGCATTTTAGTGCAGAAAATGTTGCTAACAGCTGAAATTCTGTTGTTTTTCAGAATCGGACTACGAGGTCCGATTTTCAATAAAGAATGGCGTAAATCCTGTATCGGCCTGTCCTGCACCTATCATGTCTAGTTCCAATCCTTACCAAGAGATAATGCTCTTGAGACGCTCATTTAATTTCCTTTTAATCAAAAGATAACGCTTTCGTCAAAGTATTCCTATCGGAACCCGACGCCCTATATCGTCTGTGGCTCATACTAGCAGTCGGACCCCTGGGATCTATACCGTCCAATTCAGGATACCCCTAAAATACGCCGCCGTTACGTGTTAAAGATGTCTACCTAGTTCGCACTTCCTTTTGAGATTCGTTAGTTGCTATAAGTGTTAGGTTACAATATTCAAAGATTTACAAAACCTTGACCTTTCAAGGTTAACCTATGCAGATGTTTAAAAAATTATTTCAATGCAATTATTGCAAATTTCAGAGGTGGTGATGCGACATCGACAGGGAAACATCTATGTTTTGAACATCGATGTTTTTAGTATCCATTTTTTAAAAATTAACATTAACACAGTTAGGGCCCTAACTTATTTAAACTTTGATATGTTAAAATCATCTTTGTTTATAACGAAGCATCAATAAATATAAATATATTTTTAAAGGTTGCCTGTTGGGGACATCTTAATAATAATTATCACTTTAATATACAAAATAACACAAAACAAAAAAGACGACTTTTGCGGAATTCACGTTTAGACTACATATATAAATGAAAACCGAAGAAAGGTTGAGGTACGCCAAGATTCCTCAAGCTCTGATTGGTTGTTCTCGGTAGATCACGTTCTCTCTTTTATATTTACAACATTCATTTACTGAGTGCTGTGCTTAAGAACTATGATAAAGGATTAATTATTAAGTGTTACAATTCTCATTACAGTACTTTTTGAATTAAAAAATAAAATAAAGGTCAACTTAAAACATCGGCTGCTTGACATCGATGTTTTAGAAACATCGACATCGAAGTCGAATCCCTACCATGATCCGTAAGTACTCTCTCTGCCCATTCCCATTCAGGTTATATTTACGGAAAAAAATAATCGTCTATTGATGAAATTGAGAATTTTTTAGATCTCTTAAAAAAATAAATAATAATGTTAAGTAGTCATTAGTTATCGTTAGATAATTAATTTATAACTTTAAACTATTTAATTAGAACCCAGGTCCTATGATTGTAATGAAAAGATACTTGTACTCTTCTGCTCTATTTTCACCCGATATTTATCTACTATTTACACACGTCTATACCAGAGTTGGGCATATTTAAATAAAAATGTAACCATGATTATGACTAATATTCAAAAATGTGAATAATAATTGTAATCATCATTCACAAATCATTCTTTAGCGCGGAATGATTAATTATGAATTTTTTAATTACTAGTCGTGGAGTATTCATGAATATAATGTATTCAACAATCATGAATGACCATTATTCATTATTAAATGTTAGTCAGTAATCATGATTAAGAAGATTTAATGATTCATGATTACTAATTACTCATTAATCATGACTAATGGGAATTCACTACTCATGATTACAGATCATTCATTAATCATGAATAATGTAAATTAATTAATCATGATTACAAAAAAATCACAATTCTGAGTCTTACTAGTCATGAATGATGATTGAAAATTTGTTTGCCCGTTCTATACTTGTCAATAGACCTTTACTGATACCCATTGGAATTAGGGTCTAATTCTGTACTTGTGACTTCTAATGCTGTTCAGTGGACTACACCCACTCTTAGGACTTGTCCTTGCTCAATAGGACATCTTTTAATTCAGAAATGCACCCTCTTATTTTAAATTTAAATGAATAATGATTATGAATATATTATATTCATGATTGATGATTGGTGAATATTTGTTATTCATGATTGATAAATATTAGGTATTCATGATTGATGAATATTATAATAATCCTGGCTAATGAATATATTTTATTAATGAATAATGACTAACTGAATTTATCAGTATTCTTTAATAATGAATAATTGAATACCAGTTATTCATTATTCATTTAAAATGAATACCATAAACACTCATTAATCATCAAAAATACTCCGCACTGATTATGAATAATGGTTATTCATTATTCATCTGATGTATGATTACAATTATTCATATTCATTAATCATTATTCAGATTACAAGTTGCCTAACTCTGGTCTATACACTACATCTATTTACACACGAAAGCTAAGAATGAAATTTCTTTCAAGCGATTTCAGTAAGACTTTTTGGCTTAAGAGAGACCTTAGCGAGTTCCAGTAAATAGACGCTTCTACGAAAAGTAATCTTTCTGTGAGGCTTTTTTTTCTCAAGTAGTACAAATGTTAGAAATAAAAGGATAATGACCTAGATAGTTTTTTTAATACCACTTTCTCCAAGAACAGACCCCACCTTAAATATATTCCTATGAATAGGGATGCAACATCATCAATGTCGATATATTTAAAACATCGATATTTAGATGTTAACATCGACACAGAAACATCAATGTTTTAAGTTAAACCTTTTTTTTTTTTTGTTAAAAAAGTAAAAAAAAAAAAGACTATAAAAATAAAACTTCAAAATAAATCCTGTAGCATAGTTTTTAAGCACATCACTCAGTAAATGAAAGTTTAAAAGGGGATAAATATACTTGTTATTATGTAAGAAAGTAAAACACTGCCAGCATGACGCATTAAATTTAAAAATCTGGTGCGATGCGCTCAACACACAACTTCCACTTACCAACCTACTTGGAGAAGAAATCGACCCTACTGTATATTTAATTATTTTATTTCCATTTAAGGGCTGAAATTGTAAATGGCTAATCAGTACCATTTCAAAGGTTCTATAATGAAATTCATCAAATTAAAAAAAAAAAAAATCTGGTAGAAAATGACTTTTTATCATGTAAGAAAGTAAAACTTATTGACAGTATGACACATTAAATTTAAAATTCGATGCGCTCAACCCCACAACACAAGTATCTTTTCATTACGATCATAGGGAAAGTATTTTAAATTCAAAGTTATAATAAAAATGTGTCGGCAACATTGACATAAAAAAAAAAAAAATAAATTACCTTTTGACATATATAGCAATATATTTGGTGGGAGAGCATCTAGAATAAAATTAGTTGTAACAACAGATGAAATATACTTTTAATTTCAAGTATAGAATAAATCTAATTATATAAACAAAATTCAAAGTACGATAAAAAACAAAACAAAAAAAAAAAACAGAGATTGCTGCAAAACAATGGATTTCCTCTTATTCCACAATGATGAATTAACATTGGGAATAATTTTTACGGAATGAATATAACAATAAAGGTAAATTAACTAACTATGTCCTCTCAAGAGTTTTCGATATTAAAAAAAAAAAAAAATGTTTTCAGGGGCGGGTTTAGCACAAAATTTGGTGGGGGAGGGGGGTCAGAACTCCCCGCCTCATAATCACATGGCTGAGGGCACGTTTTTTAATGAGATTATTAAATTGTATTATATTAAAAAGTGCTGCGATGTAAACAACCAAAAGTGTTATGTTTAATTTTTAGTAACTACCTAATTGCATTATTAGTTTACAAATACAAAAAAAAAAAAATAAAATAAAAAAACGAAAATATTTGGGGTCGTTAATTTAAACATATTCTGATGCAATTAATACATAATTTTGCCATAGTATTATTAGCACTTCGGGAAGAAATCTCACAAGAAAGACATAAAGGGTATATTTAAATACAGGTTCTCCTTGAAGGAAAACTTCTTTATAAATTCAAAAAGAGCTCTGACCAGTTAATGGTCTAGAAAGGAAGAAAGAAATTTTTAATCCGAAATTTTCCACACAGGATAAAAGATCTACTTTTATTCACAATATTATAAATACAATAAAATCGAGATTAATTTTTAGCACTGAAGATCTGTTAAAGAAACTATGTGGGACTTATTGATCTTCCTTTAACCTTTACATAATTGAGAAGTCCCCCCCAAAAAAAATTAATATAGTTAATCTAAATACCAGGTTTGTAAATATGAAACCGGAATTTTTCAAATAGCAAATAAGAGCTGATTGTGTAAAAATGATACATACCTTTTTATTCGAAGTACTGTCCTTCGCTATCTATGCATTTTTCCCATCATTCAGGCAATTTGTGGATTCCCCGCCAAAATAATGCTTCCTCTTCTGAGACAAACCAATCACTTAACCAATTTGGTACATTTTCATAAGAAGTGAAGCGCTGCTCAGCTAGTGCGTGTCCCATCGATGCAAATAGGTGGTAATCGGATGGGGCCAAATCTGGTGAATAAGCCGCATGCGGAAGAATTTACCAAACACTTGGATCGTTTCCTTGGTTCCTCGTTTCGTGTGTGTCCTTTCTTGATATTTGGGACTTTTTGGCGCAAATCTTTATTCAAATTTATCATCTGTTGTTGGTAGCGTTCCGTATTAACAGTTTCTCCTGACCTCATAAGTAGGTAAGATAGAAAGTAGAAGGTAGACCTCATAGTAGGTAACACCCATCTGATCACACCAGACACAGAGCATTTTCTTCCCCCCCAAGCGATGCCGATGGTTCACCAGGAGTTACCCAGGATTTTTTACGCTTAGGATTCTCGAAGTAAATTCACTTTTCATCACCAGTCACAATTTGATGAAGAAATGACTTTTTTTCTGTACCTGGCGAGCAGCATTTGCCATGAGGTTTTTCGAGCTTCCTGCTGCCTGTCATTCAGTTGGTGAGGTACCCATTTTCCGACCTTCTGGATCTTTTCCATGCCTTCCAAACAAATGGAGACGGTGTGACATGTAATAATTGTCCAACAAACGCTTCCGAACCAGCGTTTTCAGTTTTTTTTTGTGGTTTTCCACGGTCTTTGTTTCTTTTATCGAAATCCATCTTTAAATTTTTTGAACCAATCGAAACATTGAGATTTGCCTAGGGCATGCTCCCCGTAAGCTTCAACAAGCATCCTATGTGATAATGCTCCAATTTTTTTCAGAAGGAAACGGAAAATAAATGCTGTTCGCAAATCTTGAGTTGTTGGCACAAAAGTCGACATGTTCAACGCCACTAAAAACACGGTTATAATAGAATGAAACTGATGTTGGTATCAATTGGATCTCTTTATTACATGTAGGCAAAAGCAGATAACACCACTGACGGATTAGTTAGAAGATTATTATTATATTACTTTAGTTAATTTGTTTTATTTTTGTTTTGCTTTAATTTTATTCTAACCTTAGCAGGTAACACTAAATCTAACTAACATTGATTGGGCCAGAATCCATGGCTACGCTGTTTTATAAGCCAATAAATAAAAAAAAAAATAGTTAGAAGATTATATTGACTGCTAACTCCTATCATTGGCGAATTCCGGTTTCATATTTACACACCTGGTAAATGTTAATTTGACATTATTTTAGTTCCTTGCAACTATTCTTTTATTTAATCAGAAATAATTACTTGCAAATATTCAAATTGCTTATATGCATCTCAACTTTCAAGGACGATGCTGTAAAGGAAACTAACTTTGATTGCGGTTTGGATGTTATTCGAATGTTTTTATTTATTTTATTTTTCCTTTTCCGCAGCACAGATTTTAATAGGCCAGGTATGACTTAAAAACACGAGCAATTAAAATCGATATCTTCATTGCTTAAGAGTATTCGTATTGCTACGTATTCTCGTATATAATAAGATTACCATCGTATAAACAGGAACAGATGTATTTTTCAATTTATTTACCAAACAATTACGACAATTAACATTTGTGACAAATCAAGCATGAAGAATATGTCTCATACTTGTGTATATTTTCCGTACTTACAGAGGTTGAAATATGTTTTATTTTGTTTAACAGTGTCTACGAACACTCATCATATTTTTAGGTGGATTGTTAAATCATTACAGACAAATGAATTGTTATCCTTCTAAATATTTTACTTACAATTATACCTCTAAAATAATTACGTAACTTTAATTGTTATAATCTTAACATTCGTGATTTTTTCTTACAGCTCTCAGGATTTCAATGATAATATAATCACATAATTACGAACGTGTTTAAATGTTTATATACCATGAAATTCCCCAATTGATGGGGATAAAACTAAAAAAAAAAAATTAATTAATAACTTTGCCTTTAGGCCTAGCCATAAATTGACTTTAGGATAGTCAAATTCCTTTTAAAAGGCACCAGCCTAAAACATGAATGAATGCTCACTTGAATTTGTGAAGGTCAATAGGATAACTTGAAATAAGAGTATATAACATCCAGTTGTTCAGGTTTTACTAAATAATGTAACTAGGGCAAGGTTTTCTATAGGCTCAGCGAATATGGTAATAAATTAGAAAAATTGTGCAATGATTGAATCATTTAATATTTGGGAGCTTATTTTAAGGATAATAAAATATTTTAGTCAATATCATTTATTGAATGGCAACCGAAATCGAAAGCTGCATGTAAGTACACGAAAATAATTTTGTTAACTAGTTATCAAACATTAAATTAAATTTACTAATTTAAAATAAAGCTTAGGGAACTGCAGGACCATTGGATCGTCTTCCTTATCGGATGCTACAAGAAGATTCAAGGTTATATATATATACAATACATTATTGTAAAAAGAACAGTGGCGTATCTAAGGGAAAATTTTCTCCTAACGAAATAACTATTGAGAGGAAAAGGAAAAAGAAGAAAAAAAAAACAAAAAAAAAAAACTGTTTAAATTTAACTTTTAGTTTTAATACCTATGAATAACTGTGGATTAATTATCTTTCATAAGGTATGGGAATATAAAAAATTGACTCACCTTGTGGGATATCCATCATTATAGATCTTAAATCTTTAATAAAAAATAAATTAATTTCCTTCTCTATACCTATGACTAGAGCTCGGATTCCCGTGCAAATGCATCTTTTTATTGGTAAGTCAGAATACAGCGAACTCAAGTTACTTATCCGAATCAAGCCTAATTGGATGTTTTATACTGCACGAAATTGCACGTTTTGGGGTTTACTGCACGAAATTGCATCATTTGATATTTTGATTAAAAAAATATCGCAAATTTTAATTTTCTTAAATGCACGTCAAAACAATAGTGAAAAAATAAATGTGAATATCATTTATCACTTCTGTCGAGTCTACTGTTACTAAAAATTAGAGAAAGTGTCTTCGAAAATTGCGGGATGGATTGAAAAATATCCAGAACTCAATAGGGATTATGTATATCAATTGATAAAAATATTGGATGTGAGAGGAAATCACAAATCGATACTCACTGTAGCACAAGTAAGTACTTAATTTTTTTAAACTCTAGGACGGTAACAGGGGTAGTGCGTGTCATCAGAGTGATTTAAACATAGGCCTACGCACCGTATATTGCATCTAGTAATTCAATAATTTCAGTAGTATCTTTCCTTTTTCAATATCTTCCTTCCTATTTTCCTTGCTGTTACTGTTTCAAGTAAATATTTTATGTTCCGATTTTTTTACCGGAAATATTTTCAAAAATGGATCAATAGTATTATACGAAAGATCCGAAATTCAGGGATTTTACCAAAATTTATACTAAAACCAATATTATAAAAAAAATTGGTAAAAATAAAACACTTTTGCACACTATTCCGCTGCTTATTTTTTTTCTTAAGTAGCTATTATTTGTTCACAAAAATAATTTAATGCCTGATTTTCAAGCAATACATTTTTATTGCATGTTTTGAGGTTTTTAATGCATGTTTTGAAGTTTTTATTGCACGTTTTCAAATTTTTACTAGCCAAATCGGAAATATACGGGACATTAAGGACATTTTGGATGAATTGATTAGAACGAAGAATTTCTGATTGTAAGGAATGGATTCGAGAGGAATTCGATGGTTTGGTGGAGTCCCTTAGCTCGTTTGTAGGATTTCGAATCGACAATTCATTCCTTTGACCTTAGAATTAGTTTGATATTTAAGCTCTTTTCCAATCCCCACATATTGGCCGGGCCAAAACCTAATTAACCGTACATACAAATGAATACAGTTAGATTAACTGAATTAATAGCGAGAGATTATGCAACGAAAAATAATCAGTGATCACTAACATTGTGAAATGAAAAATTAAAATTCTACGAATTCCATTATTACTGAATACCAAAAACATAGGTACCAATAATTACAAAATGATTATCCAAGTGGAGTAAATGATGATATTTACTTATTTTATACATCACATTAAATATGGAAGAAAAAATATTTGATTAAAGATTATTAAATTTTTTTTTTCTTCTTCATTTTAGCCTCTACCCTTTAGGGTCATTGGCGTTGTGTCCTGTAAAACTATGTTATAATACTTTGTTTCTTTTAAGTATAGTAGGGTTCCGATTAACCGAGGTCCGGTCAACCGAGGTCCCGATTAACCGAGGTGCCAAGTCTGAGGGGGAGAGGGGTATGTGTATGTATATGAGCTCATTTAAACAAACTACAATAAATGATTTCTTTTTAAAAAAATAGTTTCATGATTTCTGTTATTATTATTGTTATTATGCATTATTATTATTAAATATTTATTAGGTTTTTAGGCATACATGTAGTTTTTATTTAAAAATAACCTACATTTTCAGTTGGTATTGGTATGGTTCCGATTAACCGATTATTTCGATTAACCGAGGTAACCTTGGTCCCCATTGACTCGGTTAATCGGAACCCTTCTGTACTGCAATAGAGTGACTATTTTTGTATCCTTGTCTTTTAACAATTCTGTTAGCGTTTTATTCATATTATTTTTGTTCCAGAGATCATTGAACTGAGGACAATCTAATAAAATGATTGTCTAATAAATTAATAAATCAATAAATTTATTAAATTTACTAGGTTTCAATATTAAATAATTGTATCTAAATATAAAAGATCGGTCATGGCCGGAATTCGAAGCCTGGTCTCCCATGAAAGGTAATTTTATCAGCTATTTTAATGTAAGGAAACTTCGGGTCCGTCTTAGAAAGGTAGATAAATTTTCCTTATTCATTTAAAGTTACATAACAGTTTTTAAAAAACTCGTTTATATAATGAGCATAACAGTATGTTGAATTCTTTTACATTCATAAGAATGTTCATATAGTATTCAATTCATATTCACTATCCTCCCCCCCACCCCCCAAAAAAAAAAAAAAAAAAAAAAAAATTAAACTGAACACTTATAGCTTGGTCCCTAATTGTGACCGAGAAAAAGCCCTCAATGTTTGAAACAGAAGGAAATTTAATGTAAGAGATGTAGCAGAACCTGTTTTGTTTCAGTTGCCTTGGCATCTTGCGGTTTTACCCAAGGATTAATTTATATTCCATCGGCCTTAAGTCAATTACTAGAGCATAAGTTTCGATAAGTTAGAACATAATTATAAATACAGTACCAGTCAAAAGTTTAGACTCACCCTTAGATTTTGTAAAATAAATAAGTAAAACATTTTATTTATTGGACAACATAACAACTATAATTTTATTTTTAATTTATTTGTAACTAGCTTTATATCCCGGTTGCACCCAGGGAACTTGGAAAACAATTAGAAAAGCCGTGGGTAAAGAAAAGTTCGTTAGGACAGAAATGAGATTTTTTTTTTACTCCAACGGTTGATTTCTTAAAAATGTAATGTAAAGCGAGATCATAACGATTTTTATAATAATAAATAATATACCCAGAGATTGGCTGAACTTATGCAATTTTAATATGGACAGGTGTTTGCACCTGGTATGAAAGAACCACTAAGCAAAATTTGGAGAATTTAGGACAAACGGTATGGATTTCTATAAAGAACAAACAAACAGAATTTCATCTTTATTCATATAGATAGATTGTATTCGAAACAATCATATAATTTTTGAAATTTTATCTCTTGAGTTACAATAATTTTTTTAAACTTGAAGATTGTGAATTAAATACAAGTGAGTCTAAACTTTTGATTGGTACTGTATGTACCTAGAAATAAGTGACTTAAACGCTATTGATTATGAATTTTCGATAAAACTCTTTTCTTTCTTTTTTTTTTTAGTTTGAATAAAAGGAGATTGCTCTAGGTCAAAATGGATTTATGTCCCGTAAAAACTACATGATAAAGATATCGGTTATGCTATTTTACAGTTATTCGAAGGAAATGGACTGATAGTAACACGAGGAAGAAATTGACAGCGAGTCAGCAACTGAGCGACCTTGCGCTTTATTTATAATTACGTAAATCATCTTGCCCTAAATGGTACAAGAAAAACCATTAATTAAAAACTAATAAAATCTATCGCAATTGAAAAATTTACTTTTAGAATTGTGTCTCAAAAACAAATTACAATTCCGAAATTATTTGTTAAAATATAATTTAAGGTTAATTTATCTTGCAGTAAACATACAAAAATGGCTGATCACTAATTTTATTATTTTATATTTTATTTTATTTGGAGTATGAAAGAGCAATTACAGTGGACACACAGATCTATATATATATACGGTCCTGTGAATAAATATAAACTCAACTAATAAAATCGAAGTATTTATGAAATTTAAAACTGAATTCATTCCACAATAATTTTTTTTAGACTTGTTGTAATGTCATTAGTTGGCAAGAAGCTTTAACTGGCATTAGATCTGTTTGTTAATTTACGGTCATCAGATTTTGTAAATAAGCATGTTTACGCTGTGAATAAGTATAAACTCAATGTTTATTTTCTATTCTAATGGATTAATATCACCTCAGTTTTCTTCTAACTGTTAAAGGGAGAGCATATTTGTTTGTTTTTTATACTTTGTAGCGTTTTCTGATTTTTAAATAATGCCGCGCGGGACTCAACTTACTGAAATTGAGTGGCAAAGTATTATGGACTTAAGAAGAGGTGAGATGACCCAGAGGCAAATTGCTAGTGTGCTAAACCGCTCCCAGGGTGTAGTAAAAACTTTTTAAACAGCGGCCTAGACAATTATGGTAAAAACAAAAGAAGTGGTAGACCTTCAAACAATTTCCGAACAAGTGAAACGAGCTGTTTTGAGAAAAAACAGGAGCATCCTCTGCAAAGATTGTGAGGCGATTCAATTTAGGATGTGATGCTAGCTTGGTGAGGAAGTGGATAATTAAACCAAAGTACTTAAAATATAGTAAGGCTGTGAGAAAACCACAGCTCATAAAAGATCATTTGCAGCCACGACTGCAGTTTGCTGAACAGCATTATCAAGACAGCGAAAAATGGTCAAGAGTTATTTTTAGTCATGAAAAAAAAACTTAATATTGATGGTCCAGACGGTTTAAATTACTACTGGCATGACCTAAGAAAAGAAAAACAAATCTTGTCACGAAGGCCCCATTGGGGTAGCGAAGTCATGGTATGGGGCTGCTTTTGATGAAAAGGGTAAGTCCCAAATCGCATTCATTCCCGGTAAATTGAACGCAAAAGGTTATCAAAATGTTTTAGAAGAGTTTCTTTTGCCGTTCATTACCAGGTGTGTAAATATGAAACCGGAATTCGCCAATGATAGGAGTTAGCAGTCAATATAATCTTCTAACTAATCCGTCAGTGGTGTTATCTGCTTTTGCCTACATTTAATAAAGAGATCCAATTGATACCAACATCAGTTTCATTCTATAACCGTGTTTTTAGTGGCGTTGAACATGTCGAGTTTTGTGCCAACAAATCAAGATTTGCGAACAGCATTTATTTTCCGTTTCCTTCTGAAAAAAATTGGAGCATTATCACATAGGATGCTTGTTGAAGCTTACGGGGAGCATGCCCTAGGCAAATCTCAATGTTTCGATTGGTTCAAAAAATTTAAAGATGGATTTCGATAAAAGAAACAAAGACCGTGGAAAACCACAAAAAAAACCTTTGAAAACGCTGATTCGGAAGCGTTTGTTGGACAATTATTACATGTGACACCGTCTCCATTTGTTTGAAAGGCATGGAAAAGATCCAGATGTAAAGTGAGATGAAAGGTGAATTTACTTCGAGAATCCTAAGCGTGAAAAATCCTGGGTAACTCCTGGTGAACCATCGGCATCGCTTGGGGAGGAAGAAAATGCTCTGTGTCTGGTGTGATCAGATGGGTGTTACCTACTATGAGCTGCTAAAACCTGGGGAAACTGTTAATACGGAACGCTACCTACAACAGATGATAAATTTGAATAAAGATTTGCGCCAAAAAGTCCCAAATATCAAGAAAGGACACACAAAGTGATCTTGCTCCATGACAATGCCCCATCACATTCGGCTAAACGGACCAAGGAAACGATCCAAGTGTTTGGTTGGTAAATTCTTCCACATGCGGCTTATTCACCAGATTTGGCCCCACCTGATTACCACCTATTTGCATCGATGGGACACGCACTAGACTTCACTTCTTATGAAAATGTAAGAAATTGGTTAAGTGATTGGTTTGACTCAGAAGAGGAAGTATTATTTTGGCGAGGAAGCCACAAATCTCCTGAATGATGGGAAAAATGCATAGATAGCGAAGGACAGTACTTCGAATAAAAAAGTATGTATCATTTTTACACAATCAACTCTTATTTGCTATTTGAAAAATTCCGGTTTCATATTTACACACCTGGTACAATACTGGAAGTGGAAAAAATCATTTTTCAGCAGGATAACCGGATCTCAATCCGATTGAAAATTTATGGGGGATTATTGCAAGAGAAGTCTACGACCTTAAGAAGCCAGAAATCCAAAATATTGATGAGCTCAAAGAAAGAATAACAGATATAGAATGCTAGGCCTCAAAGTCTCGTATTATTTCAATAATTCACTTAATCGTGCAGATTACATGCCAAATTTTCGCCTATTCAGGCATCTTCAGGGCTACAAGTGTCTCACAAGCAAGCTAGAAACAGACTGAAACCTTCCCATATGGAAGGAGGGCTAACGGGGAAATATACAGTGTTGCCAACATTAAAAAAAATTTAGCTTAACATACTTCCGAGAATAAACATAGCTTCGATTATGACAACACTATTAATTTTGCATAAAGAAAATTCTGAGCAAAAATTTAAATATCTTGAAGCACTATATACAGCTGCAAACATTAATAAGGTTGTCAATTTTAAAACTGATGCAAGAAATCTTAACAATTTTTTGGCTGAAACTATTAACATTTTAAACCAATAGTGAATTATTTATCGCCTTTACTTTTCATATGTTGTATATACAAATATATTTATAATTCTAGTTCATGATGTTATGTGGTATGTATATATGTATAGATGTAAAATTAAATTACTTGAATTAAACCATTTTCAACTTTAATATTGTATTTAATTTTCTATAGGCCTGATTGAATTATTATTTCGGTTATCTAAATTTGTTTGAATGTTGGCAACACTGTATATTTCCCTGTTAGCCCTCCTTCCATATGGGAAGGTTTCAGTCTGTTTCTAGCTTTCTTGTGAAACCCCTGTAGCCCTGAAGATGCCTGAATAGGCGAAAATTTGGCATGTAATCTGCACGATTAAGTGAATTATTGAAATAATACGAGACTTTGAGGCCTAGCTTTCTATATCTATAATTCAATAGTCTCTTCCTACAAACTTGTTTTAGAAAGAATAACTCAAACTTGGGAAAACATACCAGAGAGCACTTTAATTGATTTAGTAAGAAGTATTCATAAAAGACTGTTGGAGGTGATGAAAAAACATGGAAGAAGTGTTCATTATTGAAATGAATTTACTTATAAAGAGACAGAAAATGTTTGAGTTTATAATTTTTCACAGGTCTGTTTTGTTATTTTGTCCAAATTTTAGCAAATCCTTGCAATATTATTAAATAGTTTATTAATATTGTAACTAATCATTTACAGTAAACATAATATCTTTTGTTAATCAGATTCCAAAATGAATGATTTGAACTAATCAAAATAGGTTTTTTTTTCCTTGAGTTTATATTTATTCACAGGACTGTATATAGACCAAGGCGATAGCAATAGGTTAAAACAGTTAAGAAACAACGAGCGCGTTTAGTTTTTAGATGGGTGACCGTCCGTCCATGAAAGCTAAGCAGTCGAAGCAACATTCCCCTTTCCCTGGGTATGCGAAGCCCGTCAGCCTACTGGAGGCGACTATTGCCGAACATATGTAAGAGTGGTAACCCTATTCCGTGTAACCTATCGAGAATCGTAGACCGGTTTTTCAGGATGTCAGTAGCCGCCTGGAGGTTTGGTCTACGGACAGTCTGCTTCAGGGAAGGAAATATAGGTCCGCGGGGCTGCTGACTCTGAGCAACCATAATTCATGGATCTAGACCGTTTTTTCACTGTCCTTTAACCCGAAAGAGCTGAGGCCATTGATGGGACATAGTCGCAATATAGAAAAGGGTTGATTATGGAACCTCCGGTAGTCTGCCGCTGAGTCGAGAGACCATGGTTTGCAGCAATGTAAGGTTTGGGCAACCCCCTTCCAGGCTGTCTGGGTTCCCGCAAGGAATATAAATGTCTGTAAGAAGACCACACCGCGCGGCCAAAGGTCTCATTCGGCATAATGCGCCAACCGAAAACAATATTTGTGCATGAATTTGTTTTTATTGAAAAGTAATTTTCTAGACCTGACAATGAATTATTTTTTTATTTACAAAAAATTGCTAAGGAATAATGTCAAATAAAACTTTTCATTGTGGCACTCATTATCTGAACTCATTTTGTGAAGTGTACAAATAAAGATAATGCAGAGAAGTAGATGAAAAACAATAGTCAATTACCCGTTGGAGAAATTATTTAATGACTTAGTATTAGTTAAAGCATACAAGTTACGAGGAATAACCATTTCCTAATCTTTTATTTGCTAATTTGAATATACTACACGATATTTTCTATGTTTGCTAAACTGGTTAATTGGCGTGAAAAACTTGTAAGTGGATGTTGGCTCTCATTATTTTTAGAGAAGTTCATATACTCATAAATTATTTTTCACTAAATTACCACTATCACTATTGTTTGTTTGTTTGTTTAACGTCACTTTATGCAACTAAGGCTAATCGGACGATGCTACAGTGGGAGTCCTAAATTTTTCCTATCCAGGTGTAATTAGGATAGGGATCTTTAACGAGTACCTGTCATCGTACAGGCTCGGGACCTCCACTTTGCGTCCTATCCAAGGGACAGCATGGCTAAGGATTTTTTACTCCCATTAAAAAATCCTAGGGCCACCGCTGAGCGCGAACCTGCGACCTTTAGTATTGTAGGTTGCCATGCTAACCACTATATCACAGGTGACCCCATTATCACTATTACATTATTATGTTATTGAGTTTAATATTTGTTTCCATCACTCATAAGAGGAAATTATATATACTTTTATTTTGTTTTTAGATCACATGATGAAGACAAGATTAATTTTTTGTCAGGTCATTCGTTTCTTCAACATCTTGTGCACAGTGTAAGTAATAAGTACTAGTACATATGTGATTTCATTATTTTGAATATTATTTGTAACCGAATTTCGTTACCGATAAACCTTATTACAAAAGCCTTTGTCTGCTATTGTTGCCTTGCTTTGGCTTTGATTGACACATTTAATTATTTGCTGCTGACTAAAGATTAAAAATAGTTGTTACCTCGTCTTATTTTTTAAGAAATTGAAATACTGTTAAGTTAGTTTGAAATATTAGTTTTGTTCTAAATTTTATGGTATTACTGTATCACTCAGTTGTTTTTGCTATTGCTGTAAAATTTTATTGGCACCTGTGGTTTTCATCAGTCCCATAAAGAGATCCGAATGAACCTATTTTCATATTTTGACCATTAATGCCATCTCTTCCATCTCAGTATTGATACTTTTTGTTCGATAATATCGAGTATCGATACTTTAGGAAAAGTATCGAATCGAAAGAAGTACGCTACTTAACTGTATCGAAACTAGAGACGTTACGACACCACTTAAGTATCGATACTAGATTCTATCAGACAAAAATTATCCATATTAAGATATTGATGGACAAGAGTTATATACACTTTTATATACCGATATCTGAAAAATAATATAACTTAGCCAACAGAGAGCGAATTGATTGATTCCTAATTGGCTAAGTAGGAAAAAAATATAGCAACTAATGAAAATATATGAAGAAAAAAATTATACACGTGAAAATTAATTAATAATTGCAGAAGAAAAGAATATGAGTAAAATTTTTGAATTGAATATAAAAATATTTTGTTCATAACTTCATATGAACAAGTTTCATTCACATTCTTTTGTTCTGTAATTCTGTGTTGTTATCTTTTTTCATACTTACCTCTGATGAAGACCTAAATCTCGGGTCGAAACATCACAATGTAGGTATACATAAATATATTTTTTTTTTCCGGTTGGCGCATTAGGCCTAATAAATGAGACCTTTGGACGCGCAGTGTGGTCTTTCTACGGACAGCCTAGAGGGGGTACCCCAAACCTCACGTTGTTGTAAGCCATGGTCACCATGGTGCAACGCCAGACTACCCATAGCTCCATAACCAATCCCATTTAGGCCCATTCCCACCGAAGGCGTAGGCTCTCTCGGGCTCAAGGACAGTGACAAACCGGTTTAGTTCCAAGAATTATGGTGGCTCAGAGTCAGCAGGCCTCGAGGACTCTAAAGCATACAGTTTTTGTACCAAGCCTCCGGGAGGTTACTGACATCCTGGAAAACCAAACCACGATTTTCGACGAGATAAGCTTTATCACTCCTATCGGTGAGTCGCCTCCAGTAGGCTAAAGGGCCTCAAATACGGGTGGGAGTCGGCTTGGACAGTGGCGTTCATTGGTAGGTGGTCACCCGAAAGGAGCGGTCACCCATCCAAGTACTAAACATAATAAACAAGTACTAAACATCCCGGCCCTTCTAGCACATACAATGTTGTATTATTTGACCGAACCCCCAACCATTTCGATCACTGAAACTTCTACAGGAAACCTCCATTATAATTTTTTAAGATTATAATTTTAACTTTAAGCTAATCTTTCATGCGTTTTGACTAATACGTAAGAGTTGCTTAAAAGTCTGCTTAAAATTTATGAACGCGTTTACAAAACATAAATCAGATAAAAAGTATCGGTACTGATATCAGTATTAGAGCATCGATAATTTGAAGTATCGAAACGTCCCTAATCCAAACCACAAGATTCTCTGAATTTTGTATTTCCGTGATTTAAACACTTTCTTTAAGTCACTTTTATTATTTTTTTAATCTGCATTCCTTTATCGACGAAATATGGACGATAATATGTATAATAAACCTTAAAGGAATCGTTTGTAGTTTTTACATTCACTTACCTATATATGAAATATGTAGTAAGGGAAAGTATTGCAATCGTTAAAAATTTATACTTCAGGTTATCAACGGAAATACACGTTTTTGGGTCCTCTGAGTCCAAAGTCCCGCAAAATGGTCCGTGTGCGTGAATGGACTAGCTCAAAAACTATAAACCGCACGAACCTGAAATTGAATATTTAGTGTATGTAAATGGACGCGATATTACAGCCAAAGTTTCATCGAAATTGGTCAAACGGAGGAGGCACTTTATTTAATAAATTTTGTCTCATTTCACACTTTTTTTTTCTCAAAAACGGCAATAACTATTCTGATTAAACTGGGTATTTGATACATTTATATGCCCGCGATGTGACAGCCAAAATTTCATATCCCATATTATCACTGATGAAAATAAAAAGTTTTCTTTAAGAATAGAAAAAAAAATAATTTTATTTTAGAGAGTAAATACGTGATGCTCAAATTATTTAAGGAGTAAAAAAAAAATGGTATAAGATAGTCTTTAATTAATTATATTTTAGTTCAGAAACTTTAGTTCCATTATAGATTTTTGAATGCAACATAAAGTGATTTTAGAGGAATAGTAATCGTTCTCGGTTTCCAGAAAGACATAAGAGACAAACTTTACTACGAGACATAAATACACGTTTTATCCATTCACCTTCACGAAATATTTACAAAAAGCAACTTGCAGTAAAAAAAAAAACTCGACTGTTGATAATATTTGTATATATTATATTAAAAAAATGTATAATATATATTAAAAAAGAAATAAGCAATAATGAATCGAATAGTACAGAGAAAGTTTTTGCAAAAAATGTGTGAAGTTGAGGAATGGTGTTTACATATAATCAAAACACGTAAATTTCTAATCTACTGAGTTGGTAAATGAAAGCTGTGTGTTGCGCGCATCGCACCCGATTTTTTATTTTTAGGAAAAAAAACAGCCTTGAAGAAACAGAGTAATAATCATTATCTTAAAATGGCTCCTATAACTGTAAAGGTAAGTCACTTTGTGATAATAAACTTATCTATCATCTCTGCAGTTTGATTTATCTCAACTTGAAAATTCGCTCATGTGTCACGAACAGAACATTATAAAGATTCGCTCTAGCTTTTTATTTTATCAATTTCCAAAGCTTATCTCTACTAACTAAGCTGCAATACAACTTCATTTCCATTTTAAACATGATATACGATTAGATATGTGCATTTTATCAATGGATGTTATAAGGGAAAAAAAAACCTTAAAGATTATATCAAATCACTCCGCTTCACTCAATTTCATTTATTTTAATCATAATATTAAATGAATAATAGAATCAACCGGAGATGCCTCGAAAGCGTGAGCAAATTAGTGAAAATGTAGGGAAATTTGTTGAAAATTCTTGATCGGAAGACTACTACAGTGATTATATCTAACGTTAATTCCTAACTCTCATACTAGTCCAGGAGCTGAGGGCCAAAAAGGTGCCTGATTTGAAGAAAATTTTTGATGATATAGGCTAAAAGTACTCATTTCATAGAAAACAAATGTGAACGTCTGCCACCTCATTTCGGTTGCCATCATATAGGCGAATAAAATCGACATTTTCGAACTTTTTTCAATTTTTCGCTAATAACTCGAAAACGATGTATCGCAGAAGAAATTGTGTTCTTTTTAAAATAAAGGGGCATTAAATTTCGCGTCGACTGAGGTCCTCACAGTTAAAATCGGTTAAGTCTATTTGCCAAAACCGATTATCAATTTAGCCTAACATTAGAGAGAAATATGCTTCGAGGAACAGAAGCCCGAGTGATGGATGAGGAATAGAGATAAGAATAGAATTTTATTATTTATTGAATGAACCTCAAAAAATCTATTATAACATTTAGTCTATATATTATAACATTTATCCTATATATATATATATATATATATATATATATATATATATATATATATATATATACATATATGCATTTCCGCGCCCTCTATTGTTAAACCCAACAACTTGATCTTATCATTACTTCATTGAGTAAAAAACCGTGGTATTTAAATCAGCACCTCCTCTATCTACTAATAGAGTATATTTATTAACTCCAAAGAAATACTAATTTCAAAAAACAATTAATTTACCAAACCGTTCCCTTAAATCAACAATAACAAACAGTTAGAGAAGCATTACTGAATTTTGAAATGGGTCAAGAGTGTTGTTGTATGCTCAATTACCCAACTAATCAACACGCTTTAATTGTATTATACCGAAAAAAATTTCATTTAAAATATAATATAGATATAATAAATTATAGTATAGCATAACTATAGTAGAATGACATATATATATGAAAAATTAATTTATTTTTAAGCTTAGAGCATCCATAAATAATGCTCCTTCGAATGGTAAAACAGAAATTTCAACTATCTCTTGAGGGTCACTTGTTGTTAGTATAGCAACCTAAAATACTAAAGGTCGCAGGTTTGCGTCTCGCGGTGGCCCTAAAATTTTTTAATGGGAGTGAAAAATCCTTGGCTATGCCGTCCCTCGGATATGACGTAAAATGGATGTCCCAAGCCTGTACGATCTCAGGTACTCGTTAAAGATCCCTATCCTAATTATACCTGGATAGGTAAAATTTAGGGCTCCCACTGCAGCATCGTCCTATTAGCCTTAGTGGCATAAAGTGACGTTAAACAAACATAAAACTATCTCTTTATATGTTTAAACACTATAAGACATTTTTTTCGTAAATAACTATTTGGTTCTCTGTTTGCTTTTTACATTTGGCCGCTTCTGACCGCGCATTCAATGAGCTTGAACAGAAACTCGTCATCTCGTCTTGTTCAAAAAATTTTTTACGTTTTAATTTCAGCTTTAAAGTTAACCGCATTGAGTCTCAAGGTTGAACATACGTAATGAACTAGCTCGGATTTTAAAAGCAGTGCAATCTCGGAGGCTTTCCGGGCCAGAGGTGAGTACATACATCACTTTAAGGGCTATCCATGAGGAGTGTTTCCAACCATTGGTGCAACAGTTGGCAAGAAATAAACTAAAGAGCTAACTGGAATCCGTTGATAAAAAGAAAATGCCTAAAATAATGGTCGATCAACGCGGCTCACGATCAACATGTAGTGTATAGCCCAAAGAAAAAAATAATGCTGCCACGCATTAATAAGCTAATAATAGTACATAAATAGAGTTGTATACTAATTAGCCAAGGTTAAGAAGCTATTTTAAGACTATTTTACCTTTGATAATATTACGAACGTGGTTCAAAGGTTTTTCACTCCTACAAGGCCAAGGGTATGAGAAAGCCACAACGTGACATAACGATCCTTACCCCGTTTCAATCGATTCACTTTAACTACGGAATGTTTGGCAGAGGGGGAAAAAGAATTATATATTTTATTTTAATGTGAAACTAAATTCTATTGGCCCGCCTAGGAAAAAAATGCGCACCTTCATTGCTTTTCGCAGGAATGTTGTTAGGACGGTTTATTACGATTCAGCAAACATACGCAATGAAAGTTTTCCGTTCCAAAACATGCGCTGTTCGCTTGAGGTTAGAAATGTGTTTACTGATGTGTAAATTAATTACTCAATGTGTTTTGCTTCTATTTTATTACAGGTTTATCCTATTTCAACAAAATGAGAAATACTTGTCGTTCATAGGTCAAATAGGAATATACAGGGTATTCCAGACATAGTGTAAAAAAAAAAAATGGGTAATACTGCATGCTAAACGGGGTAGAATGGCGCAGAAAGGAGTTTCCTATCTCAATCTGTTGAGGAGACAGAATTTTGTTTTTTAAACTTACTTTTTTTTCTGAAAAATGGCAGCTTTCTCTACTTTGGTTTAGCGTATAAACAAAACCGATGATTTTTTCTTAATCAGCATTAAATTTTCTAAAAGATGAAAAATAAATGAAATTTAGTTATTTTAAATCCACATTCAGAGGGCCTTTAAACGCGCAAAACACAAAACATTTATGAAAACTTAAATTTTTAATAGTTTTTGAAAATTCCTCACTCCCCACTGGAGCACACTAGAAACCGCAAAATTTCCTAAAAACTGCGGAATTTAATTAGCTTATTAGTGGTGTAACCCATGATACAATTGCACTTCACCTTTTGTGTCTGAAAGAAGTTTTTCTGATGAAAATACGCTAGAGAATAAATACTTGAAAAATCCAATTATTTTTTTTTTTTACATTATGTCTGGGACACCCCGTATAAGCAGATTAATTTTTAGTAAATATTATTACGGATAGAAAATTTGGGGGATGATATTAACATTTTACAGGTTAATCCGATTTCAATAAAAAATTTATAAAATATTTGTTCTCCAGTAATATAGGAGTATAAGATTAATACCTCATAAGTGTTATTATGATAGTTAATGTGGGGGGGGGGGAGTTAGTTATAACTAGTGTCCGACCGAAACCAAAATTTTAGCCGAAACCGAAACTTATTTACGTGTCTATATATAATACATATAAGTGTGTAATATGTCTAGTTTAGCAATAATATCAATGAAAGCTTATAAAATATTCTCGAAATTATTGGAAAAGTGAAACGAAAATACAATAAAATGTTTAAGCAATTCTTGAAATTAGGGTCATTAATTCTTTTTAAATAACCATATCCAATTTGAACTTGACTTAACTAATGAGCATTAACAGGTATCTTTATTTGAACCTGATTAACGCAATAAATTTCATCAAAGGTATTTTTCCTGAAATGAAATTGGGTCATAAACTTATATGAACCCTCATAAAAAAAATTACATAATGGGATATTGTAGTAGTGATAGTCATAAGAAGTTTGAAATACCTAGTAAAAAAATTATTCAACAAATTTAGAATTTATTTTAACACATTATGAGCGGGGCAGGTATTTGTACCCGTTGCGAGGATTGCCGCTTAAAAGCGGGACATGTATTAGTACCCGTATAAAATAAGTAATTTTAAGTGACACAAGAGAAGAATAATGTTTTATCAAATATATGGATCAGTGTATTTATACCAGGAACACATTACACATAACATACAAAGTCATCATAAATAACAAAATTTGTTTGCTTCTCTTTCAAATTTCACTTATGCTAGGTTTAAGTTCTAAGGTTTTTAAAGTATTAAAGTATTCGTAACAACCTTGACCAATAATATTGTATTTTTATAAAACAAGTGAGTCCTGCAGAATCTCACGAATGTCTGAAATATATTTACCAGTTTCAAATAATACTTTATTAAAGTCTTCAAAAACTTTATCATTTTTATAGATATAGAATGCAAGGCCTCAAAATCTCGTATAATTTCAATAATTCACTTAATCATGCAGATTACGTGCCGAATTTTCGCCTATTCAGGCATCTTCAGGGCTACAACATTTTCACATGCAAGCTAGAAACAGACTGAACCTTCCCATATGGAAGGAGGGCTAACAGGGAAATATACAGTGTTGCCAACATTCAAACAAATTTATATAACAGAAATAATAACTCAATAAGGTCTATAGAAAATTAAACACAATATTAAAGTTGAAAAAGTTCAAATAAAGTAATTTAAATTTACATCTATACACATATATATATATACACACTCACACCCATTACACACATAACGTCATGCACTAGAATTATAAATATATTTGTATATAAAACATATGAAAAGTAAAGACAAATCTAGAATAAATAATTCACTGTTGGTTTAAAAATATAAACCATATATAAATTTGTTATAATATAAATATGTTATATAAATTTGTTTGAATGTTGGCAACACTATATATTTCCCTGTTAGCCCTCCTTCCATATGGGAAGGTTCAGTCTGTTTCTAGCTTGCATGTGAAACTGTTGTAGCCCTGAAGATGCCTGAATAGGCGAAAATTCGGCACGTAATCTGCATGATTAAGTGAATTATTGAAATTATACGAGACTTTGAGGCCTTGTATTCTATATCTATAATCCAATAGTCTCTTCCTAAAAACTTGTTTACATTTATCATTTTTGTAAATATTTAAAATAGTATTTTTCTGAAATATCTTTTTAAATGATCACTACAATATTTATCAAATATAAAAATTTATATAAAATATAGTTGTAGATAAGACCCATTAACAAATTTAGCAAAAATCTAACCATTACTTTTACGTCTATCAAGTTTATTTTCACACGCATATATTTTGCTTAGCTTGCAAATTGGCACGCTACGCAATGTGTTATATATAATAATTATAATGTGTTAATATATACTAATTATAAAAAAATTAAGATTGTCATCTCCCAAAACATCTTTTAATAAAGTTCCCATTACCCTATCAAACAGATCCGCTACCAAGGACTCCATATTGACAAGATACTTATACGGAATCCTCACAAGACTACTAAAACGACAACATTCCTACCACTATAGCATTTACTTGAAAACACAATCTTAACTTTCAATTGATTAAAAACCTCACAAAGAATAGAATAAAGGCTTAATTAATTAATATTAATATAATAATAATATTAATATTCGTTAATGTTAATTAACAAACCCGAAGATTTGGTTAGGTCGACACCACCAATCGCTCCCTATACACATATATACTCCCCCCGTCTAATCCCAACTCCACTAGATCATCCCTTACCGAATCCTCCCACCTTCGTCTAGGCCTACCCCTCGTTTTCCAATCGGCAAAGCGATTATCAAAAAACCTCATATACAATATAATTATCCGAACTTTTCGCAAACACGGAATCGATTTCGATTGTACTATGAAAGGATCAAATTCCTTCCGGTTTCTTTTCTTGCAATTCTAAATTCTGATAAAAATCCTTAATGCTCTTAACTAGGGTAAACCATACAGTTATTGACACCCCCTCTTAAACTTAGAAAAATAAGTAAGCATGTCCTAATTTTATTTCAAGATATACTTGACTCTAATGTTTCCTAAGGGGTTACGTAGACCGAAGGGTCCTATAAGTCATTTATGACGTAAGACTTTAACTAACTAAACATAGGGAAGATATCACAATTAAATCCACAGGGTGTCAATAAGTAGTTTTTGCACTTTTAACGATAAATATTGCCATACGGTAAAACTATTGAACTTTTGACCCAAAAAAAACCTCTTGAGTCTTTATAAGGATAGATAAAGAGGAGCTATAGGAAGTTTCAATTTCATCTCTTCATAAAAAGTATTTTTTTTAATTTCACCACAGAAATGTCTTAAGGGTATCAATAACTGTACGGTTTACCCTATGTAGAAAATAAAATGTTTAGGAAAAACAAAACATCAATCCATGACATCCAAACAGATAACAGATTTTGACAGCAGCCTTCTTTGGACTGTTAATGAGAGACATTTTGCATACAGTTTGTGCATATGTCATGTAACCTGTTTTCTGTTCTCATGAATCCTGGATTGGTGAAGCTTGACAGGTTAGTCCGTTTACATACATTCTAGAGCCTCGACGAATTGAGAGCGTGCCTAAACCAAGGGTTCTCCATATTAAGGCAGGCGCAACTATTAATTACGATGGAGGAAACAGTTTCTGTTAAATAACATGAAGAAAGAAACTAATTTTTTTTTTCGTCCAAATGAACTATGTTCTATCACTCTATAAACTAAATATTATTATTTCTGACATTCTCAGCTTTCCAGCGATATACAGTACCGGTCAAAAGTTTAGGCTCACCCTTAGATTTTGTAACATAAATAAGTAACAACATTTTATTTATTGGACAACGTAACAACTATAATTTTATTTTTAATTTATTTATAACTAGCTTTAATATCCCGGTTTCACCCACGGGATTTTGAAAACAATGAGAAAAGCCGTGGGTCCAGAAAAGTTCGTTAGGACAGAAATGAGATTTGTTTTTACTCCAACGGTTGATTTCGTAAAAACCTAATGTAAAGCGAGATCATAACGATTTTTATAACAATAAAGAATATATCCAGAGATTGGCTGTTATGCAAGTTTAATATGGACAGGTGTTCGCACCTGGTATGAAAGAACCACTAAGCGAAATTCGGAGAATCTAGGACAAACTGTATGTATTTCTATAAAGAACAAACAAAAAAACCAACTAACTTTCATTTCATCTTTATTTATAATGATTGTATTTCGAAACAATCATATAATTTTTGAAATGTTATCTCTTGAGTTACAATTATTTTTTTAAACTTGAAGATTGTGAATTAAATACAAGAGAGTCTAAAATTTTGACCGGTATTATACTGTATTACTATCTATTTATTCCCGGAAATTAAAATTTTCAACCTGAGAAAAGATTTTCTTGAGTTTTCCATCCATAAATGCTTTCATATTTTAAATATATTTATTTCTTAGTACTAACAATTATGAGAGACTGTCAGTTAATCCAAATACTCAAAATTAATAATATACTTCTATGGACAATTTTTTTCTTCCCTATTCGAGCCCTATTAAACAATTTCTATGATGATGAAATACTTGATATTAACGAACACTTGATTCTCATTAAAACTGAAGCGTGAAATCAATATTTTTAGAGCCATTTTTGGGAGAAAATCTTAACAATTTATTAATTATTAAAATAATCTACCACTTTCGTTTACTCCTTAGACGAAATCATTGCTGTCACATCAAGGGCACATACCTACTGATTTCGATTTCGTGCGAGTGTTTGTTTTTTGGGCAACTTGTGTGTGCTCAAAACACACACAAAGCTATTTAGACTAATATGATCCAAATCGTGTATTTACATTGAAGGAAAAAATATATATTTAAAAACTTATTAGAGATTAGCGGCATCAAACTCAAAAAATTAATATAATGCACACACACACACACACACTATATATATATAAAACTATATATTCCTAGATAGAATAGCTAGAAATTTGAGGGGCTAAAAGTTGAAATAATAACCCATAAAAACATCTGTTGGGGCATACATAATTTAAATTCATCCTCCAACGCTGTATTTTAAAGGTATTTATAGTCTCTTAAAACTTGTCAATTTATGCCTCAGTTATACATTAAAATAGGGAATTGTTAAGGCTTCATGTTGAAGGATGTGGGCCAAAATTTCTTGATTGAATTTTATCCAAGTTTTTCTTCTGATTCTGATCCCACTAATTTCATTGCTTTCCAATAACTTCTATAAGCTTCATCAAATTAATGGAAAGGTTGCTTGGTTTAAAAAATAAATGTAGAGCTATAAAACAAAACAGTTCCAGCTGAAATAAAAAATATATAATTCATCAAATATACCATACGCCTGACTAGCTTTTAACAAAAGAATGTGCTGAAATTAACTAATATTTTATATTTATATTTTATTGGTTAAACTCGGATAAATTCGTAAAATCGCATTTTTATTTAATTTTTTACACTGGGTCCTCTCCTGCCAAAATATTGGGGGGGGGCAGTGCCCTCATGTTAGAATATTGGGGGGGACGCGTCCCCCCTGGCCCCCCCGGCGTGAAAGCGCGTCAAGTTGCCCTTGCCTTTCATAATTGTCTAATCTCAATCATCTGTATCAGGTAGAACTCTGTTTGATATTCCGACAATGTTTAGGTCATCAGTTACTACGTTCTTCAACTTCACCTTCACTCTTCCGCATGACCTAATTCTAAATGGAGTCTCTAACATCCTAACATGTAGTCCTTGCCGTTTTATAAAACAAATACGAAACTACTTGGATTATAGTACCATGGGTGGAGGGAGAACGGGCTGTTTCCATAAATATATATATATTTTTTTTTATATATTATGATTATGATTATATATTACTCGCTGTATGTCCCGGTTTCACCCGGGGAATTTCATTTTTCTAATGAAACCGTCGATTTCGTAAAAAAAAACATTGTAAAGCGAGATCATTACGATTTTTATTAGGATAAAGAATATCAGCTGAAGTTATGCAATTTTAATATGGACAGGTGTTCACACCTGGTATCAAAGAACCACTGAGCGAAATTTGGAGAATTTAGAATAAACGGTATGGATTTCTATAAAGAACAAACAAACAGAAATATTGCCCTGCAGTTTCAGCTTTTCGCAAATCGGCTTGTCTAAGCCTATGGGGCGCAAGGCAGGCCTCGTATTCCTGAGCAGACTAAGTTTCACGCGATTCTGCCTGTCTAAGCCTCTGTTGTTCAATCCTATTTTGATGTTCGTCAAGAGTTTCAGCTGCTCGTATTCTACGTTGTTTTTTAGCTTTTGAGCTCACTACTCCTATTGAAGCTAGCTTCTTAGGAGGCATTTTTAAAATATAAATTCACCATACATGTAAATAAACGTATTGTAATGTTAAAAAAACAAAAACATATGGTTTAGAAATCCCAGAACTCGACGCCTGCCAAGGAACGGTTTTACCGGGCCTTGCTGGCCTCTTCAAAATCTATAAAATGATTTTTTAGGCCGTTTTTTCGCCCCAAACGGTCGATTTCGTAAAAAAAACCATTGTAAAGCGAGATCATGACGAATTTTATAACAATAAAGAATATACCCAGAGATTGGCTGAAGTTATGCAATTTTAATATGAACAGTTGTTCGCACCTGGTATCAAAGAACCACTGAGCGAAATTTGGAGAATTTAGGACAAACGGTATGGATTTCTATAAAGAACAAACAAACCGAATTTCGTCTTTATTTATATAGATATGATTTACTACGTTATTTATTATTCACATATAATAATATGAATTTTTATTATTATCAGTCTGTTATTGCAAGTATATTTCAACTTTTAGGTATCTCCTTGTTAAGAGGGTATGGTCTAACTTCCCGCTGGTACCAGCCGTAACAGGATGAATGGATCTTATCTAGGGTTAGGGAGGATTGCATCCTATAACCTTACAAGTACCCCTTTCTTACTAAACTTCTATACCAAACCCACGAATTGTATGAATAATTGAGTTGAATTACTGACATTTTAAAAGCTTCCATTAATATTGCTTAAATAGACATATTACGCCCCGAAACCAGGTCCGCGGACGAAATTCGGCTAAAAATTTGCTCAACCCTAAATTGATAAGATAATAGTTGGCGAAGTGTTTAAAATGTTTTTTGTGTAACGAAACACTAAGAGACTCTTTGATATTTAAATCAGGAATTCAGGCCTTGGTAATAAAGATCCAATATTGACAATCGGGATGAGAAATGACGGATGATACGAAGAATTGATTCCATCACCGATATAATAATACTTGCAGACCGATTTTTATTTACTTTAACAGTCAATCTACCAACATAATATTGAATTCCACTTTATATACCAATTTTAAAAGTTAATCATTTGACTAAGAATAAATGAACAGTAGATTGATACAACTAACTGCTCAGGCAGATTATTGGAAAATATTAAAGGAAAAGTTTTATAGAACACAAATTTTACCAAGCATTATTTCTTAAGTAAGATTATATTTATTGAAGTAAGACCATGATAAAAGTAGTAAATGAAAACTCAGATAAAATCTACATAGCTTATCTGAGGTAATGAGAAGTAATATTGAGATGTAGGTGATATTTTTATAATTTAATGTAAGGTGATATTGTTATAATTGTCATGTAAGATTACAATGGTCAGTAACAATAAAGCCTAAGTTAATAAAATAAATTATAGTATAAAAGTAATACTATACAAAATATAGTAGTGCACGTATCGAAAAATGTTAGATGAACCTTAATAAGATAGAAACTATAAAAAATAAATTACTTCACATAACCTCGATAAGCTATGGAGATTTTATCTCATTTTATTTCACCAATAATCATTTCTTAATTTGAACTGCATTATATATATATATTTTTTTTTTACTTGTACATTTTTTTTTTTTTTTTTTTATATTTTCCTTCTAACAGTAACCCTGCCACATTTCTGTAAACAATGTCCATGTTACTAGTACTTGCTATTAGTATTTGTACATTTAGTTTTACTTGTACATATTATAATAAATATTTCGATAAATGTATATGTTGTATTTGAAATGATTAAAAAAAAAAAAAAAAAAAAAAACATTATCTCGAAGAATCTTAAGTAAAAAAGAAAAGTCGAAAAACTATTAAGCTTTTAAGTCTTAGGACATAATACGAACGAATCCGGAACAGTGCTCCAATTAAGAATAGTGGCATTCATAAATCATCAATAACTATTTGTTTTTCATTCAATGAAAATATCAAAGGTGACGACAAGTTACTTATAACTTTAATTTTTTTCACATTAAATTTAATAAAAAAAGTTATCAAATAAGGAAATACGTCGAGTGGAGTCATTAGAGAAGGAGCCAGATATCACCACTCAAAATAAATACATGTAGTGGCTATCCAATAAGAAAATATTCCAATTTATAGATAAAGGAATATTCCATAACATAGTTTTGTTTTAGGGTCTAGTCATAGAGTCATTAGGTAAGATGACATAAGCTTTAAAGAAAAGCAAATATTGATTTTATAATTCTACAGTAACGAGTCTTCAATAATTTGTATATATTGTATAATTGTATAAGAGCCGAAATTTACATAAAGGTAACCAAATAAAAACAAATAGAACTTTTTTTAGGATGGTATTTGATAAAACTAATGAAGCACAAAGAGAATTTTTTTCATTAAAGTATGTCAACCAATATGCGTATATTACAACCGTAAAAAAAATAAAAATTCAAACCCATCCACTTGCTATTAAGTTAAACCAAAACCAACTGTGCGTGTGTGGATGCCTTTAAATCTATATATAAGAGGCTTTGTCCTGACTGACAGAATCAACGCAGAGCAAAAACTACTAATGATAGAAACTTGAAGTTCGGAATTTAGATTTTAAACGCGATGTAGGTAACCACTGAGAAAGGAATTTCAAAAATGTAACCCCTAAGGGGTTTAAATGGCGAAATTGTCGTTTAACTCTAACGGACACCTATTTTTTCACTTCGAGAAAAAATATCTAATTTGGACTCATTTTAAAGATCTTGATACGACGAGTTTAACTCGAAAGCCCCTATGGGCCGTCGAAAACCATATTTTAAAGCCGAAAAATGAAGCGTTCACGACGAGTATGCAATTTCTTGTTTCGGCGGTTTTAGTCAACTCTCTCCATTGCGCGTCTCCCTCTCTTCTACCGAGCCGGCAGCTTCCAAAATTCTACCTACCGGAAGCTCCGATTCTACTAAATCTCCTTAACATCAGTTAAAATATTATATTAAATCAATACCAATATAATAATCACAGAATTGATTTTAAAGGCTCGCGGGCAAAGCCGCGACGGGGAATGCTAGTGCTTTATATTCCGTGAATACGAGTTTGAACAGAATAGAACAGAAACTAGATGAAACCTAGATCGCGTTAAGTGTTATATGGTTTCTATTCGGCACCTTTTCACATTTATTCGGAAGGGACAGAAAATTAACCAAACCGAATAGAATCGTATATTGTGAAAAGTACCTACGTATGGGATAGTTGTGGGAAGAATTATATATGCTTTTGAAGCCCCTTGGTTCAATACCGTATGTCCGAATAGGTTTGATAATAGATAAAAGCTTTTTTTTTTAAATATTGGAAGCTTAGATCCTGTTTAATAAGTACTATAAAGCATTAGTTCGTACTTTTTGAGGTCGGGATAACTTAAATGATGTAGATTTTTTCTTTCGCTATAACTAACTGTGAAAAACTTGGGTGTTCTGGTTGATTTTTGAGGAGTTGAAGGAAGAAATTACGTTTAAAGGATACAAGAAGAACATTTACAAATAGTAATAGAGCAAATATACTATATACCGATCGTTTCATTTTTGAAACAATATTTTTCAGTATAAAAGTAAAAAAAAAAAAAAAAAAAAATTGGTTTGCTACGAGCAATTAAAAAACAACACAACAAACAAATATCGAATGATAGTTATCATATAATTATTGTTGACAAACTCTTGCGTCAGGAGTGACGTATCCCATTCATACAATTTCATTCACTGATTATCAAAAGTGGGAGAAGGAATGTTCCGAAACATGTGGACGCACGAAATTTCATACAAAAGACATGAATCATGGGCAATAGCAACACTGATAACGAATGTTAGTAAAAAAAAGAATGAGTGATGCTAGTAAACAAATCGTATATCCCTTAGATAACATGCCATTTAATCAAACTTTTTTATGTATTATTTATACTTTTAATTGTCCACCCCCCCTCCCCCAAAAAAAACAAAAAAAATTGAACTGAGAGAAGTTTTTATGTAATTTGTTTTTCTCTAAAGAATATTTGCTACGTAAATAGATAATATATTTGCGGTTTGCTCACCACACTGCAACTGAGAAGCAGAGATAATTTTTAAACAAATATTTATCAAGATCATGGGCGTACCCAGCGGGGGGCAGGGGGGGCAGCTGCCCCCCCCCATGGAAGGCTGGATGCAATAAATTTTTAAGCTTTTAAGACGGGAAGCAGTAATAGAATAAATTTTGTCAAGCAAATAATTGTAATAATTTAGTTGATAAAGCACTGCTATAATTATGCATAATTTTGGTTTCATTCACCTTTTCCGCGGTATGATGTTACAACCTAAACGACCATAGCTTGCCCCCCCCCCCCTAGTTTTGATCCTGGGTACGCCCTTGATCAAGATTTTGATTTATTTAAATCAAGTTGGGTTGGGGGTTACCCTCCTTCTTTGCTGCACAAGATCTGTCAAAATCCATGCATAATATTTATGTACGTCGAAAAAATCCTTTAAAATTAACAATAAAAATCCTTGCCGAATGAAGACATATGTTAAAAATATTATTTTTATATATAAACAGTAATATTTATTTTAATATTACAATAAATATTTTTATTGACATAAACAGTTCAACCTAAAAAACGATACGCATAACATATATTCTTTCTAGTGATACTAAAATCTTACGAAGACCTATGTTTATGAGGCCGAGGCTTGGGACAGCTATAAAAATATTTATTAACAAAAGTTTCGTCTTAGCTGATTATTACACAATTTACGTTGTTATAAAATTTAATAAAATCCCCGTTTCAGTTTGAAATGTTTCTAAAATTATTAATTATTAAAAATGTATTTTTTATATACATTTATGTATTGTATTATTTATAAATGTATTTTTGTATAAATTAAACTTGTAGCCTTGAAGATGCCTGAATAGGCGAAAATGTGGCATGTAATCTGCACGATTAAGTGAGTTATTGAAGTAATACGAGACTTTGAGGCCTTGCATTCTATATAATAATTATAAATTAATGTATGTAATGTATAAGAAACAAAGATTAAAGAACGAATAGTAAAAAAAAATATTATAAGACAAATAAGAAATCTCAAAGCTTGAGTGATATCATGAATAATGAACTTAAAATATTAATAAAGGTGTTATAATGGAGGTAATGGACAAATATGCGGAAACGTCGTCCAGTGTGAAGTCAAGTTTATTCGTAAGAAATAAAAATTAAAACCTCGTGTTTTTTTACAATATACTGAGTATTGCGCAACACTGTCTCCGCCCAAAAAATGCTAAGGAATTTAATAAATTTAAATAGCGTTTTTACTATTTAGGTCAATTTTTGTATTTTTAATCAGACACACGAAAAAAAGGTGTAAATAAAAAATAATAACTGCATTCATATGTTTCACCAAATTGATTACAATTAAGAAAAATGTCCTTAATATGTTCTTTGTTCTTCATCCTAGACATTGATACATTTAACGAGTGTTAAGGCGGGGGTTATCAGGAGGCAGAAATCCGGGCAATTTAAGCTAAGATGGCAAAGTGAATTAACGAAAGGACAGAAAAAGCAAGATCTGGTTGTTTATAAAGCAAGCTTTAGTTCCAGACGAGGAAACCGAACAGCTAAAGAAAAGTAAGGAGTCTAAGTAATCTAGTTGGCGAAACAGCTGAGTAAAGTTATTTTTTTATTCAAAACTTGTTTTTTTATTGATAGTAGTTACACTTTACATAGCATTTCAATGTTTTTGCTTTTCGATTGTGAATGTCACTGAGTAAGGGACTTAGCTGGTTGGGACTTTGAGGTATTTATTTGTTTGTTTCATGAGCGGTGGATCTGAGAAATCGATGGGGACCGATAAGACCCACATTCTGCCATTTTTTAAAATAATAATTCCTTGTGAAATAGTCAGAAAATATTACAAAAAAAAAAAACTAAAGATCATAAACATGTTTTTGTTTTTTAATTTGGCACAAAAACAATTCGCAAATATAAAATAATAAATTTATACCGCCGTTCCGCCAAATTCATTCATTACAACTAAAGTAAAACGTTCATTAATCTGTTATTTTTTTTTTTATCTTTTACATTAGTACATTTAACAATGCTTTTTTTAAAAAAAAGTCAGAAACAGCAAATCTGGAGGTTTGTAAAACAAGTTTTATTTCGAGACAAGAAAACCGAACAGGTAAACAGAGAATTAAAAAGAGAAATAAAAAAGATAGATTTACCTGCCATTGTAATTCATTTGGCGTAACAGCTGAATAAAGTTATCATTTTTTTATTGTGTAATAACAAGTAAGTTATTACTTGTTTTTGTGAGTCAGATTAAGACACATAAACATGTTTATGTATTTATTGAATGGCGCAAATGATTTCATAAATGAATGCAACAATATTCATACAATCTAAAAGCAGATGCATCATCTACATATTTAGCTCCAGTTCAAAAATAAAAATATTAAATTCGCAAGAAGGAGACTATGTGTATATATATATATATATATATATATACAGTACCAGTCAAAAGTTTAGACTCACCCTTAGTTTTGTGAAATAAATATGTAACAACATTTTATTTCTTTAACAACATAAAAACTATAATTTTATTTTTAATTTGTTTGTTTGTTTGTTTAACGTCCCTTTTTGCTGCTAAGGCTAATAAAAGGCTACAGTGGGAGTCCTAAATTTTGCCTATCCAGGTATAATTAGGATGGGGATCTTTAACGAGTACCTGACATAGTACAGGCTCGGGACCTCCATTTTACGTCCTATCCGAGGGATGGCATAGCCAAGGATTTTTTTGAATGCAATTTTATTTAGCAAAAAATTTGCGTACCCAAATTATTATCAAGCACTTAATATAACTTTTTTTTTTACGATCTAGATACCGAGTCCTAACGAGTACTTTTGTGCTCTTTTAGTAGACGAAAACTTAAAATTTCTTTTTGTTTCTGTTTTAACTACGTAAGACATAGTACCAGTCAAAAGTTTAAACTCACTTTTATTTAATTCACAACCTTCATGTATAATAAAAATAATTCTAACTCAAGAAGTAGAATATGGTGGATATCTTTCACTATCATTAACTCAAGAGGTAAAATTTCAAACATTTTATGATTAAGTTTAGAATAAAATTATAAATAGGGGTAACCTGTGGTGTAGTGTTTAGTATAGTAACGTACAATACTATAGGTCGCGGGTTCGCGTCCCAAAACTATAATGCTTATAAGTGTTAGGACATAATACGAACGAATCCGGAACAGTGCTCCAATTAAGAATAGTGGCATTCATAAATCATAAATAACTTTTTGTTTTTCATTTAATGAAAATATCAAAGGTGAGAAGTTACTTATACCATTAATTTTTCACATTAAATTTAATAAAAAAAGTTATCAAATAAGGAAATACGTCGAGTGGAGTCATTAGAGAAGGAGCCAGATATCACCACTCAAAATAAATACATGTAGTAGCTATCCAATAAGAAAATATTCCAATTCATAGATAAAGGAATATTCGATAACATAGTTTTGTTTTAGGGTCTAGTCATAGAGTCATTAGGTAAGATGACATAAGTTTTAAAGAAAAGCAAATATTGATCTCATAATTCTACAGCTACGAGTCTTCAATAATTTGTTTGAAATGTATAACAGCCGAAATGTACACGAAGGTAACTAAATAAAAAATATAGAACCCTTTTTAGGATGGTATTTCATAATTTTCATTATACTTATGAAGCACAAAGAGAAAACTTAGCGTCTTTTAGCAGACGAAAACTTAAAATTTCTTTTTCTTTCTATTTTAACTTCGTAAGACACAGTAATCAAGTTTAATAGAGTAATCAAGAGGTAACATTTCAAACATTATATGATTAAGTTTAGAATAAAATTATAAATAGGGGTAACCTGTGGTGTAGTGTTTAGGATAGTAACATACAATACTATAGGTCGCGGGTTCGCGTCCCGGGGTGGCCCTAGAATCTTTTAATGGGAGTAAAAAATCCTTGGCTGTGCCGTCCCTCGGATAGGACGTAAAATGGAGGTTCTGAGCCTTTACGTCAGGAACTCGTAAACGTAGCCTGGATAGGCTAAATTGAGGATTCCCACTGTAGCATCGTCTGATTAGCCTTAGTATCATTAAGGAACGTTAAGAAACAAAAAAACAAATTAAAAATACAATTATAGTTTTTATGTTGTTAAAGAAATAAAATGTCGTTATTTATTTATTTTACAAAACTAAGGGTGAATCCAAGCTTTTGACTGGCACTGTACATTCAATAAAAAATCAACTAACAGTTTAAAAGTCACAAAAACAGACCTCGCCTTTATAGGAACTTTTTGGTAGGCGATTTGATTCTGAAACGCTGATATTTTTTTGTCTATACTGTTCCGAAACACTCTTGATATAAATGTGGAGAAGACAATACAGAGGAGTTAGATTGAAAACTGGATTTCCTTCAGTTTCCCAGTAAGAAATAAAAACGAGATGAAGAGAGATTGATATCGTTGAGCCGCATCCAAGCAATGATTTGCTGAGCTTGCTATCGGTCTTATCTGTTTATGAATCCTATTAAACACTAGGATATGGTTCAATAAAACGCTACTAAAAACTACTTAAACGAACGGTGACTTGAAAGTGATTTTCTGTTATGATGTTGTGAATGCAAGGAATATACATCTTAATTATGAAAAATTAAAAAAAATCTAAAGTAGACCTGGGTACATTAATAAATATAGGGTGGGGGTCTTTTTCGTTTAAAGTACGCCAACCTAATTTACAGGTACAAATATGAACATATGGTAACTACTACGTTACTATTTGCGATACCGTTACTTCGTTACGTAATACTCGGTTCTTTACAATGACAACATATGACTAAAATATTTAGTCACGATTATAAACATGACTTTGTTTAGGTTACACGACCAATTCAAAGATTTAGATAAAACTGTAGATTTTATACAGGAAAAAGGTCTTCTTCATAAAGATAGGATATGCCGCAATGGACATAACATGAAATTAAGCAAGAGAGAGAATAGATTCAGATGGAGATGTAATAATAGATCCTGTCATATGGAAATTGGCTGAAGAGAAGGTACGTGGTTTACTGGTTCTAAATTTCTATTAAATACTGCCTATTTCCACTAAATAGTAATAATAGCTCAAATATTTAGTCACGATTGTAAACATGGCTTTGTTTAGGTTACACGACAAATTCAAAGATTTAGATAAAACTGTAGATTTTCTACAGGAAAAAGGTCTTCTTCATAAAGGTAGGATATGCCGCAATGGATATAACATGAAATTAAGCAAGAGAGAGAATAGATTCAGATGGAGATGTAATAATAGAT
>OU426980.1:156849353-156955626 GCA_911387785.2 Aelia acuminata | reverse complement strand
CCAACTAGTTTCATAGAAAACGGACCTACAAGGCGAAAAGGCGCCGGTGACTCGGGCGCATCCAGTCCTCTGCCACATCGTTCAGTTCTCATACATCATATAATTACAGCGGGTTTAGGATACTATTTTGAATGTATAATCGAGCCTATGTAACTGCAATTTTTTAATTTACAGAAATAATTAATATAACAATTTTTTTTTTTTTTTTTTTTTTTTTTTTTTTTTTTTTTTAAATCTGATAAATAAAGGATATAAATCTGATAAATAATAATGAATTAGTCGCAGATTGCACATTATCTAACTCTCACTTATATTGACATAAACTGGTTATCTTGAAATGAAATAATAATGTTTATTGTTTATTTAAAGATTTAAAAACAACCCAAATAAAAAAGATAAATAAAAAGTTCTGTTTGTTCGTTGATATTTAGAAATTATTCGTAATACAATTTAGGAAGTATATACATAACACAATTTAATAGCTCACGACAATTAATGAATTAACAGTTACACGATGTGTGTTTGTATATATATATATACATATTATGATTAATTTAAAATTAAACCACCACTGGAGAGGAAAACAAATTAAAACATGTAAGTATTCATGCATCTAAGGTCTATAATCCACGAAATTGTGGCTGATCCATGAAATTTTTTCGGCTTCTGGCATATAACTACACATCAAAAAGTTTACTTTCTCTTTTTTCGAAAAAAGGGTATACTAATAGAAATAAAATGAAATATTTGAAGTTGAAATCGGATTAGTTATGAAGCCAATTCGAACATGAAAGATCGGTAATTTTTATCATGTTGGTGAAAACTCACGTTCCAAACGCCTATAACTCGACAATATGTACTCTAAATGAAAAATGTCACAGATAAAAGTTTTAGGACATTAAATTTAGCATAATGTAAGCCCTTTTATATTTAAAATTAACTTATTCCTGCGTAGAGATACAAATGAAAAAGTGTAAGTATTTGTAGCGCTTACTTCATTCTTTTAACTACATCTTCATTCCTTCAGATATCTACATGTCAAAAAGTTTAATTTCTCCTTTTTTCGAAAAAAGGGTATACTAATACAAATAAAATGAAATATTTGAAGTTGAAATCGGATTAGTTATGAAGCCAATTCGAACATGAAAGATCGGTAATTTTTATCACTTTGGTGAAAACTCACGTTCCAACGCCTATAACTCGACAATATGTACTCTAAATGAAAAATGTCACAGATAAAAGTTTTAGGGACATTAAATTTAGCATAATGTAAGCCCATTTATTTTAAAATTAACTTATTCCTGCGTAGAGATACAAATGAAAAAGTGTAAGTATTTGTAGCGCTTACTTCATTCTTTTAACTACATCTTCATTCCTTCATATATCTACATGTCAAAAAGTTTAATTTCTCCTTTTTTCGAAAAAAGGGTATACTAATACAAATAAAATGAAATATTTGGAGTGGAAATCGGATTAGTTATTTAGCCCAATTCGAACTTGAAAGATCGGTAATTTTTACCATTTTGGTAGAAACTCATGTTCCAACGCCTACAACTTGACAATATGTACTCTAAATGAAAAATGTTACAGATAAAAGTTTTAGAACATTAAATTTAGCATAAAAAAAGCCCACCTAAATAGTTACTTCTGTGAATATTATATCATATCCCCTTAGGTTTCGCAAAAAGAAGGAATCGAGCACTACGAATACTATCACGTTTTCATTTGTATCTCTACTTAGTAATAAGTTAATTTAAAAATAAATGGGCTTGTTTTATGCTACAATTAATTTCCTAAAACTTGTATATGTAACATTTTTCATTTAGAGTACATATTGTCGAGTTATAGGCGTGGGAACATGAGTTTTCACCAACATGATAAAAATTACCGATCTTTCATGTTCGAATTGGCTTCATAACTAATCCGATTTCAACTCCAAATATTTCATTTTATTTGTATTAGTATACCCTTTTTTCGAAAAAAAAGAGAAAGTAAACTTTATGATGTGTAGTTATATACCAGAAACCGAAAAAGGCCACAACTTTGTGGATTATAGATCATTAGATGCATGAATACTAACATGTTTTAATTGGTTTTCCTCTCCAGTAGTGGTTTAATTTTAAATTAATCATAATATGTATGTATATATATATGTGTGTGTGTATATATATATATATATATATATATATATATATATATATATATATATATATATACACAAACACACATCGTGTAACTGTTAATTCATTAATTGTCGTGAGCTATTAAATTGTGTTATGTATATACTTCCTAAATTGTATTACGAATAATTTCTAAATATCAACGAACAAACAGAACTTTTTATTTATCTTTTTTATTTGGGTTGTTTTTAAATCTTTAAATAAACAATAAACATTATTATTTCATTTCAAGATAACCAGTTTATGTCAATATAAGTGAGAGTTAGATAATGTGCAATCTGCGACTAATTCATTATTATTTATCAGAAAATTGTTATATTAATTATTTCTGTAAATTAAAAAATTGCAGTTACATAGGCTCGATTATACATTCAAAATAATATCCTAAACTCGCTGTAATTATATGATGTATGAGAACTGAACGATGTGGCAGAGGACTGGATGCGCCCGAGTCACATATATATAGGATACGCCGAGTGTATATATATATATATATATATATATATATATATATATATATATATATACACAAACACACATCGTGTAACTGTTAATTCATTAATTGTCGTGAGCTATTAAATTGTGTTATGTATATACTTCCTAAATTGTATTACGAATAATTTCTAAATATCAACGAACAAACAGAACTTTTTATTTATCTTTTTTATTTGGGTTGTTTTTAAATCTTTAAATAAACAATAAACATTATTATTTCATTTCAAGATAACCAGTTTATGTCAATATAAGTGAGAGTTAGATAATGTGCAATCTGCGACTAATTCATTATTATTTATCAGAAAATTGTTATATTAATTATTTCTGTAAATTAAAAAATTGCAGTTACATAGGCTCGATTATACATTCAAAATAATATCCTAAACCCGCTGTAATTATATGATGTATGAGAACTGAACGATGTGGCAGAGGACGACACCGGCGCCTTTTCGCCTTGTAGGTCCGTTTTCTATGAAACTAGTTGATATATTTTGAAATTTGACCACTGATTTTTAAAGAAGAATAATTGTTCCAGATGTTTTATTTCAAGGTGTTTTTCGTTAACGATGGCCGTTTAATCACAAATTAACTTGGAATTTTAACTTTTACGCGAGTGACTTGAAAAAATTGACTTTAAATGTATTTTATGTTGTCAAGACTAATTATTTTAGAACTTTTGTTTATTTATTCTGAATCTAGAACTATCTAGCTTTAATAAAATACCAGTTATGGCGAAATTAAGCATAATGGTGAATGTCAGTAATCAAAAAACGAACTAAAATCAAAGTCGTCATTCCGCCATGTTTGAACGCCATTTTCGGTTAGTGCGGCCACTTTTTTTTCTGGGAACATTGGCTTTTTCTTAATCTTTTATCACAAGGAACACAACGATATGCAATTTATAGGGATGTGGGGGGGGTGCACGGTAGGGGGGTCTGGCCCACCGTGTAATGGAGAAATAGTTGATTTTAAAGGAAGTGAGGGATGAAGTTTTTTTTAGAAGGGGACAGAATAATAGGGGACAAGGGGGGGACAAGGAAGGGGACAGTAATTTCCAGAATGAGGCCGGACGTATAATGGAGGATTTTGTACAGGAGGCAGATCTGTAGAAAGGGATGTACAGGCTAGAGGTATGAGATCTATTATTTAAAGAAGGTAAAGAGAAACAGGTGTGAACGGATTGAGTTCTAAACGTTCGGAAATGATACACACCTAGGAAGTATTGCCGCCGAAAAACTGGGTATAGCCACTTCAATTCAGCGTAGAGTGCCTGGGGACACCGAAGATGAATCTAATGAAACAATTCATTAGTCTCTTCAACCTCAAAACAAATATTGATAGACGAATTTCTGTACAAAAGATACAATAAAATATAATACTATAAATGAATTGAAGTGAAAAGGAAAAAAATGAAAGATAATATGATTATCTATATAATCTACATAAATAAAGATGAAATTCTGTTTGTTTGTTCTTTATAGAAATCCATACCGTTTGTCCTAAATTCTCCATATTTTGCTCAGAGGTTTTTTCATACCAGCTGCGAACACCTGTCCATATTAAAATTGCATAACTTCCGCCAAACTCTGGGTATATTCTTTATTATTATAAAAATCGTTATGATATCGCTTTACATTGGAGACGAGTCGAAATTCCCCGGGTGAAACTGGGATATACAGCTAGTATATAATATATACACATATTATATATATTACACATATATTAAATCATAATAATAATAATTAGTATACATGGATTATGAAGCATATTGCTTCATATGTACATATACTGCATATCATGATAGCTTGAAATACTCATATATGATGGACAGCTACATTGAGTTTGTTTGATTTTATCATCACCTCGTTGTGAGGTGATCCAATATGAAGATTTTCTTCGAAAATGTTGGAAGTTGTTAGAAAAAAAAAAAAAAAAAAAAAAAAAAAAAAAAAAAAAAAAAAAAAAAAAAAAAAAAAGAATAAAATAGTTTACTCTCTAAATATCCGTATGTTATCTAATAGCTAAATTTCAAAGATATTGGAAGCAAAAAATACATAAAAAAACTAATTATTTTTATTAATTTTATCAAATTTACCGGAATTCTATTTTATGGTTGAACGATTATAATTGTAAGTTGTAAGTTTGCTTTAGTGTTCCTCCCTCTGACTTGATAAGCAGTTGGCCTAGCATAAATTAGTACGGACTTCTGTTTCTTCGAGCCAAAACTACTTCAAATAAACAACATTTCGAGAATCTTCACAGCCACAAAATTACTATTCAATTTTGTCTATTATTATATATTCTACGTAATAGTTCTTCTGGTTTCTTTTTCACATTTAATTGCACTTTTCCCCCATTTTTATAACTTTTTGTTATCTCATTAAAAAACCTCGACTTAGACCGCTAAGAATGTATAAATCAAACGTTGATAAGATGTCATTTGAAGAAAGGTTTTCATACTATTCCGTATTCGGTAATTCTATTATTTTACACTGGACAACAAAGTTTAATTTATTGTTTGCTTTTTGAATGAAATTTGTATTTTCTTATTCATTCGATATCGGTTAATAAGAATATGCAACTTTAGTTAACTTAAGATATAGTACTTAAGACTTAGGTTTCCGTCTAGGGCTGTTAAAATTATCGGAGGAGTCGTGGTATTCTGCCTTGTAAGGCTCAATTAACTGTTAAAATAAAATCTTATTGATCTTAAATAGTTGAAATACATATTTAATGCTTAATAAATGTACTAAATGAATACGAATTTTTTTAATTTGTAGTTTTTATTTATCAAAATTTGTATGGAGGTGGCTGCCCTCCCCTGCCCTCCCCTGCCCATGTTAAGACCTGTTTCTTCTAGTAGCTAATTTTAAAATACCTGAAAAACGTTATTCACTCGGATTACCATCTTTTTTGTTTTGAGGTGCGTAAGAACTCGAATGTGAACTCTTTTTTTATTTTTATTTTATTAAAGGCTTCGGTTTTCCGAAAAAAACTTTAGGGGACAAAAATGCCGAAATCACTTAAATTTGTAAAATAATTCTTTGGCCATCATATTTTCAACAATTTACTGATAACAATGGCAGTTTCTTAAAGGGAGTCGTATGCAGAACCCGAATGTGACTTTGTTTTTCCCAAAATATTATACTAAATTAGAAAAAAACATAAATTTTATAAAATACGAAAACAAATAAAAAATTATTAGTCCATTTTTGTGTACAACGCACCTCAAAACATATATATAATGATAGCTATATATATACATATATATTTTAATGCCTTTTTTTTCTTGAATGTTTTAGTAAATTTAATTCTTATATGATGCAATTTTTATTAAGTTTAAAATTAATTCCGAAACGTAGGTTGACCAAAGTAAAGACTATTTGATTAAGATTATTTGACTTGTTTTTTGAATAACATTAAAAAAAACGTATAAACAATATATATAAAATTTAAAAAAATATATCTCACCACCCAATTATTTGAATATAATATTATTAATCTTTTTAAAAACAACTTGAAATACATATATAAGAAATTATTTAAAATAAAATTATTATGACGACGAGTTTTAATCGTCTCATCGGGCTCCCATGCCTGATTTTCATTCTTATTTTTAAACTTTTAAATTTTTTTTAAAAACTTTTAAATTTCAATAGGATGCGTAATTTTGGCAAAATTTGGGGTCTTTTTATACTTTTTTATTTTTTTACTTTACCCACACCAGTTATTTTTTTATATTATAAGTGATTTATCATACCCTTATTTAATAACACATGTTTATTTTTAAAAATATATATTTATATCCATTAAGGAGGTTACCTACCTAGTACCTCGTTAAAGTTGTTTTTTTGTCCGATTAGCCTTAGTGGCATAAAGTGATGTTAAACAAAGTTATTTTTTTAACAATGAATTTGATAAAACTGAGTAAGGTTCTTAAATCAGAAGAAATGGCATTTAAGACGTTTCAAAGGTTCGGAATATTGCATTAAACACGGAAATGTAGAAGAGGACATTTTATGAAGCTTGTTTTTCACTACAGAAGAATATACAAGAACGACGATATATTTGATTGTATTTTTAAATCGATAAAAGCATATTGGATCCCTAAATAAATAATTCAACGAATTGTCTATTAAACTATCATTTTTGTTTACATTTGAGGCGTGCTAAAAGCATTACTTTAATCATATGTTCTTCTCTAGTATTAATTTAATAATGAGATAAATCACATATAATATAAAAAAAAATAACTGGTGTGGGTAAAGTAAAAAAGACCCAAAATTTGTATTTTGAGAATAAAAAAAATAGGTTTTCAATCAGATGAGTGAGGGTATATTAATTAATATTATATATGTTTTAATTATTATTATTATTATGAAGTTAAGTGGCAAACTGATTTGTTAGAGGATATGTAAATGAGAGGGGTTGAGTTTTGTAGTGAGGAGTTTTGAGATGGGCTCTAGGGTGGAAGGCACAAGTTTAGAATTCAATTAGCGCAAGCAATCATGTCATGTTTAACCAACATTTATCTTTAAGGAAATCCTTCCCAACGCAGTACATTCCAATAAATGTTTAATACCTTACTTACTATCTTAATACCTAGTAATATATCGTTAACGGACTTGTACTAATGTTATAGCATATTAAATAAAAGATAAAATTAATAAATTACTTGATGATTTTAAAAATATTCATACTATAGATATAAAATTATGTTACTTTAAAAAGTATGAATTTATGCAATGCAACTGAACTGTAGTCTATTATGTTTATGTCTATGTTATGATATTATGATCAAAATTAAACAACGTTATATTTTTACTCTCACTTATCAACGAGCGTCACAGCCGGGGGGGGGGGCGTACCCCCAATATTTTGGCTCGGGGAGTATCCCCGCCACCTAATGAAAATATGAAACAAAATTGAGAATTTATCCTGGCGTAACCAATCAAATTTAATACAATATAAATATAAAATATTATTTAATTACAGCATACTCAGCATACAAATATACTTTAATTAGCATGGTTATACCCAATTTCTCCATCTGATACTTTATTTTCACAAATCGGTGCCGTGTCGTTTTTTATAATCATCTTCAGGCTTATTGTGTATTTGATGAATTGCATAATTTTTATTTCTGCTTGAACGGTATTGTTTTTTGAATTATGTAACAAAGTCGGATCTCCGGAATTGGTCTCCATTTATTTTTTAAACCAAGCAGCTTGATTCCACTCTGTATTACTCTGGACTCAACAAAGTAAATATCAGATTTTATTTTACCATGCTAACCAGCTACTTATTCAAATAATCTCTCTCTCTATGTAAGAGACTTTGTCCTGACTGGCAGAATCAACGCTGAGCAAAAACTACTAATTATAGAAACTTAAAGTTCGGAATTTAGATTTTAAACGCGATGTAGGTAACCACTAAGAAAGGAAGTTCAAAAATGTAACCCCTAAGGGGTTTAAATGGCGAAATTGTCGGACACCTATTTTTGCACTTCGAGAAAAAATATCTAATGTGGACTCAGTTTAAAGAACTTCATACGGGGCGTCGAAAACTATGTTTTAAAGCCGAAAAATGAAGCGTTCACGACGAGTAAGCAATTTTTTGTTTCGGCGGTTTTAGTGAATTCTCTCCATTGTGCGTCTCCCTCTCTTCTACCGAGCCGGCAGCTTCCCCCTCCAACATTCCACCTACCTGAAGCTCCGATTCTACTAAATCTCCTTAACATCAGTTAACATAGTATATTAAATCAATACCAAGATAATGATCACAGAATTGATTTTAAATGCTCGCGGGCAAAGCCGCGACGGGTAATGCTAGTCAAGTATAATTTTACTATCTTTTATATAATTATCAGATTTGTTCAGTACCCAGGTCATTTAAACATACTATCAGTTGGATTTGTTTCTATTATTTTGTTACTCTTTAATGTTACTTTAGAGTTTTATTAAAGATGAACAAAAAGATAAACAAGAATTAAACAAATAGCACAAACAAAACAATTTTATTTAAATACGCTCAGCAACAAAACCAGATCGCAAATCCAAAACGTAAGTCCATATACAAATTCCAGGTCGATGACAATTTTATTTATTATATACAACAGAACGCTTTCCACTAATAGCGAATCACACACAACTCACGACTGACTTTTTAACGTTAACGCTTAACAACAACGCCGTTAACAACGTTAACACTTCATTTGTTTGCTAAGACGTATTTACCACTGATCATAAAAACAAAAAAATTTTTGATAAAAACATGAATAAAAAAATAATTATGCTTAAATAAAATAATAAGATTAAATAATAAAATAATAATAAAAATATATATATACAACTGTAACATAAGCCTTTAGCATAATTAAAAAGTTGGGCGTTCACTCGCGACCCGTTACATTACTATTTATAATTAATAATTTAAACATTTAATTATCTTCTTCTAGCATAGATACTTTAAATGTTGCTCATGCATTTGCCTTCTTTTTAGCCATGATGAATATCCACATGTTGGTATCGAAACGATGGCTTTTCAAAATAAAATAAAAATGGTTTTATATTAATTTAACCATCATTGTGGGTAACCACCTATTTTTTTAAATTATTTAAAATAATTTATTTTTGAAGAGAAAAGATTTGGCTCCGCTGGGAATCGAACCCTGGTCTTCCGCGTGACATGCGCGGTATGCTAACCATTGCACCACGGAGTCGCTTCCAAACAGTGCCAAATCCTTCCTCTTCAGTGACACCCCACGATCTCGCAGGTTTTGCGAGTATTTATGGGAGATGGACAATTTTTGTCCAATTTTGGGCATCTCTTCACGTTCGTCAATTTTTTAAATCATTTTATATTAATTTAACCATCATTGTGGGTAACCACCTGAAACATTACCTATATCCTATTAACAAAACATCGCTTTATTTTCACGAAAAAGTGTAGAAAATGTTACCCGAATTTTGTAGAAATACCCTTATATTTATATACGATTTCAGTTATAAACTTATTCTATGTATTATTTGAGTCAGGTTTGCGAAAGGAGGTGTAATCAAAGCCTGAAAGCATAACCCCAAGCAAGGTCCCTTGTTGATGCATAGCTATTAGCATAAATCAGGGAGTTGCTGAGGGCTAGGACGCTGTTACTTAAACGTATCAAGTACTGGTTATAAGCTAAGTATATTAGCATATTAATATACCAACCATTATTATATACATACAGCATAATTACATTTATGCTTATCTTATTCCTACTCTTACCGATTCTGGTATTTTTGATTTTTTTTTTTTGCCGTACAAGCTAATATACAAATATTTTACTCAACATGTCAAATATATTATTTTATGGACATTAATGAAACTAATAAAAATAATATTTCTGTAAAATATCTCACCACATTCTACCGTTTTCTTTTGAGTTATTATTTTCAATTATTATATCATTTACAATGATTATTAACAAAAACCTCCGCGATGGACTAATTGCCCGTCTGTTGGATTCCGTCAAACTTAAAAAATTTAATACAAATTCGATTACAAAAGAGAGTGAGATAAACTTAAAAAAAAAACAAAAACAAACATTATTCAATGAACAGATATGCAGGTATAATACGGCTCAACACAGGTATTAAAAAGAATAATAGCTCCTAATTCATAGTTATATAGTATTTACAAATATACTGGGTGTTCCAGACCTAGTGTAAAAAAAAAATGGGTAATACTGCATGTTAAACGGGGTAGAATGGCGCAGAACGAGTTTCCTATCTCAATCGGTTGCGGAGATAGAATTTTTTTTGTTTTTATTTTAAAAATCTTACTTTTCTCTGAAAAATGAAAGTTTTCTCTACTTTGGTTTAGCTTAGAAACAAAAACGATAATATTTTCATAATCAGCATTAAATTTTCTAAAAGATGAGATGGGTCTGGTTATTTTAAATTTCAGTGGGACTTTTAACGAGCTAAACACAAAACATATATTAAAACTTAAATTTTTAATAGTTTTTGAAAATTCCTCACTCCTCACTGGAGCACCCTAGAAGCTGTCAAATTTCCTAAAAACTGCGGAATTTAGTTAGATTTTTAGTGGTGTAACCCATGATACAATTGCACTTCACCTTTTGAGTCTAAAAGAAGTTTTTCTGATGAAAAACACGCTAGAGCCTGCATCCAAAGTAATGGATGTCGAACAGAACTACTCATCCTACATGTAGGATTTTTCAAATTTTAGCAGAAGAGAAGAAAAATGTTTAATTTATTTTGAGAAAGTATTTTTTAAATATTATTTAGAATTCATACATTGTTCTTTTTAGTCTTAAAAAAAAAACTGTCATTTTTCAGAAAAGAGTAAGATTTAAAAAAAAAAAATCCTATCTCCATAACAGATTGAGATAGAAAACTCGTTTTTGCGCCATTCTATCCCGTTTAACATGCAGTATTACCCAATTTTTTTTTTACACTAGGTCTGGGACACCCAGTATACAAAAGAAAGACAAAAAATATGAAACAAAAGCTCTTCATTAAGATAAATAAATTTTTAGTTAAATTTTGTCAATCAATAATTAAATCCTGTTATAAGTAGCTTCCTGTAACTATAAGCCTTTATGGTTGTCACCAATATAGCTATTTTTAAGGTGCGTGTCCATTTTTTTATAAATTAGGTGGAATTTCGAGCTATTTTGGGATTTTTTACAGTGAGTAGCAAATTTTAATATTTCATCTCTTCTACAGCTTTCTAACTTTCAGGGCAATTGATCAATATACATTTGCTTTTAATATGGAAAATTTATGAAATTTTGGAAAATTTTCATTTTACATGACCTTTTTCTTATACTTATATTTTGAATATTTATATATCTAATTTTATTATTCTAATATTGTTGTAAAAAAAATTTATTTCATCATTATGGTTTGTAAAAACTTAATCTATGTAATGTTGGTATTACTGATACTAAATGATAGACCAACGTAGCCCCAGTTGATGAAGTGTTCTTGCACAGATTACTTAAGACAGTGTTTGTATATAATTTTTAAAAGAATTTTAACTTTTCATTTATGTTAAACATTTTATAGATATATTTAATCTGATGGTGAGTCCCCCAATATTAATTTTATGAACGTTTAGTGAAATAATTTTAGAATATTTATAATTATTCCTTGTTACATAATTTTACAGCCCTGATGATGCCCGAAGGGGTGAAAATTTGGCTCATATATATATATATATATTTGAATTTGAGACTATTTGAGGCCCTTTTTTTCTATATAAGCCTCTCTAATATAGCTATTTAACCTAACCGAGTTTTCATCATTAAGGTACCCTATAACGGAACTTTCGTTAAGAATCGATTTTCCTAACCATTTTTTCCTGAACTCACTGAGTACAGGACATTTTCCTAAGAAATTAATTATGGTTTCATTTTCATTTGGTTGCACGTACTGCATTCTTGAGTTCCGTTCGGGTCCACGGCTTAAATTTTAAGTTCAGAAATTCCCCCTGTGCCTTAAAAATTAACTTTGCAAATTGTAATTTATGGTTGTCACCAATATAGCTATTTTTAAGGTGCGTGTCCATTTTTTTTATAAATTAGGTGGAATTTCGAGATTTGTTACAGTTAGTATTAAATTATAATATTTCATCTCTTATACAGCTTTCTAACTTTGAGGGAAATTCATCAATATACATTTGCTATTGATATGGAAAATTTATCTTTCCATTCTTTTGGCCAAAATATATTTTTTGAAATCATAATTTTCAATAGTAGCAGAAACAATCTCCAATTATTACCGATATAACTTTACTAATCCAGCTCATGTGAGTGTGTACATAGGGTGGGCTATGTATTTGAGATGAAATTCCCTTCCAAATGTACACGCGCGGTTGGGTTCCGACAGAGAACGAACATTTTGATGCGCTAACAAGCTCAGCCTTCGCCAAATTTACTTGAAAACTAATAAAGGGCTCCGGGGATAGCCCCCTCCGTACTGCCCCTTCACACTACTCAACTCTACTTCAACTCCTCAACTCCTCAAAATATTTAGAATTATAATATATTTAGAATTTAGGAGATGTGAAAATAATTAATTAAAATTTTATATGTGATGGGTATAATGAAATTCATCAGGAAAAAAAACCTATAAAAATAATTGGTAGGATGATTAATTATCTGGATTTTCGGTCAAAAGTTTTTTATTTGGAGAGCCCAAGTTTCGATTCAAACGTGAGGATCTTTATCAGGGCTTGTTGAGTCCAGAGTAATACTCAAGTCTCAAGAGAGAGACTCAGTCTTACGACGCACAGTGGGAAAATTTTGTCATTTAGCGGCCAAAAATCTATAACTCCCGATTAAATGACGATAATCGAATAATTCTTTTTTCATTAAAGAGCATAGGATTTCCTTTGTGAGTGAGAATAAAAATACCATCGCTCAAAGTATTTCAAATTAATTTTTAAATGAATTCTTTCTTGACTTAAATATATAAATAAAATAGTATATTCGGTACAGGGTAAGACATATGTAATAAAATGAATCAAGATTATTATCTATTGAGCTTTCTGTTTACATACATGTCTTTTTCAGGCATTTGCTCCTTTTGAAAGATTTTAAAGTAATTATTGTCTAAATAAGAAAAAATCCAAAAAGTTAAATTCAAAATACCCCATTTTTTTAGGAACTTTAACGGAAAAAAATATTGTCCAATAATTCAACGATAAGTATGTTTTATGATTTAGTCTAATTCGAGGCAGAATATATATTGAAAGTTCAAATATAGGGATTTAAACCTAAAAATCGATATATCAACGATCGATCGCATTTGATCGATCTAATTCTATTATGGTAATTTAGCACCCTTCACCCTCTACCACTGGGAAAAAATTTAGAACCAACTATTGCCACTAAAAGAATTTATATCAATTTAAAAACTTTCTTTTCATAAATTACATAGTCAATTTCCTTATCCTGTACCCCTCCATATCTCTTGTGGGCCCAAACATTTTCCTTATAAGAATTTTTATATTTATAAGAATATTAGTATATAATATTTTTAATTTTTAACTATTATGTTTGAAGCAATAAAATTATGTTAAAAAATCCCAAATTAAAAAAAAATGGTAATTTAAATGCTCTGCATTTTAAACTAACCATTGCCATTAGTTTGACTTGTGTATTGTTTTTTGGTTCTGATAGATACTCGGGCCATTCCACGAAGAATTTCAAACATGTGGGGTTTTCAATAAGGATTGTTGAGTACTGAGTAATAAAGAGACTCTTGTCTCGATTACTCGGGACTCAACAAGGTAAATATCAGATTTTATTATGTTAACCAACTACTTATTCAAATTTTCATATTTATTTTTACTATCTTTTATATAATTATTGGATTTAATAAGTACCTATTTCATGTAAACGTACCATCAGGTGGATTTTGTTATTTTTTATTTTAACGATCTGTAATTAATCTCATTTCATAGCATTGATACTTTACATGTTTCTCATATAATTGTCTTCATTTTAACCCTGATGGTAATTTTAAAAATCTCCACATGAATCGAAAACTAGGCTCTCCAAATAAAAAACTGTTGACTCAAAATCCTGATAATTTACCATCTTATATTGGTGTTTCATATTTGTCAATAAAATAATATATTTGACGTGTCGAGTAAAATTATTGTATTTAAGCAGGTATGGCGCAAAAAAAAAAAAAAAAAATCAATAATTACCAGAATCATTAAGAGTGTTAATAAGACAAGCATAAATGTAATTATGCTGTATACAATAATGGTAGGTATATTAACCCTTTGCACTCGGCACCGGTTCGGACGTTAGCTACCGGCAACTCGACGCAACTTATTCGCGAAAACGTACACCCTGAAAACGTAATATTATACAGTAAAATTTTAGAACCAAGTATGGAATTGTAATGAAATTTAGGTTATATGTATTTTTGAAGCTTCAAGAACACATAGTTACAAAAAAAATAATTTTTTTAAATTTTACATGTTTTTTATAATTTTATATTAATTTCATTTTTTTTTAATTTTATATATTTTTTTATAATTTTATTATAAATTATAATACTAAAACCTAAGATTGTGTAAAATGTTTGATAATTAAGAGAACCGGAGCGGATAACGATGGAAATCCCTTAGATTTCACAAAGGTTTGGCCTTCCTGATAAATAAAAGCATAAAAAATCTAATTGGAGAAGTAAAAACAGTTATAAAATCAGGAGATGGGATCCTTTTAGTTGAAATTTTCCCTGATATCCAATCAGAAAAGCTCCTAAAGTGTGAAAATCTACTTAATAACTTTCAGGTTAAAGTAGAAGCACATGGGAAACTAAATCAAAGTAAAGGGATTATTTGGTGCCCTGGATTAAATTATTGTACAATTGAGGAAACAAAAGATGAATTAAAACCACAAAATATAGCCGATATTAAAAGATTAACGTACTAAAAATAATGAAAAACACAGCGAGCCGCGACCGTCATTCATCACCAAAAGCGAAATATCCTATAAATAGTTTACGATTTGTTTATGGTAAAACTGAAAATTATTTGCATTGTCTCCTTAGCGGAGCCCTCGGAGCTTGAAGACAAATTTTAAATGGCTTAAATGGCACCGAGATCTCGAGTGCAAAGGGTTAATATCCTAATATACTTACCTTATTACCAGTACTTGATACGTTTAAGTTTTGATAATACATAGACACATACATATAAGTTTTGTTAATACATAGACATATCGTAATACAGAGACTCTGTATCGAGTCTGTATATTACTCTGGATTCAGCCTTAATGAAGATCCACATGTTTGGATTGAAATGTAGGCTCTCCAAATAATTTTATTTTAATAATTGCCACAGGTACAAACGATAATATGATAATTAACTAAGCACACAATATACCACACATGAATGTATTTCATATAATTAAATACTAGGAATGTATATAGAAAATTACATATAATTTAAAGCACTTATAATTTTTTTTCTCGCATAATGCACAAATCGAAAGATTTTTAGCTTGCGTTGGAAGCTGCAACTCTAACTTATTATATTATACTAGCATTCCCCGTCTCGGCTTTGCCCGCGAGCCGTTAAAATCAATTCAGTGATCATTATCTTGGTATTGATTTAATATAATATGTTAACTGATGTTAAGGAGATTTAGTAGAATCGGAGCTTCCGGTAGGTGGAATGTTGGAGGGGGAAGCTGCCGGCTCGGTAGAAGAGAGGGAGACGCGCAATGTAGAGAGTTCACTAAAACCGCCGAAACAAAAAATTGATTACTCGTCGTGAACGCTTCATTTAAAACATTCATTCGGCTTTAAAACATGGTTTTCGATGGCCCCCTTTCGAGTTAAACTCGTCGTATCAAGATGTTTAAAAATGAGTCCAAATTAGATATTTTTTTCGAAGTGCAAAAATAGATGTCCGTTAGAGTTAAACGACGATTTCGCCATTTAAACCCCTTAGGGGTTACATTTTTGAAATTCCTTTCTTAGTGGTTACCTACACTGCGTTTAAAATCTAAATTCCGAACTTCAAGTTTCTATCATTAGTAGTTTTTGCTCTGCGTTGTTTCTGTCAGTCAGGACAAAGCCTCTTATATATATAGAGATTATAAATATTCTGCTTAGTTTTTTTTTTAGGCAGACTACCTACATTCAAAATCAGTGCAAAAGGGTATGTATTTCGTTGCATACTCTCTCAGAAAAAATTCCCATAACAATATGCAAACATAGAGCGTAAATACGTCTGAGTGTAATGTTACGTAATCTCTAATTGGTGTGCTTGGGTGGAATTGGAAAGGTGGGGTGAGTCACCCCCTACGCAGACTCACTATTAGTCACCCCATGTGGCACCCCACTCAGTCATACGCCACCGGTAAAACCTCCCCTACCTCATTTTTCCCACTTCAATACTATCACTCTACATTTAGAAGATTGTATGTCAGAAAAAAAAAAAAAAAAATGTGTGCTTCTAAAAACATGATTTATATAGCTTTTACAGCTAATATCGGGTATGATTATCGACGCAAAAACAAGAAATACTATACTTTTACAAATAAGCTTCCAAATTTTTATAGCTAAGTTATTTGTTTTACGCTAAAATATAACGTATTTTTAACTAGGTTGTTAAGGGTTATATAATTAATTATACGAATTTGTTAAAACGCGTGAGCTGTCAACACAGGTCTACAGTGGTCTTAGTGCCGAGAGTTTTAAGGTGCCTTTACACCTTACGAACCTCACCTTCGAACAAGTTCTCCTTCGAACCTTGCCGTACCGACGTGAAGCGAACAGCCATTTATACTTCACGTGACGTATAGCGAACCAATATGGCTGACGCACCCCAAGCTAGCTTATGATAAAGAAAAAATCTCCTTTATCAATATATTTTATATTATCTGTAAAATAAAAAAATAAGAGACGAATTACAACGTATCACAAATTACACTAGTATCACAAACAACTCCTGTCACTTAGAAAAACCCAAACCAAAAGTGACACTAGCGCTACCCCCGAACCCAGGCGAACAGATGAAGTACCTGGAACAGCCGAACAGTCGACGTGAAGGCTTCACGAAGGTTGTTCGAGGGTGGTGTTCGAAGGTAAAGTTCGTAAGGTGTAAAGGCACCTTTATAGTTGACGCGTTGCTGTGGCTCAGTAGCTATAATGCGTTGAACTAATTATATCCTATTCTTTTTAATTCAGTCAAATCAAAATTCAATGATAAAGATAACGTTTCAGCTAATTTAAAAATCAACGGGATTCGAAATAGTACTTTACGCCAAATTAAAAAATGTTTGGTAAAGAATTTTGAAGGTTTAAAGTTGTTTTTTTTTTACATCCCATATTTGACTATAGTAAGTATTAACGATAATTTATTTAGCACTTAATGGATTTTTTCAGCTGAGATGAGATTAAATATAAGTAACGCAAATGTAAATGGAAGTAATAAAGAATATAATTGGAATAGGGTTCAGCACAATCACAATAGACAGTTAGCTAAAACGTACCAAATTAACCCTTTGCTATAATAAACATTACTTAAATTCAGAATATAACACATGGTGCAATGAGATATCGTCTACTTGTTGAGGTTTTACCATAAACAGGTTATGAAAAGTGAGCAACCTCAAACCGTGCCGAATGTTTTACATGTTACTTATCAAAACATAAAAAATTAATTTTATAAATGAGATAGATAACATTAATTTATAACTTTTTACAACAATGATGAAATTTTTTTTATTATTAGAATTTATAATTTATATTTACTGTAGTGCTAATAGGTGAACAATGATTTTGCTTACCCTGTCTTTTGCTAAAACCATGGGGAAAACGCGTTTTTTCTAGTCCAAGCCAGAAAAAATAAATTTCTGCTTAACCATCCTAAATATCGAAAGAAAATGAAAAGTTGTGTCAATAAATAAACTTACACCGCTATCTGTTGGATATTTATAGAACTTACAAATAACAACTCTCAACTTTAGTATGATGAGCATATAATTTGCATTAAAAGAAATATTGAATCCAATAATCGAGAAATATAACTACCCTATCTTTTAAGTTGGACATCACTACAGACATCCTTTTTACATGTCCTTTTTACTCACACAGATATTTTCTAAAAGGTCTTGAACCCCCTACATGCGAAATATGCTAAGCAGAAAGAACAGCACATACAAGATTGCCAAGTCTTTAAAACCTGGGAAGAATATTAGATTTTGGGATCGATTTTAGAGAAAACGTAGAAAAAATCTTGAAGACAATGAGATAACAGTAAAAAAAAAAAAAAAAAAAAAAAAAAAAAAAATGGAATATTTAAGCTAACGAAGTATTATCACTAAGTCTATCTGACCCTGCAGGAAAGAAGCAAAAAAAAAAAAAAAAAAATAAATAAATAACATATTAGTATTCCATGGAAACTAACAGTTATATTAATAATAATTCGTGTCAGAAAATTTGATGATATAAATTTTTTTTATTTGTATATAACAACTAGTAACTATAGTGTGATGTTATAATGCACATGTTTGGTATCAATTGTGTACACGAGTATAGTGGAATTATTATGTATGAAGATATACGCCCTACTCCCTGCTTAAGGTTCATAACTAAAGCTCGGAATTCCGTGCAGTAAAAATTTGAAAACCTGCAATAAAAACTTCAAAACATGCAATTAAAATGTATTGCTTGAGAATATGGCATTTTGTTCAAGTTAATGTAGCTTGTTGTTGTTTGTTAATTAATGTATTGTAAACAAAATTAGCTACTTTGGAAAACATTAAGTAGCGGAGAGTAAATTGAAATAAAAACCCCTTTAATTATACAAATAATTTTTATAATATTGGTTTTAGGATACATTTTGGAAAAATCACTGAATTTTGGATCTTTTGTATAATACTATTGATCTACTTTTGAAAATATTTACGGTAAAAAAAATCGGAACATAAAATATTCACTTAAAATAGTAACAGCAAGATGTGGAATACAGAGTAAAATACTCGCATGTAAGCTGTAATTATATTGGAAATAGGAAGATCTTAAAAAAGGAAAGATACTGCTCGAATTATGGCCACCGGATTATTTTTAAATCAGTCTGGTAACACGCACTACCCCTGTTACCGTTCTACGGTTAAAAAATTTAGGTACTAACTTGTGCTACAGTGGATATCAATTTCCTGTCACATCCAACACTTTTATCACTAGATTTACATAATACTGCACTACCATCCCTATTGAGTTCAGGATATTTTTCAATCCATCCCGCAATTTTCGAAGACACACTTCCTCCAATGTTTGGCATTTTTAGTAACAATATACTCGACAGAAACTAGTTTGATACCGACAGAACAATGATAATTGAGAAACAAAATGTAAACATCCAGGAACTATGATTTTTTCCCTATCATATTCACATTTATTTTTCCACTATTGTTTTGATGTGTATTTAAGAAAATTAAAATTTTTAATTTTTTTTTTCTCTTCAAAATACCAATTGATGCAATTTCGTGCAATAAAACTTCGAAACGTGCAATTTCGTGCAGTAAACCCCAAAACGTGCAATTTCGGATAAGTAACTTTAGTTCGCTTTAATATGACTTAACAATAAAAAGATGCAATTGCACGGGAATCCGAACTCTATTCATAACCAAGCTGTGGTGTTTTTATTTAGTTTTTTTACTTATTAATAAGCTTTTTCAAAACCAATGATTATACTTTCTTTATAAAACTAAATAAAATTTTTTATTATTATTATTCAGTTTATTTCGAAAATTATTAAATTTCCACCATGTCATTACATATCAACATTCTCAATAAAAATTCGACTTACTTTTATTTTTTATAACTATAAATTCTTTTCTAAAATTATTCTATGATTTTCCAAAAATTCCCTTATTGGCAGTTGGTAGAATTTTACGCAAATATTAACTAAAATCAATAGAGCCTCCCCGTCAGATAGCGCGCCCCTCTTGATTCCGAATGGAACGCGCGACCCCCGCCAGGAGAGTGGTCTGAACATATTCAATAAGGAAGGACCCGTGGACAATAGGTAGCCCACTTCGGGGAGTATAGCCCCCCCAACCTTCCTCCCAAGGGGCCACAAAGATTTTGGGGGCCAATTGTTCCGAGGATACGGGACCCCTCTACTGCTTGACTAATCACCCGCATGCAGGTTAAATAAACCTTTGGAAAGGAGGATGGATTAGGGTTTCGGTGCAAGGAAAATGATTTTTCGTTTCGGAACATGAGGCATCGATCACTCACGGGAACCGCAGCGAAACTAATTAAAACGAAATGGGAAGTGGGAACAGAGCAGTACTGCTTAATCCCAGATACATAATTATCACAAGGTTATAAGGTACTTGTGTATTTTAGCGTGGTCACGACTGCTATCAGCCATGATGTATATAACCTGAAAACACACACACTGGTAAGGTACTGCAGTTCTTATCGATCTAATTGATTGAATCGATTAATTATTGGCGTAGATATAAAAAGTAAATTTATTTTAATAAAATTAATTTACAGAAGCATTTTTATTTTATTTCATTAATCTCCGACCAATTATTTTACTACTTAATAAGAAATAACCTGTTTACAGAATCGTAATCGTGATAATATTTAACTCCTTCAACTTCACACCAAATCAACGAGTGTGACTATGCAGCGTCCATAGTCGAAAAGTGCTATAGTAAATTAAAGTTTGTAACGAAAAATAAATAAACAAAAAAAAAAAAATTTTTTTTATTTAATAAAACTCCTTAAGTAATAATCGAAGAGGGCTTAATATATTTTTGTATATAATTAAAATGTGTGTTGTTTTAAAAGCTTTGTATTAGTTTTTTATTGATATAATATTTTTTCATTTAGCTATAAAAATAATTATGTTTTATTTTAAAAGAAGAGACGGGACCGAAATAATTAATTGAAAAACAGCTGTTATTAAGGCATTTGTTTTTTTTTTTTTTTTTTTAAAAACAACGAAGGAAAAGACAGGAGATGTTCGCTAGCGTTCGACGAGTGATGATAAAATGAGACCGTTTTAGTGTTTAACGTAGTTGTGGTCTATATCGCTAAATATCAGAGAATTGAAGAATAGTGGCGTTCACGGAAGAGATTCTGGTGACGAGAATCGCCAAGCCGAGTGGTTACTGGCAACAAAGCTACGAGAAGAAAGGCGAGTTAAGAGAACAGACTGGAGATATTTTTCTTTTAATTTCTTTGTTAAACCTTACTTTTTTTTTATTGTATAGTTATAAGTTTAAATTGTTTCTAGTTGTGTGAATAGAGTTAGATTTTGATCAGGCCTGACTACAGAAATTGTGAGTAAATTTTATTTTTAATATCGTAGTGTAAATATAGTGTTAATTAAAAGTTTTTTTTATTTGAGTTTAATTTGTTTTGTTCAATTTCTTTTTAACTTACCATTAAGTAGTTCATAAGTGTAAATTGCAAATAGTATTTTATGTATAGCCCTCTCCGAGATTTTAAGGTAATCTTCACTTATTAAATTTAAATTACTTTTTTTTATTCAGATTGCTTTAGGTTTTCGCTATTTCCTTAAAATAAATAGCGTGGCGCCCCTTAATTTATTTCAATTTTTTTTAATCACTAGTCATTTAAGAACCCGCCCGTCTCCACTGAGCTACCGCCTTTTTTGTTACGATTGTTTTATTTATTTATAACCAATTAATTTTTTTTTAACGTAACAAAATGGCGCCCAAACAGGGACTATAAGTGATTAGATAGATGATTAATTTAAAATTGATTTAGTGATTTTTAAATAAAATTATTTTTTTTTCGTAATATTGAATTTTTTTTATTTTATCTTCTAAGAAAAAGTAGTATAATTTTTATTTGGTTCTTTTGAAATCATAAAGATGAAGGTCGATAGATTGTTAAAGGACGAGCTTGAATACGAATTAAGGATTCGGGGGATAGTTGGAATATCTACTGTAGAAGATATGAGGAAAAGACTTCGGACCGTCTTTAAACTAGAGAGTGCAGGAAAATATGTTGCTCCGGTAGTTGATCTTTCTCCTACGGAAGAATTAAGCGTGTGTGAAGAGAAAATTGCCAATGTTGAGAACAAGATTTCTGTTCTTCCACCCTCTAGTTCTACCGGGGATATAGATAAAATCGATACAGGTCTTCAACATTTGATTAATAGACTAAACCGGATAACAACGAAAGACACCATCGAAATGGAGAGGAAGTCAGAAGCAATTTCAAAATGCCTTCTATTATTTGAGGAACTAGAAGAAAAATTGAGTGGGCAACCTCCTGTTTCAGAATCCCACTTTGAAAACCAGAATCCCGGAAAGTCTCAGGAGGGTAATGTACAATCAGTGATTACCGAATCAACCGAAGATACAAAGAAGCCTGTAACGACCGTTGAGTCGGAGTCAGACGTTGCTGGAACTAAGTACGTGATCAGAAGAACTGAAACTCCCATAAGAGATTGGGGAATTTACTTCACAGGCGATGGGGATGGTCTCAGTGTCCATGCGTTTTTAGAGACTGTAGAGGAGTTAAGTTTGGCAAGGAATACTACTCATGAAGAACTTTTTAGGGCTGCGTACGACTTGTTTAAAGGACCAGCACTGATTTGGTTTCGAGCTGTACGAAAAGAAGTTACAACGTGGGCTGAACTTATCTCAGAATTGAAAGCCGAATATACACCTTTAGACTATGAGGATCGCCTTTGGGAAGAAATAAAGAGAAGAACTCAAGGACATGCAGAGTCGATGGGTACATTCGTGGCAGTTATGAAGAATTATTTTAACCGTTTACCAACTATGCCTACGGAAGACCAAATGTTGAATATCATTAAGAAGAATTTGAACCCCCTCTACTTGGAAAGGATGGCTTTGCACCAAGTAACAACATTGAAGGAGTTAGTAATAATCGGTCGGCAGATTGAAGAAGTAAGGTGGAGAATGAACGAATATCGACCGCCACCAGATAGTAAAGGATTACTCGAACCCGACTTGGCCTATCGCCCGCCATCGAGGAAACAACTTAATCAAGACGACACAGTAGCAGAATCGAAGATGGTTGTAGAAGCCTTGGCTAAACCCAATTACACATTTCGCTGTTGGAACTGTGGAGGGACTAATCATTCGTTCAAAAAGTGTCGCTCTGTAAAAACCAAATTCTGTATAGGTTGTGGCCTAAGGGATGCGGATAGAAAGACATGTAAACGTTGTAATACCACCGACCAGGGAAACGATCAAGGGGGTCAGGCCTAAGTGGAAGGGAGCCTGGACAAAACCCGAATTCCACGACGAAAGCTGAGTGGGTAGAGTGGTTGTCGATTGTGGAAGAAGTTTTCGCTGGAAAGAAATGGAAAATTCTTAGACATCCAGCAAATGAACAGGATCGAAGGCCGTATTTAACGGTCAACATTCTGGGAAGAATAGAAACGGGACTGCTGGATTCTGGGGCTTCAAGGTCATTGATGAGTGAGGAATGCTGGAAACGTTTTTTACGGTTGGGTGTAAAGCTACACAAAAAACCCAAAATTCAAATAAAGGCTGCTGGAGGCACCGCGCTCAACGTTTTTGGAAGCGTAAACGTGCCAGTGGAGTTGGAAGGTAAAATGAGAATTATCCAATTTTTGGTAGTTTCCAACTTGGTGGATGAACTTATATTGGGCATCGACTTCTGGAATAAATTTAGATTGGTTCCGGACATATCGAAAAATATGTGGCACTTTGCTCCTACAGAAGAATGTTTAGCTGTGTCACAGAATGGCCCTGCTGTCCTAACTAGACCGAATCTTACGCAGGAACAGGAAGAAACCTTAAATCGGCTTATCGGACATTGGCGAAATATCCGACCATCAAAGTTAGGATGTACAAGCAGGGTAGAGCACGAAATAAATACCGGTGATAGTAAGCCAGTCAAACAGCGTTACTACCCTGTTTCACCAAAGATCCAAGATATCTTAAATAAGGAGCTCGATGAAATGCTCGAAGAAGGAATTGTAGAGCCGTCACAGAGTGCTTGGTCGTCACCTGTTGTTTTAGTGAAGAAACCCGATGGATCCTACCGGTTTTGCGTGGATTATCGTCAGTTAAATGCCGTGACTAAAAGAGACGCCTACCCGCTGCCCTACATTTCGAATATATTGGATAGGTTACGTGATGCCAAGATACTTTCTTCCATCGACATAAAGAGCGCATACTGGCAGATACCAATGGCCGCAGAAAGCAAGGAAAAGACAGCTTTTACTGTTCCCAACCGCGGCCTCTTCCATTTTTGTAGGATGCCTTTTGGACTGCATAATGCACCAGCGACATGGCAAAGACTGATTGACGATGTCTTGAGAGCAGATTTAGAACCAAATATCTTTGTTTACTTGGATGACATCATTGTGGTCTCATCAGACTTCGATTCCCACATAGAAACATTGGAGAAGGTCTTAGAAAGATTGAGCTCAGCCAACTTAACGGTGAATTGGGAGAAAAGTCAGTTTTGCAGAGAGGAGCTAAAGTTTCTGGGATATGTGGTAAATGAGAACGGCCTGCAAGTTGATCCGGGAAAGATTGAGGCGATATTAAACTACCCAGCACCTAAGAACGTAAAACAAGTGAGGCAGTTTATAGGGCTTTCTTCCTGGTATCGCCGCTTTGTCCCTAATTTCTCGACTCTAACTTCACCGCTATCGGATCTACTGAAGAAAAACAAGAGATGGAAATGGGGACAAGAACAAGAAGAAGCGTTCAGATTACTGAAGGAGAAGCTTGTCACAGCACCTGTGTTAGCATGTCCTGACTTCAGTAAGCGATTCTTCCTACAAACCGTTGCCTCTAAAACAGGATTAGGGGCTATTCTTTACCAAGAATACCCAGAAGGAGATCGGGTCATAGCTTATGCGAGCCGAAGTTTGACCACAGCCGAGAGGAAATACAGTGTAACTGAGCAAGAGTGCCTAGCAGTTCTTTGGGCAATAGAGAAGTTTCGGCCTTATTTGGAAGGGATGGATTTTACAGTTATTACTGACCACATTGCCTTAAAATGGTTGAATAGTCTTCGCGACCCTCAAGGTCGACTGGCTAGGTGGGCACTAAAACTGCAGCAACACCAATTCACTATCGTACACCGTCCCGGCAAACAAAACGCTGCAGCCGATGCTTTGTCACGGACTTACGAATTCCCGATAGCCAGAATTGATATTGGAGAACCAATAGAGGACGCGTGGTATCAGCGGATGATTAAACAAGTAGAAGAGAATCCATCGAAATATGCGGATTGGAGGATTGTTAACCAAACTCTATGGAAGCTTGTTAATAATAACCGGAAAATGGTAGGAGATAGCAACCAGTGGAAATTAGTAGTTCCTAAACAAAAACGTAGAGAAGCGATCTGGGAATGTCATGATAAAGAAATTGCAGGACATTTGGGATGTTTCAAAACCTTGCAGCGGGTAAAGGAGTACTACTATTGGCCTGGCATGGCAACCGATGTAACCAGGTACGTACGGAAATGTGAAGTGTGCTTGGCGAATAAGCCATTACAGACTAAGCCTGCGGGCCTAATGGGGAAACAGCGAGTAGTTACCCAACCTTGGCAAATGGTTTCGGCAGATATAATGGGGCCGTTTCCTATGTCTTCAAACCGGAAAAGGTTCATATTAGCGTTTACCGACTGCTTTACTAAATACAGCATCATAGTACCAATTTCAAAATCGACAGCCGAAGTGGTGGCCAAAACTTTAGAAAGAGAGGTCTTTCTTAAGTTCGGGGTTCCCCAAATTATTATATGTGATAACGGCCCTCAATTCAGGAGCAATATTTTAAAAAAGAAAGCCCGAGAATATGCTGTTAAATTGTGGTTCACCCCAGTCTATCATCCACAGGCTAATCCGATGGAGCGTCCAAATCGAGTGATAAAGACACTCCTAGCTTCCTATGTGAAAGACAATCATAAGCACTGGGATAAGGATCTACACAAATTGGCTTTTGCTATGCAGACTGCGGTACATGAGGTTACCGGTTATTCGCCAGCTTATTTAAATTTTGGACGAGAGTTACCACGTTCAGGCGACGAGTACGAGCATTCCATTGCTTCAGATAATGTTCCGGAAATGGGAGATCGAAAGGCTTACGCACAGAAGTTCAACATGATGCCAGTAATATATGAAGAAGTGGTTGAGCGTCTACGGCAATCATACGAGAAAAGCAGTCACCATTATAATCTTCGGAGAAGGAACGTGGATCTACAAGCTGGAGATTTAGTGTGGAAGAAGACCCAAACCCTTTCGGATGCTTCAAAGAACTTTTCTAATAAATTGGCACCTCTATATGAGAAATGTAGAATCAGAGCAAAACATGGAAATTTATTATACGTGCTAGAAGATCTACAGGGTCATCCCTTAGGAACTTGGCATGTCAAAGATCTAAAACCTCATCCGACCTAAGACTTAAGATTCAAGCTTTAAAAAAAAAAAAAAAAAAAAAATTTTTTTGGTAGGGAGGGGGAGAGTTTGTAACGAAAAATAAATAAACAAAAAAAAAAAATTTTTTTTATTTAATAAAACTCCTTAAGTAATAATCGAAGAGGGCTTAATATATTTTTGTATATAATTAAAATGTGTGTTGTTTTAAAAGCTTTGTATTAGTTTTTTATTGATATAATATTTTTTCATTTAGCTATAAAAATAATTATGTTTTATTTTAAAAGAAGAGACGGGACCGAAGTAATTAATTGAAAAACAGCTGTTATTAAGGCATTTGTTTTTTTTTTTTTTTTAAAAAACAACGAAGGAAAAGACAGGAGATGTTCGCTAGCGTTCGACGAGTGATGATAAAATGAGACTGTTTTAGTGTTTAACGTAGTTGTGGTCTATATCGCTAAATATCAGAATAATTGAAGAATAGTGGCGTTCACGGAAGAGATTCTGGTGACGAGAATCGCCAAGCCGAGTGGTTACTGGCAACAAAGCTACGAGAAGAAAGGCGAGTTAAGAGAACAGACTGGAGATATTTTTCTTTTAATTTCTTTGTTAAACCTTACTTTTTTTTTATTGTATAGTTATAAGTTTAAATTGTTTCTAGTTGTGTGAATAGAGTTAGATTTTGATCAGGCCTGACTACAGAAATTGTGAGTAAATTTTATTTTTAATATCGTAGTGTAAATATAGTGTTAATTAAAAGTTTTTTTTATTTGAGTTTAATTTGTTTTGTTCAATTTCTTTTTAACTTACCATTAAGTAGTTCATAAGTGTAAATTGCAAATAGTATTTTATGTATAGCCCTCTCCGAGATTTTAAGGTAATCTTCACTTATTAAATTTAAATTACTTTTTTTTATTCAGATTGCTTTAGGTTTTCGCTATTTCCTTAAAATAAATAGCGTGGCGCCCCTTAATTTATTTCAATTTTTTTTAATCACTAGTCATTTAAGAACCCGCCCGTCTCCACTGAGCTACCGCCTTTTTTGTTACGATTGTTTTATTTATTTATAACCAATTAATTTTTTTTTTAACGTAACAAGTTAAAGAGCAGTTGATGTAATAAAAAGCAGATAATAATTAATAACTGAGTTATAAACTTGCCTCATTTCACCTTACTTTATATAAAATTAGCAGCTTCAAAGATTTTTAAACATTTGGATGGTCAAGTCGAAGTGGTATCTGTCATTACCGGAGAAAATTTCCTTTCCAAAATATCAAGAATGATATTTTGCGATGTGTGAAATGCGATGTGTAGTATATATAGGTATATATATATATATATATATATATATATATATATATATATATATACACAGAGTTATTTTTTTGAGATACCTAATGGAAGTGAATTCCGTTTTTTTCCCATGAATTTTGTTTACGGACATTAAAATAATCAACAATTAATTTCTAAGGAAAAGGTCTTCTATTTTTACGTTAAATAATTTACAATAATAAAGAAATTCAGTGAGACAAAAGAGGGAGAAGAACCTCCCCCTTCATCGGCGAATGTATATGTCGAAATGATTAGCTTTGCGAGCTCGGGGTTTGCTCAACCTTTTATTATTGTTATTTTCGAACATTTAATTGGAGATATCCTCTTAGGCGGTGATTAGGAGTATTACGGGTACTTGTGTACCTTAGCGTAGTCGAGCAAGCTACACTCTTCTAATTCCGGTTACAATCTACGTTTGCTAATAATTTCCTCTAAGATTTGTGGTTACTTATCGTGGTGAATTTTTTTTTAACACGAAACGTCCTGCAAGGACCACGCGAATATCATTTCCGTTTCTTCACACCCTCTGCCTTCCTCTTGCTCCAATACTCTTTCATCCTCCTGGAATGTTCCCTTCGCTCTTCCTCAGTCCATTTTCTCCCTCGTCTCTCCTTCTTACCCACAAGAACACCAACCCCTTTCAGTTTTTCCCTAAAAAGCTCTCTATCCAAGCAATCCCTATCTGTAATCTTCAGCCTGTCCAGTTCTTCTTTTATTTGCTTATCATAACCCAACATTCTTTTATAGAGTTGCAGACTTTGTCAACAATTTTCTTGTTTTGTCTCTCATTACTCATTCTGACCATGTGCCCGTAACTTCAGTCTTCTGATCCTGCCGACAGTTTCCGAATCTTCCACATTCTTGTATATTTCTTTATTAGAATTTAGTCCGTACCAATCTTGCGTTATTTTGGGTCCATGAATCCTCGTTAGAATCCTCCCCTCAATCCTCAGAATTTTCTAAAGGCTACGAAGGCTGACTGTTTCTATACCATACAATATTACAGGTTTTTCTTTTATTTTTTCTATTGGAAAAATGAACACGATTTAGAAATTCCTTATTCGTAGGAGCTTGATGTAAAATTTTATCAAATATATTGCATTATTCATCGAGGGAACTCTGTGTATGTAAATGGGTATAATACCACTTTATTGAACCCACATCGCATCCTTTTCAACTAAAAATGCCTTTAATATATCGCTGCTTTCGACTTCCGCTCGTTCAGAAGGGTCCTTTTGCTGTACATACTACAAAAGGGTCCCTTTCAGCTGAGATCGGGGATCCACTAAACGGGTCGGTCATCCGAGGTCTCCGCCTACTTACGTCAATTATGATATTATAAAAAAGGGGATCCATTTATGGCCATGTTAAACTGAAGTAAAGATTGTTCATTAATAAAAAATAAAAAAACGTTGTTTTTCAATAACAAAAATTTAATAAATAAATTATAGTATTTGTTTTTATTTGGTTTAACACCTCTCTCCAAAAGAGCCATCGGCGTCAATAACTAAATTTGAGATTCTGTTGCATTAAGCGGTGGTACATATTCAAAAACTGAAATAACATGGGAAATCTTTCTTCATGGTCTATTAAGGATTCCCTTAAAGATCTAGGGAGGTTCGTAAGTTTTTAATGTTGGGACATTCTAGTAGCAGGATTTTTACGGTTTGTGGAGTGTTATCGCATTGTTCACAATTGGGTGCTTCAAGGTGTCTTAAAAAATAAAGTAAACTGGCAGTGTCCAATCCCATGTGTGTAAGGCATCACTCCTTTCTTCTTCCATGTTCTGCAGCGCCATGTTATGTAAGAAAAAAAATTAAATAAGAAAATTAAATGCAAAAAAATAATAGGGACGAAATATGAACTAATCAAAGTAACAAGAAAATTCAGATATTCGGAAAAAGAGATTATAAGGTAGAGGCTCACAAAGTAGGGACCTTGAAACTGAAATAAGAATAAGAAGACTAAGATTCTACGGGTACGTGGTAAGAAGGGAGACTAAAAAAGAAAATGTTTGACAAAATCTGTGACTTACAAGAGAGTAGGAGGATATGTAAAGCAAATGAGAGAGGAAACTGAAAAATTAAAACTAACAGACGAACATTTCCTGGATAGAGAACAATAAGGAAACAACTTATATATTGCGGGGATTTTTTTTTTTTGTTTTTTTTTTTTTACCGACCTCTCAGTAACATGGTTTGTTTTAATAATCTATTTTCATGGAATCAATTTATTGAGGTTCGGTTATGTAACAGAAAAATAAACGAAAACCTTTTTTTTTTTTTTCTACATTTCAATCTCTTTAAAATCTATTCCATGAAAATAGATTATTAAAACAAACCATGTTACTGAGAGTTCGAAAAAAAAAAAAAAAAAAAAATCACAAAATGTTACAAGTGCTTTTAATTTCATTCATGGGCGTCACTAGCAACGAATTATTGGGGCGGGGGACTCAATATATTCCTAGGTAGAGTAGGTAGAAATTCGAGGGGCTAAAAGTTGAAATAATAACCCCTAAAAACAACTGTTGGGGCATTTAAATTCATCCTCCAACGCTGTATTTAAAAGGTATTTATAGTCTCTTAAAACATGTCAATTTATGCCTCTGTTATACATTAAAATAAAATGAAATTAACATATATTTTATATTTATATTTTATTGGTTAAACTCGGATAAATTCGTAAAATCGCATTTTTATTTAATTTTTTACATTGGGCCCTCTCCTGCCAAAATATTGGGGGGGGGGCGCATCCCCCTGTCCCCCCTCGGTGATGATGACGCTCGTGATTTCATTTGCCGCAAACACCAGTTAATCAGGATAGCCGAGTTAATCGAGAATCTACTGTATACTGCTGAAAATAATAGAATCATTAACATTAAACTAGGATTGATATCTGGTTTTTTATGCTCGGTTGAAGTTGAACTTTGCAACCTTTAATTACCCTAATCTAATTAATTTAATTTTTTTATGAATATGGCATAAAACAATTAAATGACATATGAATATATACTTGACGTCTTTAGAGGCGATTCGCGTAGAAACAAAATCGTGGGCTCTTGGCAGAGATTCAATTAATCATTATAAAAAATTCCTCCCCTTTTCTTCTCGAACATCGGCCGACTCAAGTAATTGAACAGAGGAAGAAACCTCAGATGATATTATCAGTTGTTTGAGGCTCATTACCGATCTGGAACATTCCTCGACAATGTTAGATAAATATGATATTGCGCAAAAAAAAGGCGGAAACATTACTCGTCCACAGGAACAAAGCTCACTTTGCAACTGGCTCCTTTGGACCTAACTCCCCTAATTAATTAATTTGAATTCCTAGGATATATTTTTGTTTTCATGAGATGGAAATGGTTGGGGGTGCGGTCAAATGAAAACACTATGTGTGTAATAACATATATATTGTGCCGACGTTTCGAACCGATATTCAAGTCTTCTTCAGGGCTAAATATAAAACAAGATAGCAACCAATAAATTATGAAAAGAAAAATTAAATAAAATAATTTTAAATTAAATTAATTTTTTTTTAATTAGATATTAAACAAAAGAATATGAATATTTTTTTTTGGATTTAAGTAATACAATTGTCAAATATGGAAAGCTATACAACTCAAAAATAATATACCTATAATATACTAAAGAATAACAATGTTAAATGGGATACGGAATAGATGTAACGAGAAAGCGGAAGGAATATGTGCGAAGTGGAAATAGAAAAAGATGGGTAAAAGTCTAAAGATATATGTAGCATATAATAGAAAAAGAGATAGTAATAAAAATAGAAAAAGATATGGGTAAAAGTCTAAAGATATATGTAACAAGAACTTAGATATATGTAACAAGAAAAAAAAATTATTTTATTTAATTTAAATTTATTTAGTTTAAAATTATTTTATTTAATTTTTCTTTTCTTCATATAATTTATTGGTTGCTATCTTGTTTTATATTTAGCCCTGAAGAAGACCTGAATATCGGGTCGAAACGTCGGCACAATATATATGTTATTACACACATAGTGTTTTCATTTGACCGCACCCCCAACCATTTCCATCTCATATTCTTCTACGGTCAACAAATTACCTTCATCATTTTTGTTTTCAATTTGAAATAGTTGTTTGTTTGTTTAAAGTCCCTTTATGTAACAGTTACAATGGGAGTCATGAATGTTGCCCATCCAGGTATAATTAGGATAGGGATCTTTAACGAGTCTATTATGGGCCATTCCACGTCAAATCATCAAGCCGAAGTTCAAAATTTTACCTGCCCCATTCAGATTTTGATAAAAATTTGTAGGTATTAAGTACATACAGAAATAAGAAAAAAATACCAATTTTTACCCAATTCCAACAAGTAGTTTCAGAATTGAACTTTTGAGATTTTTGAAGTTCCGATGACGACTTGAGCTCAAAACCAACGCGTACGTGTTAAGACTTTCCTCTTAACACGCACTTCGTAAAATGGGTATTAATTGAACTGGAGCTTTAAAAATGTATTCATTAATTTTGAATTTCATGCAGAAACAGATGATACCATAAATATTAGACAGATAATTTTTTATCATGGAAAAAAAAATTCTTAAGCATAAAATTTTTTTTTTCTAAGCTGTAAAACAGCCATCGAAAAATGCCATGTGCAAAAATCTCTCTTCAACCAGCCTGATAAACTATATATCAATAGAAAGAAGGTAAAATTCTCTATCTAATGATGAAATAATATGAGTGGGTTATTGACTTATAAGAGTTTCACGTCGATTTGAATATAATATAGTAAAATTTTATTTAAATGTGGCGCATACACATTAATACAGCTGAAACCTCTCTAAAATATCCTCATACATAGGTATATTATTGAAAAGGGCATTTAATTTCCTTTTAAATGATATAATAATATTGGTGGGATTTTGAGCTGAAATTGTTTTATTGCAATGTAAATCTAATAAAATTAATTCAACTCAGTGTGATTTGTCCTTTTCTCTATGGCTAAAATCTCTCCCCAAGCCTATTTAAATAATTTTTATTACTGAAAAGAGCATGGAATTTTCTATCTAAAGATGAAATAATAATAGTAAAAATTGCCATTTTTTCTTATTTCTGTATGTACTTAATAACTACAAATTTTTATCAAAATCTGAGGGTAAAATTTTGAACTTCGGTTGGACGATTTGAGGTGGAATGGCCCAGCTGACATTTCACAGGCAAGCCAAGGATTTTTAACTCCCTTTAAAAAATCGTAGGGCCACCGCGGGAAGCGAACCCGCTACCATTAGTATTTTCGGTTGCTATGCAAACCACTACACCACGGGTAACCCCTAATTTGAAATAGTTGATTGTGTCCAATATTTTTTTTAAATTAAAATTTACAAATAAATGTATTAAAAATGTAAATCTGCGTTAAGAAGAAAGACTTAAAATTATTAATAATTGTAAAGCTACCCATTAGTAGCACTTTGTAGGCAATGAGTTACACAAATAATAAATTAAAATAGTAATGTAGAGAATAGTTTACCGTAGGTAATAAAGAAATGATTGTAGGTGCGGTAAAGAAAGAAAAAAAAAAAAAAAAAAAAAAATAGAAACCATATTTGAACAAATACTTCATTTTGTCGGACGTTTCAACACGAGATTGAGGTCTTCATCAGGGCTAAATAAATCGGCGTACTCAGCTTGGGGCAGATGTGGGGACAGCTGCCCTCACCCCCGTAGAAGCAAAAAAAAAAAAATACATAATCTTAGAGCAGATAATTTTGATAACTAATAAAGCACTGTTAAAATTATATATAATTTTCTTAAAATTTTGGTTTCATTGGCCTCTTCTGTTGTAAAATTTTACATTAATGACCATTGCTATGGAAAATGATATCGCCCCTTGGGACTATGGCTAGTCCCCTAGTTTTGATCCTGGGTACCCCCTCGACTAAATATAAAACAAGATAACAACCAATAAGAAAATAAATAAAGAACAATATGAAATAATTTGAATAATTAACTATGAAAAGAATATTAATAAAGAAAAATAATGCGGTCTAAATAAGTAGCACAAATATGTGAGATTTACATATTTATTGTAGCAGACGTTTCTACAAAGATTTTAGGTTGTCATCTGGGCTCTTTGACAGTTGGAAGATGAGAATTGGTCTGGATAGGGTAATGATAAAATAATTCTTATGCGATGCGCCAAAACACAACTTCCACTTACCAACCTATTTAGTGTCGAACCTTTTTTTTTTTTTTTTTTTTTTTTTTTTTTTTTTTTTTTTTTTTTTTTTTTTTTTGTCATCTCCGGACTATCAAAGACCTCTGATGACCTAAAATCTGAGTCAAAACTTATTTTGACCGCACCCCTAACCATTTCCTGTTCAATATACCTACTATCATTCCCTTCTTATCGTAAATAAGAGAAAATAATATTTATAATTGAATATAGATTAGAAATGTCGTTAATAATTTTGAATTTCTAATTAAAAAAAAAATTAGATATTCTTTTTTGGATAACTATGAGAATAACTATTTTTAAGATTTAAATATTTTTTTACACTTTTGATAGGTACTCAAACTAATTTAAACCTTAAATATATTTAATTGGAAAGATTGCAATTTTCAACTTTTAATACTAAAAACAACCACTTTATTTTATAAGTTGTATAAATGAGATTTTATTGCATTAGCTGGAATAATAAAGTATCCAGATTACGTAAAACTATCAAATATAGTCCGAAGACTTAACCTTATCATTTGAGCTATGGTGTTTGTAATCTTTGTTAATTGACTTTAATATATTAATTGACTTCTGTTTTCTTCACTTTAATTTGAATATCAGCATGTTGCTTGTTGGCAGTCAATGAGTGCGGAGAGGATTAAGTGAGACTACCAGCAGCAGTATTATTCCAAACTTTTTTTTTTTTTTTTTTTATCATCGCTACAAGATTGTTTTTTTTTTTTTTTTTTTTTTTGGGGGGACTTCAAGACTTCCACTGAAGCCCTATACTGCCCATATTAACACCCATGGCACTGGGTGATACTTCTCCTACGAAAGAAAAGCACCACCCAGGGCGGGACTCGAACCCGCAGCTCCGGCATGGGAGTACGGCGCTTTACCGCACAGCCACACCGGGCCCCCTTTTTTGTTTTATTAATGAGGTTAATTTTTATATTATTTTACGAGTGACTTTTTCTTTTTTTTATTACCTGTGAAATGCCTTTCACTGGCATATTACCAGAAAACTTCAAGTTAGTGGAAGCAAATTCCAAACACTCGGTTAAAAGGAAGAAAAATGAGAAGAATCATGAAGATTTCAATATAACTAACTTTAATTTTAAGGAATATACCACCTTATATTACCTGTGAAGAGATAACAGTTGATTTAGTCGATAATCAGCTGCCAGTACACAAGTCACCCAAATGATAAAAAATTTGGAGTTACACAAGCTCACAGCTTGTAACCTCATTTCTTTTATTATGTAAAATACTTTGTGTTATATTATAAATAAATTCATCTTTTATTTAAAAAAAAAAAAAAAATCCTTATCATTTATGAGGGACGGATTAAGCACAAAATTTGGGGGAGGGGTGTCACGATTCCCCGGTCTCACACTCAAGTTCGCCTGATAGCACTTTTGTTTTTAAATTTATTTATGAGTAATTTTTTTTTGCATCAGGAATAGCTGCGATCTAATCAACTAAAAGTTTTGCGTTTATAGTTTAGTAGGTATGTAAATGCGTTATGCCTTTTAAAATACAAAAATATAGCTAAAATATTGAGGGGGGCATGACCCCTCAATGTGACTTCCCCCCCCCCCGGATATGTCCTTGCTAACTATACGAAAGCTCAATGAAATATTGTAGTTGCCTGTAATCCATCAAAAGTCAAGGTCTCTGTTTGTTACTTGCAATATTTATGTAATAACCTCCCTTTCTCCTTTGCTCTAGCATATTTCCTGATCATCTTAAAGCAACTAAAGTAACGATTTTTTTTTTTTTCATATTATGAACATTAGTGGTATCAGTAACAATAATCCGGGGCTCTATTAACCGGGGTTCCAATTAACCGGGGTTCAGAGGAGCCATTTTTTTTTTTTTTATTTTATTATGAGCTGTTTTTAATTTTTTTTTTTTTTTTTTTTTTATCTTTCATGTATAATATATATTTAAAAAATGAATACGTAAATATTTTAACGATTACAAAATGGTTAATTATCTATTGTTCGTAGAAATTATAAAATAAAATAATAAATAGAAAAACACGCAAGCTGGTATCGTATGATGAGATGTTTCCGGTAACTATTACTCCAATTCATATTCTAGGAACGATATTGTTTTCAAGTCTTTCTAGGAAACTTCTACTCTGGCCTTTTTGACTACAAAACAAAATATTCTCAGTTGTTATTTAGTCTCCATTTAAAATAAGAACTGACAAAATGTCGCAAAAAAAGAAAACCTGTCGTTTTAACGCTTGAACAGAAATTAACCTTTAAAACCGAGTAGAAAAAGGTGAAAGTGTTAAAAGATCGTCTGCTGAATTAGGAATCGGCTAGCAAACTGTTCGTCATATTTTGAAGAAGAAAAAAGACATTTCCGACCCAAACGTGTCCTCGGAAAATAATGAAGAACTCTACATTAAAAGACGTAGAAGAAGCTGTCTATCAGTGGTTTGTGCAAAAACGCTATGGATGTTGCTTGTTAAAACATTCGTTCGTTAAAAGCGATTTTCTGCACTGTTTTTTTTTTTTTTTTTTTTTTTTTTTTAATCAACCTTCTTTTCTATCATATTAAGTCAATAAAATGTTGTAATTCGATTATCCGTGGACCCCCAAACCCATCGTTACCCCGGATAAAGAGGGTTCTATTGTAAAAGAATAGTCTTAACTATAATTCTTTTCAGTATCAGCTGTGGTCAGCGGTGGTAAGTCTCGACAAGTCGGTTTTTCTACACTAAATGTGTTTAAATTACAGCTGTGTCAACCAAAAAGCACAAACAACAATTACTAACATAATTAATATTTAAAAAAATAATTAATTTCCATAATTTCGTTATTATAGGCGTGGCGCAGTGAAATAATCTAAACCTAGCCCAAAAAAAAAAAAATATGTACCAATATGTAGATATATGTACCACGATTACTCAACAGAAGAGGTCCGTAGCTTCTTTCTTTCTCAATTCACAGCCATTCAAAGTACGAACATGCCCAATCTGGCTTGTCCAAATATAAAAAAAAAGTAATGGAATTTTTGCTTACGTTATCAGCTTTCCCAACGGAATTGTTTATGTTGTCAAAGAGCTGTAATACATTTGCGTGAGCGCGCTGGGTGGTGTGCGAGAGATGACTGAACTGAATGAAAGCAAAAGCCAGATGTTACATGTCCGAACTTTGTGTTGCTTTGAAAGGAGAAGAGAAGGTTGAGGCATATATACAAATAAAAATCTATTTAATTATATTTGTATATATTAAATTATATCTAATTTAAAAATCTATTTATCTCTATATAGGCTGAGATCATTCATCCATCAATCCATGACTAAAAACTTAGACAATTTTTAGGCCAAATATTTCACTGTTCTTACTGTTTTAAGGTCAATAGTAATAATTCCATTATTGCCATAATTTTGACGAACTATTAACGCTCATCAATTCACACAGCCCAGGATCGATAATTCGGTCGCAAAATTACTGTATAACTTTCTTGCCAAACCAAAATAAAAATAACTTGGTTGACTTCACTTTGCTCAGCCTTAAAATAATGCAGGTAGTACGTGACGCTTTTTGTTTCTTTGTCCAGGTTCCTTCCAGAAACAGCCTGGATTGTGCGTTTCATTGTATTTTCTTTGGAATTATCTTATTTCGGATTTTCTGAAAGCTGATGCTATTTACACAGATGAAATCCATATTCTATATTTTTCAGAATGGCTAGGTAAGTCCAGGAACCCATTCTGCTAGTAGGTCAAGGAGGCAATATTTAGGTTACGTTTCTTATTCCCATTTATATTACAGTTCGGGGCACAAACATTTATTGCCATCATCTCAGATTATTACGGCGGCTGTTGCTCCACCGACTGTCGTCCACTATAGGCGTTTTCCCCTTATTCCAAGACGTTTCTGTCTATGAGAGTCTATAAGATATCCCACCGTTTTATGGCTTATCGTTTCCCTTTAGTTACCACATTTAGCAAGAGATTAAAGTTAATGTTAATTTCGTATGTCAAAATTTGTTCCTTCTGTTCCCATGAGTATACTGATTAAAGACGCTGCAGGTGTTCCCCCCACCCCTTATTGTATCAAGCAATTACACAAATATAATGGATGTCACAATGGGTCGAAGAGGCAATGTACTTTTTAGAACATCGTGTTCTCCCGGCTCGGGTGATTAAGAGGACAAGTTAAACCGAACGTTAAAGGTCCCTGCCTAAGGTGAAAACGTTTCCCATCGGTTTAAATGTTGGGGGGGGGGGGGGGGGCAGAACATGGAGAAGACTATTAATTTTTTTTTTCAACATTATCTGGTCAATTTTAACTTTGCATATAAGTTATAAGTTAAGTTACCATTTTAATACTCATTATAACAATAAACAATGGTGCATGACGCTGATTGTTTGGCCGTTCACTCCAAAGGTGACATTTAAACCTGAAGATTTAAACATTTAAACCTCAAGACTCTGTAGAATAAATGAATGGCTTCCGTTTTCTAAGGAATGCGCGAAAATACCGCGGGAAAAAACACCTTAAAAATGCACAGAACTGACCGGTTTAAGTATAGCAAACGTTTTTTTTTTCATATAATAAAAATAATGTTTGATTTTGCATGAAGAATAAGTTTTAATGAAAAAAATGTCTCATTTTACCACGTAATTTATTTTTTTAACGGACTCAATTTAGATTTTTTTTAATCTGAATTTCAGATCACCTAACAAAAATCGAAATTATCGTTATTCTATAAGTGCGTAATAAATATTAATGTAGAACCCAAATACTACCGCAGTATTTTTATTATTATTATTACCTGTATAATTTACTACTCATCAAATTTTTTTTTAAAAATTAAATATGATATTTTTTGGATAAAGGTGTTATTTTTGATGAACAAAAATTTAAGAGGTAATGCAGAGATGTTAAATGTTACATTAATAATGCTTGTAAACTATGCTAAAAAGTCTGTAGAACATATAAATAATACTTGCTTCTGCATGAAGAATATGTTTTTACGAAACAAAAAATTCTCCACGTACCTAATGTTTTTTTTTTAACAAATTCATTCTATCAAAAATATTATCTTATTAGGCAAAATAAGAACTTTATTTTTAAATTCAACCGCTTGAACTTGGAATTGAAATTGAACCGTACAAATCGTATCGGCCAAAACAGTTTCGTTGTAAGCATTGAAATTTTATCTATTTATGTTTTTGATACATCAGAGTAAATAAAAACAAAACATTTGGGATAATATAGAGAGTTTGGTATCATTGCGGAATTTAGATTCGATAAATTTGGTGCTTATTCCAAAATAAAATAACAAACAAAAAAACTCAAGAGGAAAAATCATTATCTCTAGTGAATTGCAATTATTTTATTACTAACAATACCTCAGTATCAAATCACGAGAGAAAGATAGATATAGCAATAAATCTGATTTTGCAATATTGGTCAATAAAAAAATTATATCGGTCCATCCCTAACATATGTATAATATATAGCATAACATAAGTTTTATTTAATTTCCTTATCGTCCTTTAGATTTAAAATGATTTTATCGATCCGGTATTAATGAAAAGATTTTTCCTATAGTATCCTTTTAGATATGATTATATTCGGTTTTTCTCTTCGGCTAAACACCCATAAAATTATTGCGTGAATTTAAGCTGAACGGTAAGCTGATACATGGCATTGTACATGGTACATGGTAAATAGTTGATAGTGAGTGGGGTTGTGGATTAAACCGGTCGCCCGACTCCCCTCATAGGCACATCTGCCTTCTCGACAAATGTTCCTCTTGTCATTGTCTCCACTTTGGTTGGTAACTGGGCGGTTAAGTTCGTACATTTATTTATCCATGTGTTGTTTTAGTCTTTCATGTCATTATAAATTAGATTATGAATAAACAGAAAAAAAAAATCCAAAATTGTATCAAACTATTCAATCTTTAAAGAATGTTCAATCGGAATTACTAATAAATTAATAAATACACAGATTCATGTTTATTTAATAACCGTCATTTAGATTTAAAATGATTTTTTCGATCTTGTATTGATGAAAAGATTTTTCCTCAGTAACGATTTTCTTATGTTTTTCATATAAAGTGGAGTAGGGATCTTAAAGTGATGTAAAACTATCGATAGTTTTTTTCACTATCGATTGTACTATCAAAAACTTTGTTTTTAAAGGATAGCTGCCTCTAAGCACCCATATGTTATATAACTTCATGGAAATGAAAAATAAACAAAATGTAACAGTGTAATTTTAGTTATCTTTCTAACAAAAATGCTCATTTACTCCATAAAAAAAATAATAACTTGTCGCAAAAAATACAAGACTGAAAAATTGACTGGTTCGCTCTTAGACGCCTTCCAACTAGATGGAATAAGATATAAAAAAATCTGGTGCGTGCGCGCAACACACAACTTTCACTTAGGTACCAACTTACTTAAATTAGAAATTAATGTTTTTTGTTAACTGCCACATCTCAAAGTTACACATTTTTCCACATTCATTTCTTATTTTTGTTTCCATTCGCTCAAAAAAAAAACACTAATTTCTTTTATTATTAAATAAAAGTTTTTAATTGTGATACCTCGGCAATGCAAGCATAATACTCCAAGTCGTCTGATTTTATAATTCTCTATGTAGTGGTTGAATATTTCATTTAGTTACCATGAAACAAATAATTTCCTTTAAATTAACAGAACGGCTTTAATTAAGAACAATGGTCTGTCATTAATGACGTACTCCGCATGCGTGGGCTAAACGTGTTTTATGAGTTGTATATATTGTTTTTTTTTCTCCTCTATATTTTTAGGCGAAACGAGAGACAGATCTGTCATTATCTGTCATTGTATTTTGTATAAAATACAAAGGTACTTTATAGGAAAACAAAAAAGGCCCCTTCCCCATTTAAGCCCCCTCAGATCATTTTAATAATAATAAAGCTTACCTGATATTAAATAACACTTAATTTTCACTAAACACAACGGATTTGATGAAAATCGTTAAAGCTGTTTTTGAGATAATCGAAAAAAAGGTAAAAATTGGTAAAAAAGTTATGAAATAAAGAGCCCCCTCCGTTTGACTAATTTTGATGAAATGTTAGCTATCACATCTTTGGCTATATATACATCAAATACCAAGTTTGATCAAAATCGTTAAAGCCGTTTTTGAGTAAATAAAAAAAAAACACGTAAAAATGATACAAAATTTATTAAGTAAAGTCCCCCTCCGGCTGATCAATTTTGATGAAATTTGGCTATCACATCTTTGGCATATACACACATCAAATACCCAGTTTGATCATAATCGTTAAAGCCGTTTTTGAGAAAATCGAAAAAAAACGTAAAAAGTTATTTACTAAAGTACCCCCTTCCTTTGACCAATTTTGATGAAATTTTTGCTGTCACATCGCTGGCATATAAATACACTATATACCCAATTTCAAGTTCGCACGGTTTATAGTTTTTGAGCTAGTCTGTTCATACACACTCACACACACACAGACCAATTCGCGGGACTTGGTTTTTTCGACTCAGGGGTCATACACCAAAACGTGTATTTCCGTTGAAAACCGGAAGTCGAAATTTTTCACGATCGCAATACTTCCCCTTACTAAATATTTCATAGATTTCCTGCCAGTCCCATGACTTGAAAATGACTCAGCTAATAGCATAGAAACAAAATCACAGTTTTCGCGCTCTTATATTCTTATTAAATAGGTACGAGATCTTAAAGGTTGGAAATAAAGCTGGCAGATGTATAATAAATCATTTGGGGAATCATCTTTAAAATATAAAAATATTATTTATTTTACTCTTACAGGTACCTTATTAGCCCATTATTATTTTTATAAACAAAAATTATAATGTTCGATTCATTTAAAAAGAAAAACGACCAAATAAAGTAATGTAGTATATGATGTATTATAAAATTTCAAACGTAGGATCATTTCTCAGTTGAGATGTGTATGTATGTAAATAATTTTGTCTTTGAATGTACATCTAGTACAGTCGAGGAAAGGTAATAGCTGATGTTTTTTATACGGACAGTATGGAAACTAATAACTTGACCAAAAGAGAGAGATGGAAACGTTTGAGTGAGTGAGAGGGTAAGCAGGAGATGTACTAACCTAATTAAATTACTTCGCCACTTCGGATAACATTTCACATATTCCTGGCAGTTTAATCCAAAATCTCGGTGCGTATAGTTGTCCTCGCAGTCGATTCCTTAAGTTTGTGGTCCAGTTTTTTTTTGGCTACTGTTGCGTGATATCTTGGTATAAATATTTTATTAAATAGTGTTTTACGATTTGTGGAAATTACCGGTGTTTGATTCCATTATCACGTTTCGAAGCCACCCGTCGATCGCCTTATAAGGAACTAACGTAAGTCCTAATATTTTTGCTAAAAAAGTATAACTATATTTTACATGAGAATTTAACTTAATCATAATACTAACAATTGATTGAAATTAATCTAATTACATTATAAGAAATATAATACTGATGAGTAATTGTGATTTTCCGCTGACAATAGTTATTAGTTGTAGACCATTTACACTTATAACAATTATTAAGTTAGATTTAAAATGCTCATCAGTCCAGATAGATCTGTGTACATTCTTAACGAGGCGCTTAGTCTAAAAATTATACATGATGCACAGTGTCACGAGCAGTGTTCAAATATAAGAAAAATTAAGTTTGAAATTTTTTTTTTTTTGAGGGCTAATATAAAATTTAGAATCTTAGAAAAGAAAGAAAACATAGAAATTTCAATATAAAAACAAAAGCTCAAAGCTAAGGATTAACTTGAATCGTTGATAAAAATTCAAAGTATAAAACTGATTCGGTTAGTATATATTTACTTCGGCTATTACCATTTTATTACTTAAATAAGTCAATTGTTCATTGACTTATCTTGACCAAAAGTGCAAAAATGGGTATGATCTATTGTTTAATATTATATATGAAATTTTCATCATTTTTTAAACTTTGGAAATTATTTTCTAAAAAACGTAAAAAAACGGTTTTTCCATACTTTAACCATAAATAGTACATTTCTTCTTATTTATTTTGATACCTAGTTTATCTGCTTCTGGCAGCTCCTTGCGGTGATATTGTGGTTTTAGATTTGAAAACCAATTCTTTACTGTACGAAGTCTGGCGCAGTACTGAACCAAACACCAGAAATGATGGTTATTTGATTGACTAGTGCTATTTGATAGACATGATTGCTCATGTTATCGTTTAGAGGAATTTTCTTTAATATTTCTCGATTCGATTTACTACAATGCCTAAAGAGTTTTTGGAATTACAGTATTCTTGAATGGAAAAAAAAGAATATACCCCTCTATCGATGCCTTTTGCCACTAAATTGCCAATTATCAGAAATAAAATGAGAAGAAAAGTAAGCAAGTAAAAGAGAAGTGAACGGAATTGAAATACAACTCAGCATATTCCAGATGCCATTATGGACTTTTCATATAGCTCCGGTCTCTTGGAGGGTCGGCAAAGATAGAAATTCAACCCCCCTTATTCCCCCCTTTCTCCACCCCCCTTAGCCCTCGGTAAATAAAGAAACCCGCTTAGTAAGCTTTTCAGGGAAAAGGCTATAAGGTCTTAACTTTATTCATTTCTTTGAATCTTCTTTTCACAATACCTCAATAAGATCCTGTGTGTTCTGCATTAATGTAATTTATTGTGGCTCCCACTGTGGACTTCTACTGCTACTGGTAGGATTTTTTAAACAATATTCGCATTAGCTACATTTTGCTTTCATTCATTTATTAATAACCCTTTGCACTCGAGGTCTCCGGAGCGGATCCATTTACAAATTTGTCTTCAAACTCGAGGGCTCCGCTACGGAGACAATGCAAATAATTTTCAGTTTTCAACATATAAGGACATAAACAAATCGTAGAAACTATTTATAGGATATTTCGCTTTTGGTGATAAATGACGGTCGCGGCTCGCTGTGTTTTCATTATTTTCATAGTACGTTAATCTTTTAACATCGGCTATATATTGTGGTTTTAATTCATCTTTTATTTCCCCAATTGTACAATAATTTAGTTCAGGGCACCAAATAGTCCCTTTACTTAGATTTATTTTCCCATATGCTTCTGGTTTAACCGGAAAGTTATTAAGGAGATTTGAGGAGCTTTTCTGATTGGATATCTGAGAAAACTTCAACTAAAAGGGTCCCATCTCGAACTTTGTAACTGTTTTTACTTCTCCAATTAGATTTTTTATGGTTTTAAATAATAATAATAATAAAATTATTAAAAAATTAATTTTGAAATTAATATAAAATTATAAAATTTTAAAAAATTAATTTTTTTTGTAACCATGTGTTCTTAAAGCTTCACAAATACATATAACCTTAATTTCATTACAATTCCTTACTTGGTTCTAAAACTTTACTGTATAATATAACGTTTTCAGGGTGTACGTTTTCGCGAATAAGTTGCGGCGAGTTGCCGGTAGGTAACGTCCGAAACAGTGCCGAGTGTGACCACTGTAATATTTTTCAAGCATTTCGTGGATTTTTTTTTTTTCTAATCTATATTTTCTTAATTTTACCGTCTTAGCTTTAAATATTTTATTATTCTTATAAATCCAATATTAATATTTTTATACCTGTGATAATTGCCATTTTATTATTCCTCACTAATTTAGGTATTCGTTTATCACATATACATGGGTGGATCCAGCGGATCGTAAAGGGGGGGAGCTGCAGTCCTAAAGGGGGGGGGGCTGCAGTCCTAAAGGGGGGGGGGCTGCAGTCCTAATGGGGGGGCTGCATTTGGATCTGCTAATCAGCTGTTTTACCTTTATGTTCCTTTTCAACAACTAAAATTCTACTTGTTCTTCACATTCTTTGTTCTTTAACATGCTTTCTTACATTAAGGAAAGTTAAATTTTATCTCTCTTTCCCGCAGGGGCCAGTCCAAGTGCCAGACTAGAGGGGTACAACGCTCCCCGGGTCTCCCGAGTTCAGTACACGGTACTCTTACATGCCATAACAGTACACTATACATTTACTCTTCACATAAGGTCATATACAGTACTCACCTCAGGGCTACCTTCCCTGGGAAGACCCACGGTTGGGGGTATAGCCTAATCCCCAGTTGTCCCGAGGATACGGGGCCTCTTCAACTGGGCTAATCACCCGTTGGAGGGAATATTTGATTCAAAGAACATTAAGTTGCCTCGGATCAGGACTGACACAACGGTTACGACGCGGCGCTCGAAAGGACATAAGAATAGGGACATGGAACATTAAGACTTTAACTGGCAAAGAGGTCGAAATAGTGGAGGAGATGGAGTCCTACAGGGTCGACATCCTTGGAATCGGCGAGGTAAGGAAGAAAGGGCAAGGAGAATTGAGGCTAGACAAGGGCTATGTACTCATATATTCTGGAGTGCCGGCTGGACTGCGGGCCAAGGAGGGGGTTGGCGTGATAATGACGGAAAGAATGTTTGATAAAGTAGAAGACTGGGAACCCATATCTTCAAGAATAATTGTGGTAAACATGGAACTCTCTATAGGTAAAGTAACTATCATACAAGTTTACGCCCCAACAGAGGATGCCGATGTTCTAGATAAAGAACAGTTTTATACAGATCTCGAGAGAGAAATCATGAGGGGACAAAATCGGAGTTATTATTATAATGGGTGACCTAAATTCAAGGACTGGAAGAGACCATGTTACAGCACACGGTGCTATGGGACTGCATGTAGGAGAACATACCAGGAACAGAAACGGTCAAAGACTCATAGAACTCTGCATTGATTATGATCTCCTTATTGGCAACTCCATGTTTCCACATAAACCAGTACATAAGATAACATTTTCTGCAGAGGAGAGAAACGCTAATAGCATTATAGATTGCTTTCTATACAGCAGAAATATAAGAAGATATTTTAAAGATGTTAAAGTCATTAGAGGGGCAGAAATTGGGTCAGACCATTATCTCTTGATTGCAGACACTCAAATCCTCCAACCTAGGAAGGAACAAAAGAGGAAATACTATAAAATGGATATAGCAAAGCTGTAGACACCAGAGAAGAAAAAAGAGTATGCAGAACTCCTGACTCAGAAACTCCAGATGTGCACTAAGGAAGGAAACGTGGATAGCATGTGGGAAGAAATGAAAAAAGCTATCCTAGAGACAGCAGAAACTGTATGTGGAACAGCAGCAATCTCCGCCAAAGCAAAAAGAACAAAGTGGTGGAGAGACAGAGTAAAAGCAGCAATAGCAAGGAAAAAGCTGGCTTGGAAAGCATACAATAGGACGTCAGGAGAAGGAATGAAGCTAAACAAGTTGTAAGAGTGGCAAAGAAGAAGAGCTGGGAGCAATTTGGCCAGAGCCTACAAAATGACTACAAGGAAAATATTAAAGTTTTCTGGAAAACTATTAAGGCATTGAAAGGGAAGACGAATAAGCCCATGAGAAATATGAAGGACGAAAGAGGAATACTGGTTAGTAGAGACGAGGAAATTTTGAAGAGATGGAACCGTTATTACGCTGAGGTGTTTTCCGGTGTTAACGAGGGGACAGCTGACATTATGGCAAATGACGAAGATGATTATGATGATATAATTTGGGAAGAGGATGTGGAAAGGGCTATAGAAAAGCTGAAGACTGGCAAAGCAGCAGGGAGAGATGGTATCACTCCAGAGCTAATTACATTTGGAGGACCAGAACTGCAGAAACACCTACAGGATCTGTTCCAAGCAGCTTTTTCTCAAAAAACTGTTCCCAAGGATTGGGAGTACAACATTCTCATTCCTATACATAAGAAAGGAAGCTCTAGCGACTGCAGGAATTACAGGCCTATATGCCTCTCCCAGGTGGTTTACAAGCTCTACACATCCATTCTAGAATGTAAGCTGAGGATAATCGTGGAAGAAAACCTTGAGGAGGAGCAGGCAGCATTCAGACCACAGCGCCAGACCCAGGACCACATATTCTCTCTCAGGACTATTATTGAAAAGTCATGGGAACGAGGGAAAAGTATGTTTCTGGCTTTCCTAGATATCAAGGCAGCATTCGATTCAGTCCCTAGACATGAAATATGGGCACCTCTAGCCGCTAAAAATGTCCCCAGTGCACTAATAGATGCAATAAAATCCACATATCGCCAAACTAAAGGCATAATAAGAATAAACGGAAGAGAATCCGAAGCCTTCGATATGAATAAAGGAATAAAACAGGGAGACAGCCTTAGCCCTATACTATTCATCATATTTATGGATGAGATCCTAAAAATATGCAAGCGAAGAACAGCGCGGACAGTTGTGGGGAAGTGGAATATGAGGACGGTACTTGCTCAAGCGATGGTTTTTGCTGACGATATTGTCCTCATAGCAGATTCAAAAGAAAACCTGCAGCAAGCAATCATAGAGTGGGAAGCTGAGCTGGAGAGAAAGGGGATGATGCTCAATGGCAAGTAAGAGCAAGGTGATGCATATAGGCCGAGATGTTGAGAATGTGGAGATCCGATGTAGAGGAGAAACCTTAGAGATGGCAGAGGAATATAACTACCTTGGAACTGTCATCAGCAGGAATGGAAAGATTGATGGTGAGGTTTCCAACCGGATCAGGAAGGCGAACAACGTTTACTATCATCTTTGCAACACAGTTGCAGCAAAAAGGGAGATGGATAACAACGTGAAGCTGCACATCTTCAAGGCCATATACTTGCCGACTCTACTGTATGGAAGCGAAAGCTGGGTCCCACTGGACAAGCACTGGAGCAGAGTAACAGCCGCAGAAACGAGGTACTTGAGGAGAGTGGCTGGCCGAACCAGGAGAGATATGGTCCGAAATCAACGAATACGTGAGGACCTGGGAGTATCATCTGTAAGGGATATCATTGAAAAGAGGCAGCTGAAATGGTTTGGCCACCTTTGCCGTATGGAAGAGGACCCGGACCCAAGGAAGTACTTCGAAGCTAGGCCGACTGGAAGACGTCTCCGGGGCAGACCTAGACTAACGTGGACAGATCACATCACCAGGCTAGGACAGAAAAGAGGACGAGGCCTCAATGCCATGAAGGCGCTGGCTATGGATCGGGGTGCATGGCTGGCTTGGACTGAGGCGCCTCCACGCTGAAAGGCACATAGGAGGAAGAAGAAGAAGAAGAAGAAGAAATTTTATCTTTAAATTACGAAAAAAAATTCAAAGGGAGGGGCTGCAGCCCCCACAGCCCCCCCCCCCTGGATCCGCCAATATATAATTTTAATAAGTATGTTTTGAAATAATTGGCCTTGGCTGGGACTCGAACCCCGGTTTCCTGCGTAACTGACGCGGTATGTCCCATTACACCACCAAGAGCTCGACTCCAAGTCAGCTCAATCCCTTATCTTCACTGATCCCCTTTCCCGATCTCACAATTTTCTTACGAATTTATACGGTGTGTGAACTATTCGTTGAAATAACAGTATCTATTGATATTTCGTGTATATATATTTTTTGTATTAGTATCTTGTAGGTGACCACTTATTAATTTTGTAATAATTTTTTAATATTTTTATTTTTGAACAAAAAACATTGACCTTGGCCGAAACTCGAACTCGAGAATTTTACTTACCTTTTAAAATTAAAAAAAAAATCGTTTATTGAGTTTATTATTGCCAGCACCCAATCCAACTTTAAGTATCTACAAAAGATTTTTAATGTTAATGACAAGATTTTTAAAATGTTAATTTTTTTTATGGACTGTAAAATATGCATCCAAAGGTTCACAATTGATGTGAATATTACATATGTATTTTACTTTTGTTATTTCAAGTTCTCATAAAATTAGGTTTATATTTTGTACTTTTCGAGCATATCCCACAATTTCATATTTCTGGCATATGTTACCATGTCAATTGATAGCTTATTGATGAGCTAATTATACAGTTTTCCACCGCTTGCTACTAAGGGCGGACCCAGCCGGTTGTTAAAGGTGGGATTGCAGCCCCCTCAGCCTACTCTATGTTTATCGGTCTAAAGTATATATTGCCTAGCGATACAAAACAATTTTTTAAAACCTTGAATATTTCAAAATGCCAATTGCTGACCTGAAACCAATTTTACCTTCGCCCAAAAAGGTTAGGGAAGTTAGCAAGAATTAGAATGGTTAGCTCTCAAATTATATGCCTAATGCAGATAATGTACTATTACACGATTGCCGTCAATAATCGGCTGATTTTATTAGTGCTTTTGGGAATATCCAATTCGTATAAATTATCAATTAATTTAGAAATACTTTAAGTAAATAGTTTAATTAAAAAAAAAAAACCTTTCCCATTTTAAGCCGCCGACATTTAAAATTTCGTTTTATATTATTTTCATAGTATATCATGATTAAAGAACTAGCCTTTATTAGAAGGGAGTAAAAAACTTTAATAATTCGCGGTAGTATTGGAAACTATAAATTTTAGCAATGCCATTCCGTAATTTCAAAGTAGAAAATTCAATCTGCAAAACAGTCAAATAAGGGATTTTGATTCGACGAAGGGATTTTCATGATTACAATGCAAAACATTTTTTTCGATTATAATAGAATAGAATTGAATAGAAAAATACAGTACTTATTTAAATAAACATTTTACAGGGGTATGGTGTAACTAATATTCCCACCTTATTACATGCATACAGTACCAGTCAAAAGTTTTGACTCACTTTTATTTAATTCACAATCTTCAAGTTTAATAAAATAATTTTAACTCAAGAGGTAGAATATGGTGGATATCTTCCACCATCATTGACTCAAGAGGTAACATTTCAAACATTATATGATTAAGTTTAGAATAAAATTATACATAGGGGTAACCTGTGGTGAAGTGTTTAGCATAGCAACCTACAATACTAAAGGTCGCGGGTTCGCGTCTCTGGGTGGCCCTAGGATTTTTTAATGGGAAAAAAAATCCTTGGCTATGCCGTCCCTAGGATAGGACGTAAAATGGAGGTCCCAAGCCTGTACGATGTCAGGTACTCGTTACAGATCCATCTCCAAATTATACCTAGATAGGCAAAATTTAGGACTCCCACTGTAGCATCGTCTGATTAGCTTTAGAGCATAAAGGGACGTTAAAGAAGCAACAAACAATTTATAAATAAATTAAAAATTATAGTTTTTATGTTGTTAAATTAAAAAATGTTGTTATTTCTTTATTTTATAGAACTAACGGTGAGTCTAAACTTTTGACTGGTACTGTATACAGGAAAAAAGAGAGTCTCTGCATTACTCTGGACACAGAAGCCATGATGAAGATCATGTTAGGGATCGAAACGTTAGCTCTCCAAAATAATGAGATCAAACTGAAAATCCTGACTATTTATCTACCTATCGTAGAACAAAAAAAAAAAAAAAATCAAAACAAGAACGCTTTATGTCATTTATATAATAATTTGTATATTATATTGAAATTTATATTGATTAATTAGATATTCATTACAACTTTACAGAAGTAATATTATTTAATTTGTCATTAATTTTTTATTTTGAAAATAAATAATACAATCTTCCACACTCAAGGGCATTTAGTATTAGTGAACTAAGGATATATTCATACGCAAACTACTAAAGAAATGAGAAAAAGAAAATTATAGAAATACAAAATATGGAGAAAAAAATAAAAAGAATAAATTATTTTTTAAAATAATTCTATGTAAATGCATTCACACTCATGTATAATATTTAAATTCAGCCAAGGGATCGCCGAATCGAGCCCTACCGCTCAGATGTGGGAGGAAAGACAGGCCTCAAGGAGATACCAGTGCTTCTCGCCCTGCCGCATCACCGGTTTTAAAAGCCAGTGGAGACAAGGTGGGAGCACTACAGCTACGTACGCTCAAAATTTAATCTGTGAGTAAACAAAAGCAAAAAAAAATATAACATTAAAATTAAAATACAATTATTCATTAAGAATAAGTGCTCTTATTTCCAATGCAGCAATAAATAGTGAAGTAAATCATTGATTGCTGCATTTTCTGTTGGACATAGTATGGATATTAGCTTATATGAAATGTTGAACATAGATTTTGTATATTTATTTATATATTGTTTTATACTGGGTGTCCCAGACATAAAAAAAAAAAAAAAAAAATGGGTAATACTGCATGTTAAACGGGGTAGAATGACGCAGAAACGAGTTTCCTATCTCAATTTGTTGAGGAGATAGAATTTTTTTTGTTTTTATTTTTAAAATCTTACTTTTTTATGAAAAATGGCGGTTTTCTCTACTTTGGTTTAGCGTAGAAAAAAAAAACTTTTTACATTATTGAGAATTCATACATTTTTCTTTCTAGTCTTAAAAATGTAAAAATAACTGTAACTCATAGGAAGTTCGGCATCCATTACTTCGGATGCAGGCTCTAGCGCGCTTCCTCATTGCCCCAGCAGTGACGTCTCTAGCGTGTTTTTCATCAGAAAAACTTCTTTTATACTCAAAAGGTGAAGTGCAATTGTATCATGGGTTACACCACTAAAGCTAACTAAATTCCGCAGTTTTTAGGAAATTTGACAGTTTCTAGGGTGCTCCAGTGGGGAGTGAGGATTTTTCAAGAACTATTAAAAATTTAAGTTTTAATAACTTTTTGTGTTTAGCGCGTTAAAAGTCCCACTGAAAGTGAATTTAAATAATAACTAGACCCATTTCATCTTTTAGAAAATTTAATGCTGATTAAGAAAGTTTCATCGTTTATGTTTCTACGCTAAACCAAAGTAGAGAAAACTGTAATTTCAGAAAAAAGTAAGATTTTAAAAATAAAAACAAAAAAATGCTATCTCCTCAACAGATTGAGATAGGAAACGTTTCTGCGCCATTCTACCCCGTTTAACATGCACTATTACCCAATATTTTTTACTTTCACTTACCTATGTATGAAATATATAATAAGTGGAAGTATTGCGATCGAGAAAAATTTCGACTTCCGGTTTTCAACGGAAATACACGTTTTGGGGTCCCCTGAGTCGAAATAACCAAGTCCCGCGAAATGGTGTGTGTGTGTGAACAGACTAGCTCAAAAACTATAAACCGTGAGAACCTGAAATTAGGTATTTATATGCCCGCAATTTTTTATCGCGGGCATAAAAAAGCAAAACTTTTATCAAATTTGATCAACTGGAGGGGGGACTTTACTTAATAAATTTTATATCATTTTCACGTGTTTTTTTATTTACTCGAAAACGGCTTTAATGATTTTGATCAAACTGGGTATTTGATGTATGTATATGCCAAAGATGTGATAGCCAACATTTTGTCAAAATTGATCAAAAGGAGGGGGGACTTTACATAATAAATTTTGTATCATTTTCACGTGTTTTTTTTTTATTTACTCTAAAACTGCTTTAACGATTTTGATAAAACTGGGTATTTGATGTATATATATGCCAAAGATGTGATAACCAACATTTCATCTAAATTGGTCAAACGGAATGGAGACTTTACTTAATAAATTTTGTATCATTTTCACGTGTTTTTTTTATTTAATCAAAAACGGCTTTAACAATTTTCATCAAAATGGGTATTTGATGTATGTATATGCCAAAGATGTGACACCCAAAATTTCACCAAAATTGGTCAAACGGGGAGGGCACTTTATTTTATAACTTTTTTACCGAGTTTTAACTTTTTTTTTATTATCTCAAAAACGGCTTGAACGATTTTGATTAAATTCGTCGTGTTTAATGAAAATTAGGTGTTCTTTAATAGCAGGTAAGATTTATTATTATTAAAATGTCCTGAGGGGGCTTGAATGGGGAAGGGGCTTTTTTTGTTTTCCTATAAAGTACCCTTGTATTTGTTATTTGAGAAATTATCTGTCTCTCGTTTCGCCTAAAAATAAGAATTGGCTAAATATGAGATATGATAAAAACAAAGTAAATATATAGTGGAGAGAAAAAGAAAAATATTCAGTCAACTCATAAAACACGTTGAGCCCACGCATGCGGAGTACGCCTTTGATGACAGACCATTGTTCCTATTTAAAGCCGATCTGTTCATTTAATGGAAATTATTTGTTTGATGGTAAATGAAGTTTTCAACAACTACATAGAGAATTATAAAATCAGACGACTTGGAGTAATATGCTTGCATTGCCTAATTACCACAAGTAAAAACTTTTATTTGATAATCAAAAAATTAGTGTTTTTTATAGAGCAAATAAAAACAAAAATAAGAAATGAATGTGGAAAAATGTGTCTTTGAGAAGAGGCAATTAACAAAACACATCAATTTCTAATTTAAGTAAGTTGTGTGTTGCGCGCACGCACCAGAGTTTTTTACTATGTCTGGAGTTAGATGGTCTAATGGACTAAAAGTCTTTTTAAAAAGAGATTTATTGAACTAGATTACAAAACACTGGATAACAGAACTAAATCTAACAGACTGGGAACAATCGGCTCTAGTTGCCGGGGTTTATGTACTGTAGGAATGCGGAGTCAGCTGGGAGTCTGCAGGAGGCATATTCCTTGGGTATAACTCGCCCCTCCTTAAGATGAAGCCGTCCTCGGCGAAATAATTGGAAGTTGAGGATAATTCTGAAATTGAGGATCCGGAGGTGTAGACTTGTCGTTTCTATTCCATACAGTACAAATCTTTTGAATTTTTAGCCGATTGTGATACAAAAAATAACATAAAAGGGATATTACAATGATTGTTAGTAGGGAATATAAAATAGTCACATGATCTACATAGGTTTCATCAATAAAGTCTAGAGGTTCTACATTGATATTAGCTTTATGGATGTCTGCAAATGAAAAATTTATATAACGTTTTACATAAGGAATTTCTGATGGTAATAAAATCGTGCTTTCCCAATATGTATAAGGTTGAGGTATATTTATGAGAGTTTCTGATCTGTCTAAATATAATAATGCAGTTAACTTAGGATGTATAGTCTTATTGCTATTGTTAGTACTTAGGACTAAATTATCAGTATTAAATATAAGATACTTATTTGCTAAGGGGATATACTTTACAAAAGGTTTAGGGTCACTAATTACTAGAGACTTACAATTATTTAATTCCTTATCGTCTAACAATTCATTAATACATCTATTTTCTATTTTTGATACATTTTTACAATAATAGTTTTCATTAATTAAAGAGCAATCACCTGTAAATAATTCCTGATATCGTAATACCAATGAGGGATGTACATGAGCTGTTATAAATTCATTATCTTTTATAACGGGATAGGATAAAAGGAAGAACGTTTCATATGTAGGAGAAGATAAAGGGAGTTGGACAAAATATGAGATATAATCACTATGAAGGGAACAGTGTACCTTGCCTAGTTGCCATAAAATTTCTGGTACTTCAGATATAAGTTTTATTTTGGCGTTACTTACAACTTCTTCAAGTTCCACAAGGGACAGAATGCTGGAGTGTATAATGTTAAGTTTACAGAATTCAAGGCTGGTGTCTATATCATTAATTTTATTATAGAGTAACAGAAGATTATTCAGTAAAAATGAATATTGTTGGTTGATTTCTATTTCATTAGTTTCTATTCGATTTGAAAGGTTCTGAAAATAGTATTTTATCTTTTCATTATTATTTTGAATAATTTTAATATCGTTATTGAAATCATTGATTAGTTTTTTATTTATTGACATTTGTTTTTCTACATTATGTTCTAAGGTGTATTCATTTGATTGGACTTTACTTAAAATTTGGTCATACTTAGAACGGTCATCATCGTCCATCATGCCTGTGACCCACGAAATCGCTGAACCAAGCCCGTTGATTATGCCACGTTTAATTCTACGTTGATTTAGATTAAGGTGTTCAAATTTTGACTGAGTATACTTTAGGTGGGCTTTTATGATATTGATGTGATTTAGATTTTTACTTTTAATGGATACGCTATTTATAGTTTTTGCAATTGAATTTAATTCATTTTGTAGTAATCTTATATTTAAATTGTGCATGTATGTGTAAAAGTTTGTTATCACAAAAGAGTCCTGAATTTTAATTGGGGCAACTCCTGCGGTTTTACTTAGGTCTGTCATCTTGTAGGGCGTTACTGGTATTAGCCACATCGTTATTACAAGGAAGCAATTCATTGTGACCTGGAACAGACGAATTTTTAATTTGTTTTCTTGGGCGTTTCATTCTATTTGGATGAAATTTAGAATACCTTTTAACTTTTCCTTTATTATAGGTGATCATTTTATTAGTTGGGTTATATTTAGTTTTAAAATATTTTGGTTTATGCTTTTTATTATAAGTTGTTTTAAGATAAGGTTCTTCTGGAATCGGAGGTTCTGGTTCACGGTTTTCGTTAAGCCGGTCGGTTCGCTTTTGTTTTTCTTTTTCAATTTTATCTTTAACAACTTTGTGAATTATTTCTAAATCTCTAAAATAATTATTTGCCAATTCTTCCGTTATTAATGTTTCTTTGAGCTCATTTGAATACGGATTTTTGAAAGTACCAAAAGTTATTTCCATTGGAGTCATCTTTAAATTTGAATTAATTGAGTTGTTATAGGCAATAAGGGCAAGTTTTAGGCTATGCTCTAAGGATATATTTTTATGTTCGAGTTGTATTGCGTTAAGGAGTTCAATGAGAGTAGAATGTGATCTCTCTAAAAGACCTTGAGAATCGGAATGACCTGGGGTAACGTAATATGGCTCGACTTCATACAATTTTAAAAAATTTTGAAGACTGTTGTTATTAAATTCACGACCATTGTCCATTTGTATAATTTTAGGAATAGGAAACAGAGCGAAGTAGTTGCTTAAAATTTCCTGTATTTCTATTTGGTTTAGACTTTTAAGAGGATAAGCAATTAATTTCTTCGAAAAAGAGTCTATCAAGGTTAAAAATTTATGATTATCATAGTGAAAAACGTCAAGCTGAATTTTTTCGAATGGTCTATCCGGAGTTGGAACTAATTTATATTCGACTCTGATCGGGTTTCTCTCATATTTAACTTTTAAACAAATGGAGCATTTGTTAATATAATCGTTAATATCTTTGAACATACCAGGCCAGTAATACCTTCGGCGAATGTGCTCATATGATTCAGTGATACCTCTATGATACGTTTTTCCTACATGATAATTTGAAATAATTTCTTTTTGTTCGGCTTCGGTAACAATATCTAAATTAAATTTACTGTATTGTTTTAATTTTATACTCTGAAAGTCATTAGTTATTATATTAATGAAATTTATGAGCATTGATTTATATTTGTTTTCTAATATCCCGTTTCTTTTGCAAAATATACCGTATGTTGTTTTGGGTTTTAAAAACTGAATGCAATACGTTTTCATTTGAATTAAATCATAAGGATTTTGAAAGAAAAATGTTAGACGGTTTTTATTGAAAATTTTTTGAACATTTGGTTCTCTATTACCTATTTCAAGTAATATTTGATTTTGTTCTACATTTATAATTTTATTTTCGTCACAAATTACAACTTGATCATTAGAACTTTCTTGTGAATGAACTGTCATAATACTATCGTTATCGTTATTGGCTATATCGTTCTCGTTGGTGGCATAGTCTCGAATAAACTCATCGAGAACTTCTTGTGGATTAATTTCATCCTCTATTGCATTACATAACTGAATTCGGGAAAGAGAATCCGCAACAACATTAGTTTTACCGGTTACATATTTTATATCAAATTCGAAATCGGATAAAAGACATTTCCATCTTAATAATTTTGAATTTGGTTCTTTAAGACTATGAAGCCATTGAAGAGGTTTATGATCAGTTTGAATAAGGAATTTTCTGCCATACAAGTAGGGTCGGAAATATTTGCATGCCCATACTATTGCAAGCAGCTCTTTCTCTATTGTGCTTAACCTTTCTTCATGCTTATTTAAAGTTCTTGAAGCAAAGGCAATGGGGAGGTCTTTTCCATCAAAATTCTGAGATAGGACTGAACCTAGTGCGTACTTTGAGGCGTCAGTCGTGAGTATAAATTGTTTCGAAAAATCGGGGAGTTGAAGGATGGGGTTATTTTGCAATAACTTCTTTAGAGTTTCAAAAGCATTTATATATTCTTCGTTTTTTAAATCAATCTTAATATCTTTCTTTAAGTTTATAGTTAAAGGTTTGGCTATTTTGGCGTAATTTCTAATCATTTTCCTGTAATAACCAGTTAAACCAAGAAATTGTTTAATTTCTTTTTGGTTTTTAGGCAATGGGAAATTTCTAATTGCTTCTAATTTTGCTGGGTTTGGTTGAATTCCTTTTTCGGAAATTATGTGGCCTAAATACAGAAGTTCCCTTTTGAAGAACTCCGTCTTATCAAGCTGAATCTTTAGATTATGCTCTTTCAGCTTTTCAAAAACACTTTTAAGATGCTTTAGGTGTTCTTCCAAATTATCGGAAAATATTATGATGTCGTCCATGTAAACAAGGACGTTGGGCATTTTGGCGAAAATGATATTCATCGCCCTTTGGAATGTTGGGGGAGCATTTTTCAGGCCGAATGGCATCCTCAAAAACTCATAATGGCCATTTTCAGTACTAAAGGCCGTTTTTGGCACTGAATCCGGATCCATCTCGATTTGATGAAAACCCGAGGCCAGATCTATAGTAGAGAAGTATGTAGCTCTACCTATTTTTCCAAACAAGTCCTCTATGTTAGGTAATGGGAACTTGTCTTCAATAGTTTTTTCATTGAGTTTTCGATAGTCTATAACCATTCGAATTTTCCTTTTGCCAGAGGCATCCATTTTTTTGGGAACCACCCATATTGGGGAATTATAGGGAGAATTACTAGGACGGATAATTTTATTTTCTAATAGTTTATCGATCTCGATCTGGACGTCTTTTCTAAAACATTCAGGATAACGATAATTTCTAGTATACACTGGCAGTTCATCTTTGGTATTTATTTTATGTTTTAATAAATTTGTACTACTTAACATGTCTTGATTTCTTTTAATTATTTCTGGGTATTGGGAAACTAAATTTATTATTTTATTTTTTTCTTCTACATTCATGTGATTAGTTCTCAATAAATTGGGAATTTCTTTTATTACTTCGGCCGAATCCGTGGGACAATTGGTCACTGGATTCGCTGAATAAATTGATTCGACTTCATCTATATCCATAGGTTGAGGACAAATGGTCATCAACTCTGTGGCATAAGCTAAGCATTTAGCTTTGTTGTTTTCTATTTTTACTAGACTTTCGTCTATAAATATTTTATTATCAATATTTACCGGTTTTATTATTCCTGATCCACTATTGGGAATTGACCTAATAGGGACAGTTATAATATTATAACCTGGTTTCAAAGTAATTTTATTATTTTCATTATTATTATTTATAGTGAAATTTAAATTTTTATAACCATCTTCATATTCTAACTTATTTATATCAAAATTTACTTTGGCTTTGATTGAACTCATCGTTTCGTGGCCAAGTAATATATCATATCGTTCGGAAAATTTAAAAATATACATTTTTATAAATTTAGTTTTGGGAAAAATATCATCAGAAGGGAACATAATATATTCGGAACCTTCGGTTTCACCAACAGGTGTTTTAACACAAAAGTTCTCCTTATATCGGGGCCAATCTGATGGTATTATTTCGGGGTTGATATAATTTTTTAAAGATCCCGTGTCTATAAGCCATTTTCTATTCCTTTTGTCTCGAAAGTACGGCAGCGATCTGTCAATTGTTTTTAATTCAAACTGATGTCTGGAGGCTCGTGAGGGCTCTGTCCTGTTTCTAAAAAATGATTAGTTAATTTATTAACGGATTCTGCTAAAGAATTAATTTGGTCCTGCAATTTTTGGAAGTCATGAGTTGGGGGCTGTTCGTAATGTTGCTGTGAGTTTGAATCTAAATATGTTACCTCATATGGAGACATAAAAGGTCTTGTTGGTCTAGTTTTCATGGAAACTGTGTTTTGAGAATTCCATTTTGGAAAGTGTTGTTGACGTGGTGGCTGTACGCTTTTCATTGAAACAGTATTTTGGGAGTTGTGTTTTGGAAAGTTAGGTTGAAACTGATTTCGTTGGTTAAATTGTGGGAATTGAGGTCTATATTGATTGAAATTATTAAAATTTTGAAACGGCTTAGGCTGTTCTTGGAATCTCGGTGGTTGGTTTTGATTAAAGTTAGGTTTAAAATTTGGGATTTGGAAATTTGGTTTGAATTTAGGAATTTCTATTTTATTTATTGTTTCAATCGTGCTATTGTATTTTAATTGCGATAATATAATACTACAGTCATTTATTAATTTTGACCTTGCGTCATTTAAATTTTTAATTTGTAGAACTTGTAAATGGGATCCTAATACCGGATGCACACCGTGTATAAAAGTTCGGACTAGTGTTGCATCTAATTGCTGAATTAATTGTGTTAACAGTTCTCCGGTTACTTCGTCTAATTTATATTTGGTAACTATCACAGTTCTTTTTTCATCTAATTTATTTAAAAATTCTATTGGATGTTCGCGATTGTTTGATTTCATAACTGCTACTTCCGCGATTAAATCCGATACTGATCTATTATCCGCAAAGTTTTTTCTAAGCGCATCAATTAATTCCGCGACGCTATTACAACTATTATTATACACTACCGCTTCTGCTGGCCCTTCTAATCGACTAATAGCAGCTCTAAAAATTAGCCAGTGGTTATGTATTCTTTCGCTTATATCTTCGGTACAATAAGTAGTTACTAGTTCTTCACACATGCTAATAAATTGAGGCAATTTATAACAGTTACCATCATAGTTAGGAATATATCTTAATATTTCATGTGGAATAGGTTTGGAAATTGCCATTTTAGTTACAAATTGGGAAGGTTTTAAAGAAAAATTGGTATTAGTAATACAGGGGTTACTCACAGGAAATTGATCTTGTGATTCCTCTGGGTTCTCGTCTGATAAAGATGCTTCTGATGATGAAGAATCTCTCCTCGTCCTGTATCCTGTTCTTGAATCCAGTTTAGAAATGTTCAGGTTCCAACAGTTAAGGATTAAATCCAAAGTTCTTCAGATTGTGAGAAATTGATCGCACGTAGGAAAGTCAAATGGACTTACTCTTGAAGAACTCCTGAAGTCCCCTGTGTTTGGGCGCCAGTTAGATGGTCTAATGGACTAAAAGTCTTTTTAAAAAGAGATTTATTGAACTAGATTACAAAACACTGGATAACAGAACTAAATCTAACAGACTGGGAACAATCGGCTCTAGTTGCCGGGGTTTATGTACTGTAGGAATGCGGAGTCAGCTGGGAGTCTGCAGGAGGCATATTCCTTGGGTATAACTTGGGACACCCATTTTATGTGTCATATACTGGGCATTCCAATATGATATGTTCCATGATTTCCATATTTTCTAGATTACAAATTTTACAATTGGTTTGTGAGCTAATAACATAATTACGTCATTAACAAACAATCGCACCTGGCCTTTACTGCCTAATCTCAGCTGAATAATCAGCCTTTGTTTACATATTGCCTCGTTATTCATCAAATAACTTTCATCCTCACCCATGCTACTTAGAAATGTAACCTTTTTTCTATTATTCAGAAGCTAGTTTTCTATTATTCTATAGGTAGGTGGATCGAATCCTCTCATTTGATGGAAGAAATTTTGTATCACTATATTTTTTTAGTTTATGGGATCGGTGGTTTCTCGACTGGTGGCATTTACAAATCTTGGCATTTCCTCTTCCCTAGCTACCTTTAAATCAAAACTTAAAACATCCAATATTCCGAAAGAGGAAAGACGTTGGGGTTATCATTTCCAAGAGATTCAGAATTAGATTTCCAACTCATTGTTTTGTAATTTCATTCTCCTGCGTCATTTCGGCATCTTGATGAAACCGAAACTTGAGTTCGCAACCTGAGCATTGCGTCGTTCCAAATCAGCACAAGGTTGATATTGTTGGTACAACTAGACACTATAAAACAGTTCAATAACGTTCCCCGGAATCTTTAGCCCAGATCAGTCCAGTTGATGGGATGTCCGATATTGCGATTTTATTGATGGAAGTTTTGCAGCCATTATGTGCATATATAGACGAACCAATTTATAACAGTAACTATCCTATAAAAACCGTTATACTGGATGTCCCAGACATAGTGTAAAAAAAAAATATTGGGTAATACTGCATGTTAAACGGGGTAGAATGGCGCGTCTGGTTATTTTAAATCACTTTCAGTGGGATTTTTAACGCGCTAAAAACAAAACATTTATTAAAACTTTTAATTACTTTTTAAATTTAAAATTTTTTAATAGTTTTTCAAAATTCCTTACTCCTCACTGGAGCACCCTAGAAGCTGTCAAATTTCCTAATAACTGCGGAATTTAGTTAGCTTTTTAGTGGTGTAACCCATGATACAATTGCACTTCACCTTTTGAGTCTAAAAGAAGTTTTTCTGATGAAAAACACTCTAGTGAATGTCACTGCTGAGGTTGAGTTTAACATGCAGTATTACCCATTTTTTTTTTACACTTGGTCAGGAACACCCAGCGATAATCTTTCACACAAAATAATTTTAAGCCTTAACCTGGCTTAAGATGGCAGCGATTGATCTAGGACCCGGGTGTATCAAAGATCCTATTCATCTGATTTCATTTGCCTTTTTTTGCCTGTTGGTGTAGTTATTGTCTTTTATGTGGCGCACAGTGGGCCAGAGGAGGAAAATGCCGTAAAGTTGACTGTCTCCAATTTATTCAAAAATCATTGAATCGCATCCCCAATACCTACACAATCATGGTTTAAATTTTTGAAGACTTAAAATATAATATGGTTAGTGGAATACTCAATGAAACTTGACAGCTGCTTCAGCCTCCTCCCAAAGAAATATATTAAAAGTTCAATTTTCGACACTGATTCTGATCTAGCTGTTTTTATCCTGTCGAAACTGTCTAAATATCAGTATGAGGTGATTAAAAGGGCGATAAAGACAGGGGTTTCAATATTTTCCCACAAAAGGTTACAAGACATTTTTTTGACTAAAAAAAAAGTGCTACCTATCTTAAAAGAAATTGAAATAAAAATTAGTCAAATCAAAGTATAATCAGCTAAATTAATTAAAATTAAAATATCTGTTCTTGAGATGCCTTTATAATTAGCTATACTTAAATAATATGATTTTTAATTTTAATTATTATACTTTAGTTGCAATCCTAGTGTTATTTTCCATCCTTAATCGAATGAAACAATTTCCATCTGGATAGGACAACCCGTTCTCAAGATTTAGAGTTTCTTTCCACTTTTTTGCCGCTTTGCCCCACCCTGCGTTCCCTTTCCTTCCATAAGCTTAATTCAAATTTGGCAAGATTTACTCCTAAAATACTCATATCAGGCAATGATTTTCTTCACACACACACACACACACATATATATATATATATATATATATTTATTTTTTTAATTTTAGTTTGTTTATTACTCATATCTTTATATCTATAAAAATCTCGTGTCACGATGTTTGTCCGGGATTAAATCAGAAACCACTCAACCGATCTTGATAAAATTTGACTCATTTTGTGTAGTTTTGTCCAACTAAAAAAAATAGGATAGTTTTATCTCGACTATTGACCTCAATATTTCTTTTATTATACTACAATTGAGAGTAATTGTTGTAAGTTCTAGAAATTTCCTACAGATGGCGGTGCAAGATTTATTTATAGTGGCTTGATAGAGGAGACAGCGTGGTCAATGAAGGTGTGGTTTCCTATTGGCTAGCGCTTTCGCGGCCATATTGTTTTCAACTCTACTTTTACCTAATGCTATTCAGTCTATATTGTGTCTTCTTTTGGACGATTACAACCTTTTTTTTTATTGATTTTAACATTATCTTATGTTTTTCATAGTTTATAGTTTTAACTAAAAGTTTATAAAATAGTTTAGTCATTAATTGTAGTACCGACGTATTTAGTTTAGTGTAAATTGAAATGTAAGTTGTTCCTGAGGCTTAACTCTCCCTTAAATTTTTTTTCTGAATACCTATTTTATTTGTAATTTTTTAATTGAATTCCATAATTTATGTTTATGGCCTTTGTAATTTATTTGACTAAACCTTGTTATAAATAAATGAAGTTTTTTTCTGAATACCTATTTTATTTATTTTATGTGGTCTATAAAACCAAATATTTGATACCTTTTTTTAATATTTATTACATACGTTACTACCATTGATCTTCAATGATATCAAAACAATGCTAAATAATTATATTTATGTATTGGAAATAGAATTTAAAAACACATAATTAAGAATTATTTAGATGTTAACAATAACAGCAAGAGATCATTAAGGCTTTATGCACAAAATATGGTTTTTAAATTTCTTTTTCTATGTGTTGTAAAATGTAAAATAAAAATGTTTATGTCTTTCTCTTATTTGATTTCTCAAATTTTTATTTATTATTTTTGCAAAGAGGAAAAATATAAATCATAATTTGTTTTTGGATTAATGAAACATTAAGTCTGATAATTTAATAAAATACACAAGGTCTGATAATTTAATAAAATTACTAATTGGAGAGCTTCTGAATGAAAATTGGTGTTAAAATAAACTATAATTTATTGGGCCTTATCATCATGGAAAAATATATAAATATTATCTATAAAACAAGGTCTTGAATATTATCTGTTTACTCAACAGCACACAAAAATGTGCAGACTAATTTAACTATTTACCCACCATTAGTGGATTAATTTAGACAAAAAAATAGTCTTTTTGCATTTTTAGGAATCAATTGAATAGATCCAAATAAAGAAGGACAATTTTGAGTCAAAAATGCTAGTTGGAATGTGGAAATTCTTTGTTAGGTTGATATAAACCTTTATTCATTTGAAAACAAGATGGCGGACACAAGAGGTTGACCACACTGTCTCTGTCAAGCCACTGTAGTTTATTGACACAACACTTTATTTTCTTTCCATATTTAATAGGTGAGTAAGCATCCACTTGTCAAATCCAATTTTTCCGGCTTGGACTACGAAAATCCGTGTCTTTTCGTTGGCAATTATGTGCCGCTTTTCACGTGTAGGGAATCATAAATCTATTTGTGTTGACAAAAGAGAAGTTAATCAAAACAGTGTACTCCCATTAGCACTCCAATAAATAGAAATTATAAATTCTAATAATTAAAAAAAATGAGGTTAACCACCTCATCCATAAAATTCAATTTTTATATGTGATTTTATATGTTTGATAAGTAGTATTGTAAGAATATGAATAGAGGTTTCTCCCGATCCCTGCTAGCTTTTGATAACCTGCTTCAGGTAGAACATACTGATATATCTAATCTCATCATGTGTTATATTCCTAATTCAAGTTGATATGTATTATTGTAAAAGATTAATTTGGTACATTTTTGCTACCTGTCTGTTGTGATTGTACTAAACCTTATTCCAATTATATTTTTTATTAGTCCCTTTTACAAGTGTATTATTTATATTTAATCTCGCCTCTGCTGAAATAATTCAGTAAGTGCTAAATGAACGGATCATTTTTTTTTTTTTTTTTTTTTCCATCAAGATGTGGTATCAAATCCTATTTCGCCAAAAACGGGTCATTAATAGATACTTTAGTCAAATATCGTCGTTGATACTGCAGAAGTTCGTATGACAGAAATTTTCGATTTTGCTATTTTATTGGGTTTTTAATAAAAACGATTAGCTCTAGGGTCCTAAATGGCGGAGTATGTCACAAGTAAATAGAAAAGAAGAATCATGCAGCGTAAAAAAAATATTCGAATTTCAGGATTCGGTTGGTCATTAATCCTGAGTGACAACCAGCCAATAAGGAAAATTTAAACTCTAATACAAAAAAAGGACATACACTCACAAAATGAATATAATAAAAGTTTTAAATTTTCTTTCGATTATCAAAGACAAAAACTAAACAAATCTGGTGCGATGCGCGCAACAAACAAATTTCACTTACTAGCTTACTTTGATTAGAAATTGACGTGTTTTGTTAAATGCCATCTCTCAGAGTCACACATGTTTCCACATTCATTTAATTATTTTTGTTTGTATTTGCTCTTTAAAGTAAACTAATTTTTTTTTAGGTTAAATTATTGTCAGGATTTTCAGTTTACAATAATTTTAGGATGCAGTATCCTCCTGGACTCAGTAGCCCTGATGAAGATGAAGAACAAGTTGGATCGAAACGTTGGCTTACCACAATAAAATCATTGTAAACTGAAAATCCTGACAATCATTTAACCTATCGTAATTAAAGAACAGTTGACTATCTCTCACCTCTAATTTTTTTTTATTATTAAATAAAAGTTTTTACTTGTGATAATTCGGTAATGCAAGCATAATACTTCAAGTCGTCTGATTTTATCATTCTGTATGTAGTTGTTGAAAACTTCATATACTTACCATGAAACAAATAATTTCCATTAACTGATCAGAACATCTTTAATTATAAACATCGTCTATCATTAAAGGCGTACTGCGCATGTGTTTTATGAGTTGATGAAATATATTTTTTTTTTTCTCCTGTATATGTCTATTTGATTTTTTCCAAATATCATATTTAGCCATTTCTTATTTTAAGGCGAAACGAGAGATAGAGATAGATAATTTCTCCACATAAACAAAACAAAAAGGTAATTTGTATTAACAAAAAAGGCCCCTTCCCCATTTAAGCCCCCTCAGAACACTTAAATAATAAATAATAAAGCTTACCTGATATTAAAGAAAACTTGATTCTCATTTAACATGACGAGTTTTATCAAAATCATTAAGGTTATTTTTGAGAAAATCGGAAAAAACGTAAAAATGGGAAGAAAAGTTATAAAATAAAGTACCACCTCCGTTTAACCAATTTTGATGAAATGTTTGCTGTCACATCGCGGGCATGTACATATACCAAATACCTAATATCAGGTTCGTATGGTTTATAGTTTTTGAGCTAGTCTGTTCACACACAGACCGCTTTGCGGGACTTGGTTATTTGGACTCACGGGACCCCAAAACGTGAAAACCGGAAGTCTAAATTTTTCACGATCGCAATACTTCATATATAAGTAAGTGAAAGTAAAAATTAATTGGAAATAAAATGATTTTTTTTGTTCTTATGAAAATCAGCTATTAATTGACAAATGACCTATATGAATTTGGAGTTCACGTTCTATTCTCAATCCCTTAGCTTCCATACTTGCTGAAACGTTTTTATCTTTATCAGTGAATATTGATTGACTTTATAAGAAATATTAATTTGTAATGAATTCTGCGCATCTGCGCATGAATTTTTATTTGACCGTATTAAAAAAATTATGATATATTGGGTTGTCCGAAAAGTTGGTAAAGATTTTTAAAATGAAATTTACCTTTTATTTTGTCTACTAAAAATGAATCACAAAGCTAATTTTTATTTATATGCCTTTAAACCTCATGGAATTAACTATGTTTACACACTGAATTCGTCTTCAATAAGGCTTAGTAGTGTAGTTTATTGCAAACCAACATGAGTGAACGATTCAGTTCATTTTCGGTATATTATGTTGTTCTTTTTTAAAAAAGGGAAAACCGCAGCCCAAACTGCTAGAAAGATTCGTGCCGTGTATGGCAGCGATTCAATTGCTGATAGCACGGTTCAGAAGTGTTTTTTAGCGGTTTAGATTAGGAGATTTTAATTTGGAAGACCAACCCCGGGCTGGCTGGAGTTCAACTCTTGACATCGAGGATATTATGACGGTCATCGCAACCAATCCACGAATTACTGTCCGTGAGATAGCTACGGAGTTAAGAGCCTGCAAATCGACCGTTGGAGTTGGAAAATCGGAAAGGAGTGTTATTCCACCAAGACAACGCTAGGCCCCATGTGTCTTTAAGGACTCGGCAAAAGTTATTAAGCTTCAGATGGGAGGTTTTACCTTACCCGCTGTACTCTCCTGACATTGCTCCTTCGGATTTCCATATTTTCCGTTCCCTCGAAAATTTTCTATAAGGGAAATCCTACTCTTGAGAAGATGACGTCAAAACGGACTTTTTATTATTCTTCAGGTGTAAGTACAGTGATTTTTGGAAAAAAGGGATAATGGACCTTCCAAGCCGTTGTGAAAGGGTAATCGCTAACGGTGGTAACTATTTTGTAGATTAAATAAATAAATTTTAAGCTGTTCATCAATTTTAATTTTTGTCCTAAAACTTTTAAATTTCTCTACGAACTTTCCGGACAACCCAATAATTAAATCAATAGCAACTGATCCACTGTAACGCATGGCAGTGTCTGCTAGTTACTTAAATTTCTTACGAGCTGACTGAAACTGTTTATGCGTTTGTTTTATGTTGCCATTAATGTTCCTTTAGTTGATTACCTTCCCTTTGGAATAAGTGCAGAACATTGTTAGGTAACATTGTCACGTGAGATATGGCGTCCGCTCCAACAAGCTTCCTATTATTGAGCAGAGCATGTGGGGGGAAGTACAATTAAACTCAACGCACGGTTCGTTGGTCCCTGATTGAGTTACTCATATAGACACGAACTACCCCTATACGCTCTTATCATTCCCTTCCTCAACTTCATAATATTGGAGCCATTTTATGCTATTTAAAAATGTAAAATAAAATGTATATTTCATTCGTTTTGTTCCCTCCATCATTTAAAAAAGTTAAATGCTGTTTTCTTGAGGCTTTCTTCTTTCAGGTGTCAAGGAGCCCTGATGATGACCTAAAATTTGGGTCGAAACGTCGGCTACAATTTTTTTTTATATAATAATTTTATTTCATATTTACAAAATATACATGTTTATAATTGAGTGGGGTACTCCCTTATACAATTCATTTTCTTTTTGTCAATTTAATTTAAATAAATTAAAATAAAATACATATCTTAAAATAAAATGAAGTACAAATCATTAAATAAAATATAAATGATTAAATAATTTTTACTATAATATATGTTTCGTTCTTTTGTGTTTTTATCTACGGGTTGTTTTTGTATAATTTCCTATTTCTGTTATTAATGGGTTCAAGGAGTTTGTGCAAGATTGGAAGAAATTATGGGTCAGTTTATATATGTATTCCTGTATGCTTTCTATATTTAGTTCTGAGTGCATTTGAGTTATTCTAGTGTAATATGAGTAGTTGTTAACGATTCTGAGGTATTTCTTCTGGAATACTTGTAGTTTATTGATGTTCGTTCTGTTAGTAAAGCTCCATACGGGACAGGCATAAGTTGTGATAGGTCGGAATACCGTTTTATATAGAATTAATTTATTTTTGCTGGATAATTTCGATTTTTCATTAAAATACGGATACATTTTGTGCATGATTTTCTTCGCGTTTTCCAATTTCGAATTTATATGGTGGTTAAATAATAGCCTGCTGTCTAACGTGACCCCTAGATATTTAACTGTTTTAACAATTGAGATGGAAGTATTGTTTAAAATTATGTTAGATGGAATTGTAGGCCGTCGTTTCGTGGAAATTATGGCTTCTGTTTTGTTTTTTTCAATATTTAGATGTAAACACCATTTTTTGAGGTATTTAGATTTTTTTCTAAAGGATTCTTTGAGTCTATTTATTATTGTGTCAATTCGATGTGATGAAGAGATTAATGCTGTATCATCGTCATAAATACCGGAAATAGCGTGATACTATTTATTGACTTTGATTGAGCGTGATACTATTAGCGGAGGATATATTATTTACTGAAACGAAAAATGATCTATTTGATAAAAACGAGTGTATGATTAATATTAAATATCTAGGGATATTTAGATTTATTAATTTGAAAATCAATAAGTTGGGGTGAACAGTATCAAATGCTTTAGCAATGTCAATAAGGATCATGCCAGTGTGTTATTTAAGATTGAAATTTTCGGTTATATTATCAACAACACGGGCTAATTGGCTAGTGGTTGAGTGATAATGTCGAAATCCAAACTGTTCATTTATTAATAAATTGTTGACTGTCATGTGTTCAGTAAGGCTGAACTGTAATGTTTTAAACATTTTTACGAACAATTTTGAAAGGATATTTAGTAGACTGATCGGTCTATAACTAGTTGGTAGCTCTTGATCTTTATGAGGTTTGGCCAATGGTATTAGTTTTGCAGTTTTCCAATTGATAGGGAAGTAGTTTAGTCTTAGACAGCTGTTGAAAATTTAGGTCGTAGGGGAGAGCGGGGTTGGTTGGCAACAGTTTTCACTTTTTTTATTGTTGAGTCATTCCTGTTAATATAATCCCAATATGGATGATACCTCTGTAAACTCGAAGTATTAGAGTACTACAAGCATTTTTTCACAACATAATATTTAATACTAAGATCATAGAAAATTGAAGAATTCGTCAATCCAGAGTATGCCAATTAACCCCCAAGGTGGGGCAGGTTGGCCTGGAAGGTGGGGTTGTTTAGCCATCTCATTCAAGTACTTTCTGACACATATTATTGTTATTAAAAGCTGCACTATAACGGTATAATAATTTCGAATCGGTTTTTAACAGCTTTTTAATGGAAAATAGAATGACTATAGAAGAAGATAGAAGTTTAGACTGTCGTCATTTTTTGCATAAGAAAAATTGCTCTCATCTTCCTCGCTGGAACTAAAGACAATTGGTAGTTTCATCTTTGATTATGTTTACCTTGCTTTTGTGAATTGCTACTGCGCCAAAAAAAAAGTTGAAGAGAGCCAACTAACCCCACAGGAGAGATCATATGAAAGATGACTGCCAGAACAGGGGAGAACAATCAAACAAGAAACTGGTTCATCGAAAGGTTAGGTTTTTCAAAGGAGTTTGGGGCTATGTGAACAGAATCGGAGTCAAATGTTTTACTTTAAACCAAATTTACTGAAAATATAAAAATTTACTTAAATGTCGTAAAATCAATCAATGAAGCACACTCTTCGCTATACTGTTAGCATCGGATTGAAAACTCGGGACAAGACTCCCGAGGTCGAGCGGGTGACATGGTACAATGGTGGGGTCTTCACAACAGGTGTGACGGAAACTATAAGCCGATGGCCAACATACCCCCTAAGCCAACTAACCCCGCTCTCCCCTATGTATAATTGCCTTTTTGGAAAACAATAAAATATGTAAACCTCACATATTTGTGCTACTTATTTTGACCTCACCCCCGATCATTTCCTGTTCATTATATCTACGGTCAACTATCTTCCACCATCATTAAAAAAGTTAATGTTTCGAGAAGTTAGCCCATTGGCGTCTTAATATTCTCATAAATATGTAAACATTTGAGAGGCTAAAAGTCTAAATAACAACGCATAAAACAACTGTTGGGACATTTAATCCCTCTTCCAACCATATATTTTAAACGAATTTATAAAACTTGCCAATTTATGTCTCGTTTAAAGTATGGGTAGTTACCCCTTCCAAAATATTTAGCGGTGACGCCCATGAGTTAGCCCCCTCCACAAACTGTTTTTTCTGTAAAAAACATCTATAAATATAAAATAATTGATAGGGAAAATGGTAAAGCAGATTCCCATGATAGGAGGAGGCTCCAGAAGGAGACCTAGAATCTAAAATATCTATAAAGCCTATGAAAATAAAAAAAAATTAATTATTTTTAGCATAGGTCCACTTTGGAGGGGGAACACATATATTGCATCTTACACACAGCACATTGTCCTGTGCTGAACTGATTAAGCTCATCACAATGCACACATCCCTAGCCTCACAGAGCGAGCCTGTCAGCACGTTCTGAAGAGGCCAACCCCGAAATCTCTCTTCTCTCTTGTATCTATACTCTTTGGGGGATAGGCTCATGTGACACACTCATCTTAAAATTAACTATCACGAAAACTCTTAAAGCAATGTAAGACGAAATAAGACCAGAAACCGCCAAACTGACCGAGACCAATCCTTCACAACATTTAAAACGCCATCAATCGCGCTTTTACATGAAAAATTACATATTTCGAACCAGAGTTGGGCAATATCTAGATAAAAATCTATCTAGATTCAAAAACAGATGGTATTTAATTTTATCTAGATAACTATTCGGAAATCGAATACTTTTCAAAGTATTCGAATATCGAATAAAAACTATCTGTATTCGATGTTTGATGAATTCGCACCAGAAGATAGATTCTTCGAATAATTTTAGTTCTATTCGAATAAACTATATTTTATTTGAATCTGTCTTCGAAATTTCGAATTTAGATGGTTTTGTTTTTTAAACGTCATTTCCGAACTATATAAATATAAAGTATTTTCTTTAATCTATTTTCGTGGGTAACCACCTTTTTTTAAATTATTTTAAATAATTGGTTTTTGAAGAGAAAAGATAGAGCTCCGCCGGGAGTCGAACCCGGTCTTCCGCGAGACATGTGCGGTATGCTAACCACTGCACCACAGAGCTCGCTTACAAGCGGAGCCAATCCTTCCTCTTCACTGATACCTCTCCCTCGATCTCGCAAGTATTCCGAGAGGTTTCGGGAGTTCGAGATGGTTCGAATCCCGGCGGAGCTCAATCTTTTTCTTAAAAAAATAAATTATATCAAATATTTTCATTTTTATTTCCGTAAAAAATGAGAGTGTGGAGAAAGGCTCGTTAAATCCTTAAAAATGTTACCATTTTCAGATTATAGAGACCCCCCCCCCCATCTCATTTGATTTTTAAATAAATATTATTCTTAATGGAAACCAGGACATGATTTAATATGCTTAGGTAAGGGGTAGACGGGGCGAACGTGATGAAGTGGTTGAATTTACCTGGGAAAAGCCATATACCATCAATTTGATGAAATAACTCAATAAAAATTTTTAGAAGTTTAGAAACCGATATGTATTCGATTTTCGAATAGAAGTATCGAATAGTTTACAGATACAGATGATTATTATATTCGAAATATAAGATATTTTTCTATCGAATAAAAAACTATCTTGTGTCTTCGGATAGTTTCTTTATCGAATACAAAACTATTCGAATAGTTTTTTGTATTCGATAAATTTAATTGTTTCTTCGAGTAGTTTTTATATTCGAATAAAAAATCTTCGAATACTATCTAAATACAATTTTTGCCCAACTCTGTTTCGAACTACACAATTTTAATTTTAAAAGTTTTCTTTGATCCGTTCATGCTTTCCTTTAAATTTAATCTTTTGACACAGCTTATAAATAATATATTATTCATAGTTGTGTATAATGTATAATACAGATTTAAATGGAGCCATACTTGATGCTAAATCTGAGTGTAAAAAAAAATCGGAAGAGCTAGAAAGTAAAGTAAAAGGAAAACTATCATTAGTACAAAGAAAAAAAAATTAAAAACTAGTAGAGATTTTTAAAAAAAAATAGAGTATATCTTCTGAATTTCCTTGAAAGTGTATAATAATAATAATAATAATAATAATAATAATAATAGTGCATTTTATTTTATAGCAAACAAATATGACATTTTTTTTAATGCTAATATAATAGATAGCATGATATACGTAATGCTAATGATAATACTATATTTTGCTTCTAATTCACACACATTAGGCATTGGGCTATGTGCCCGTAAGCCCGGTTGGCCTACCTATAATAGTCCGGTAACTTCAAAAAGGTTTTGATTGAGGAAGAAAGTTTATGATCATATAGGCTGAAAGTATTCATTTCATAGACAACAAATGCGAAAGTCTGCCACCTCAGATCGGTTGCCATCAAATTTTATATGCGAACAAAATCGACATTTTCGAACTTTTTTTCAATTTTTCCCTTATAACTCGAAAACGATTTATCGCAGAAGAAATAGTGTTCCTTCTAAAATAAAAGGGCATTAAATTTCGCATCGACTGAGGTCCTCACAGTTAAAATCGGTTAAGTTTTTTCGCCAAAACCGATTGTGAATTTAGCCACTTCAGCGGAAAAATGAATTAAGCTTATGTTCCAAAGCCTGCAATTTGAAGAAGACTACTCCAAATATTGTTTCTGTACCTATTTTGAGGGCTTTAGAGACCAATAATTCAAATAAGAGTAGACATATCTCAGTAATATTTCAAGTAGATACAAGTAGTACACATGTACCAAATTTCAAGAAAATCTGAGACGGTGGGGTTCAAAACGATATATTTTTGTGTTGATTTGACGTGGAATTGCCCAGATACAATTTTTTTAATATTTATTTATTGAAATTTTCAACATTGTAACGACAATCCCATAAGTGAATAGAGTATTGAGGTGTACGGACATGTAGAGAAACTACCCGTTGGTTGCACATACAATATTTTTAAACAGATAAAATAAGTCATGATAAATAAAATTAAAAAATTCTATTTATCGGAGATATTGACATGTTTGAACAAAATATATTTCATGAATAATTATAATATACAATGGAATAGGTTAAATGTCTAAATCATCGGTATTACCAACTCTGACAGTTTGGGCAGCTTCAAATCCTTGGGAGAGCAAGTTAGGACTTGCCTTGAAAGGTAGTGAAGAAGTTTAGTCTCATGAATTGAAATAGTTTGACATCAAAAGGCTGACTGAGGAAAACCTTGCTGGAATTTTCGAATAGTAGTCCAAGGAGAAGTTCAGAATAATTCGACCACTGAGAATTATTGGGGCAAGATGGGCAACGGAAGATAGTAACATGACTCTTACTAAAGTGGTTAAATTCACAATCGGTTTTGGCGAAAAGACTTAACCGATTTTAACTGTGAAGACCTCAGCCGATACGAAACTTAATGCCCTTTTATTTTAGAAGGAACACAATTTCTTCTGCGATAAATCGTTTTCGAGTTATAAGGGAAAAATTGAAAAAAGTTCGAAAATGTCGATTTTGTTCGAATATAAAATTTGATGGCAACCGATCTGAGGTGGCAGACGTTCGCATTTGTTGTCTATGAAATGAATACTTTCAGCCTATATGATCATAAACTTTCTTCAAATCCGGCACCTTTTTGAAGTTACCGGACTACTATAGGTAGGCCAACCGGGCAGACGGGCACATAGCCCATTGCCTAATGTGTGTGAATCAGAAGCAAAATATAGTATTATAATTGGCATTACGTATGCATATGTTTTGTGTTTTATTTCTCATTACAGTATTTTAAACTATCTGTATATCCCGGTTTCACGCGGGGAATTTAATTTTTCTAATAGCATGAAAGAGAGATCATAACAATTTTTATAACAATAAAGAATATACCCAGAGATTGACTGAAGTTATGCAATTTTAATATGGACAGGTGTTCGCAACTGGTATGAAAGAACCACTGAGCGAAATTTGGAGAATTTAGGACAAACGGTGTGGATTTCTATAAAGAACAAACAAACAGAATTTCATCTTTATTTATACATATACTTAATGATAAAATCGGAACTATTTATTATTATGTTATACCTTTTATTGTCATTTACCTGCATGCTACTATTCGCTTTAAGCTATGTAAATAGGCTAGGATAACGTTTTAGAACGGATTCAATAAAAACTCCAATATCAATAAAATAAACCTTATTATACCATAAAAGGGGGATCTGTGGTATATTGCCCCCTTAAATACATAATATATTTTTGATAGATCAGTTTTACTTATATGACGCTTAGAAAAAAAAATGCATACACAATAAACAAATCATTATTATTATTACTAATAATAAATATTAGTATTACTACATAATTAATGTATAGTATTAAAGTATTTTAATAATTATAGTTAAGTATTACTGTATAATAATAAATATAGTACTTAATATTACTAATATTAGTAATATTAAATATCATTTTAGTCTCAGAAACATTCTGATGCGAATAAAAAAATAAAAAATAATAAAGGGCAACTTTTATAATTTCTTTTAAATAGCGTTATTACAGAATCAGATATTAATTACATAAGATATTTTTTACTAACGCAATTTGGTTTTGGATTTTATATAAACCTAAAAGAAGGGAAAGGATTTTGTATTTGTTTGTTATTTAAGGATTGTATTTTGTTAGTATTGCAAGACAAGACTTTAATTTAATTATGTAGTCCTATTCTCATACAGGCCTTTTAAAGGACTTGTATAAATTAAAATAAGTTTTCATTTTATCACCATTACAGGATTATTGATAAATTAAAAAATTAATAGTTAATGAATAAATAATGAATTATTGATAAATTAATTATTGAAAGGTTCCATGAAATAGATATAATGCAGTTCTCTAATCCAACTTAAATGCATTTGTGGTATATTTTTACTTATATATTATGTAGGGTAAACCATACAGTTATTGGCACCCCAACTTTAAACTAAATAAATGGGTAAACAAGTCCTAATTTTATTACAAGATATACATGAGTCTAATGTTTGAAGGGTCCTCCAAGTCATCTATGAAGTAAGACTTTAACAAACTAACCATAGGGAAGATTTCACAATTAAATCCACAGGGTGCCAATAACTAGATTTGACACTTTTAACAATAAATATTGCCATATTGTAAAACTAAAACCTCTTGAGAGTTGATGGAGATAGATAATGAGGAGCTATAGGAAGTTTCTATTTGATCCCTTTATAAAAAGTATTTTTTTTAATTTAACCACAGAAATGTAGGCTTAAGGCTGCCAATAGCTGAACGGTTTACCCTATTTATATTATTTTCGTATTTGTAATATGTTTTTATTTGATTTTATTTTTTTTGTATTTGACTAACATCTTATTTTCCGTTTATTGTTTTAACACACGCTATGTTTTAGAGATAAATGAAGGGGTCGGGGAAAGATAGTGCCAATCAACATTTTTAACAAAAATAAACTGTTGCTGCAGCCTGCTGTATATTACGTAGGACTATATGTCTCAGATCGAAATGCCACCTAAATATGACTATATAGAGCCCCTATAGTCATATTTAGGTGGCATCATAGACATATAGTCCTACGTAATATACAGCAGAGTGCAGCTACAGTTTATTTTTGTTAAAAATGTTGCTTGGCACTATCTTGCCCCGACCCCTTTAAATTTCTTCAGTTTAAAACTGAAATTGTTATATAAATTTGTACAAAACTCTGTCTTTAACAAATAAGCACATAAATAAATAAATAAAGTGTAGAAATAGTAGTAAAGATTACTACTTGAACCACCCGCAGAAGGAAATTGGTGAGCCAGAAACGTGGCTTCATAAAAATAATATTTATAAATGGTAAATCAATCAGAATTTTCTGCCTATTTTTGTTTTTTAATTAGTTGTTTTAAGTAAAATGTCATAGCTGTCGTTGTGACGTTCAGATATTAAAGTTACCGGGATTTCGGTGCCAGAGACAGAGTAGATCGATCTTCGTTTGCATATTGCAGCGTAAAAACGTATCCGTGTCAGGCTCCAAAGTGACTCAAATGATTACACCCAGAACACGGGATACATGACCCATTGGGTGCTCCAACACACATGTTTGGGTCGAAATACCGGTACATCTGGTATAATAAACATTAGTCTGAAAATCCTGACGGATCGTCATCCGAAAGATGATTATCGGCGCACAATGGAGTATTTTACATAAATACTCGTACCTGGCCAAAATCCGATAAAAAAAAAAAAAAAAAATACAAACAAATACAATAAGTCTATTTATCTATCTATCTATGTATTTGTTTATTTACGGGTGTGTATGCGTGAGTATATACTGGGTGTCCCAGACCTAGTGTAAAAAAAAAAATTGGTAATACTGCATGTTAAACGGGGTAGAATGGCGAGAAAACGAGTTTCCTATCTCAATCTGTTGAGGAGATAGAATTTTTTTGTTTTTATTTTTTAAATCTTACTTTTTTCTGAAAAATTACAGTTTTCTCTACTTTGGTTTAGCGTAGAAACAAAAATGGTGATATTTTCTTAATCAGCATTAAATTTTCTAAAATATGAGATGGGTTTGGTTATTTTAAATCCACTTTCAGTGGGACTTTTAAAGAATTATTAAAACTTAAATTTGTAATAGTTTTTGAAAATTCCTCACTCCCCACTGGAGCTCCCTAGAAGCTGTCAAATTTCCTAAAAACTGTGGAATCTAGTTAGCTTTTTAGTGGTATAACCTATGATACAATTGCACTTCACCTTTTGAGTCTAAAAGAAGTTTTTTTGATGAAAAACACGCTAGAGAATGTCACTGCTGGGGCAATGAGGAAGCGCGCTAGACCCGGCATCCAATGTAATGGATGCCGAACTTCCCATGAGTTAGAGTAAGTTTTACTTTTTTAAGACTAGAAAGAACAATGTATGAAATCTAAATAATATAAAAAGGGTAAGAATAATCTAAAATTAAAAAAAAATCCTTAGTTTAAATTTAAAAAATACTTTCTTTAAAATAAATTAAACTTTTTTCATCTCTTCAACTAAAATTTGAAAAATCCTACATAAAAATGTTGAAGATAAAAAATAATATTATTATTGTAGAACCATATTAAAGTGGATTATTGCAGTGTTCAAAATGTCCTCCATTACTTTGGATGCAGGCTTATATTCAACATGTTTTATGTAGGATTTTTTTGTTTTTTAATTTTAGATTATTCTTACCCTTTTTATGTTATTTAGAATTCATACATTGTTCTCTCCAGTCTTAAAAAAGTAAAATTAACTCTAACTGATGGGAAGTTCGGCATCCATTACTTTGGATGCAGGCTCTAGCGCGCTTCCTCATTGCCCCAGCAGTGACATCTCTAGCGTTTTTTTCATCAGAAAAACTTCTATTAGACTCAAAAGTTGAAGTGCATTGTATCATGCATTGTATAAAATTTAAGTTTTAATAAATGTTTTGTGTTTAGCGCGTTAAAAGTCTCACTGAAAGTGGATTTAAAATAACCAAACCCATCTCATATTTTAGAAAATTTAATGCTGATTAAGAAAATATCATCGTTTATTTTTCTACGCTAAACCAAAGTAGAGAAAGCTGTCATTTTTCAGAAAAAAAGTAAGATTTTAAAAATAAAAACCAAAAAAATTCTATCTCCTCAACAGATTGAGATAGGAAACTCGTTTTTGCGCCATTCTACCCCGTTTAACATGCAGTATTACCCAATTTTTTTTTTACACTAGGTCTGGGACACCCAGTATATGTGTATGTGTGTGTCCGTGCGTACCTATATGTATGTGCGAATGTGTGTATATACGAGTATCTATAGACTATTTGTCCTAACTGAGCCACTGTGGAAATGTAATGGAAGTGTACCAACGGTGGCTCACACTTGAATGCCGCCTCTGCCAAATAATTAGATCTTTAACACTTTGACTGCCCAAAAAAAAATACCTGAGAGTCACGCTCTCGTTTTGACACAATGTTAATATTTAATTCTCTGACAAGAAAACGGTTACTCGATTTCAGGTGACATGGCAGCCAAAGTGTTAAGAAAGTAGAAATAATATTTATGTAGCAGAAAATTTAAAAAATGAAAATTTATGTTTTAATGGTTATTTATGTTTATACTCATATACTTATAAACGTATAAACATATATTTTTAAATAATAATTATAATTAATGCCGTATTATAAACGTAACTAGTTGGATAGTATTAATTATTGTTTATTTTATTATTGTTGGATTGCCAATACTGCATAATGCCCTAGATATATAATAGAATAGCTCCCGCCCGATAGAGCGAAAAGTATTAAACAGCCCCGGCGCGAACGTGTTAAATAAACAGTGCGAACAGCTTTGATTATATGTGTAAGGTGTCGAGGAATGCCTTTAAATAAAAAGTTTTAAATTAAGTGTATTTGTACAGCTTAAAATAGTTTATCTGAGATCTTTTGCTTGAAACACGGTCTTAATCACAGTATTTTTATCCATTTATTTTTATTGCTAACTCACCTTTATCACTTAGTCATACAATCATAATAATGAACTGTTTAAGGTTATTATTTATTGTGTCATTGGATCAATCTGTTAAATTATTACTATTGTTTTTTTGAATTGTTGAATGGGATTAATATTGTATTAAGTTAATAGGTGATATATCTTAATATATTATTATTTTATCACATCTTTAATTAATATTTATATACATTTTGTATATACACTGATTGGGCCGGACCCCTGGCTAAATGAATGTATTTTAATAGCCAATAAAGTTATTATTATTATTTCTATTTATTTATATAATCATAATTTGCTTTCAGTAATAAGCACCCAATACAAATAGAGGCTATCGGCTACTCACATTTTAGTAATAAATTATTAATTTTCAATGTACATAAATATAAAAAATACAAAAATTCATTAAAAATTATAAAAGCTAAAATGTTTTATTATTTTGTATATATAGTTTAAAAAATTAAATTGAAATTATTCTTGTAGCAAAATTTTTAATTTTGAGTGTAGTTTTAAGTAAAAATTAAGCAGTTCCATTTAGGCTGTTTTAGGTCAATGAAATAGTAAAAAAAAAAAAAGGTTTAAATCTTGAAGCAATCGGATTCAAATTCCGCGCCCTCAAAAACATTTGATGTTTTTTCATCAAATTTTTTTTTTTACTCTCTTCAAGGTGAATTAAATTTCCTTAATAAAAAAAAAAAAAATGTATAGAAATAAAAAACAGAAACTATATAACGGCTGTATTTTTTACTTATATCTAAAAAAAAAAAGTGCAAGAAGGTGATTTGACTGTAATCACGCTCAACTGTCAGGTCCCCCCCTCAATTTTTCAATTAAGGGTATCTACTTTATAAAGGCTGAGTTTTCTCCAGGAGGGTCTCTAACTTAAAGCAACTTAACCAAATTGATCATAAATTTAAAGAAATATTTAAATGTTCAATTATATTTTTACGGAGGGGTGGGCTAACCTTAAAACCTACAGTCTTATTTTAGGCAGAATTCGATCCCGAATCTTTTCCTATAATATTTTTCGTATGGAGTAACCGTTGTCAAGTTACAGGCGATGGAATACGAGCATAATGCATATTTTTGCAAAATAGTAAAAATTGAGAGAAGTTCCGCTAAACGAATAACTTCAAATAAATCAATAAATCATTCAATTCAAAATCGTATGTCTATTTATTTTAAAAGGATTACAATTTTCGGTGCGATGCATGTTTTCCATTTTTGAAACAAAAAAAAAGAAGTTAAAAAAATCTGTTGCGTGCGCGCAACACACAACTTTCACTTAACAACTTACTTAGATTAGATATTAATACCTGTTGTTAATGCCAAAGTTCCACATTTTTCCACATTCATTTCTTATTTTTGTTTTCATTTGCTCTATAAAAAACACTAATTTCGTTTATTATTAAATAAAAGTTTTTTTATTAAAAACTTCTTTTAGACTCAAAAGGTGAAGTGCAATTGTATCATAGGTTATACCACTAAAAAGCTAACTAGATTCCACAGTTTTTAGGAAATTTGACAGCTTCTAGGGAGCTCCAGTGGGGAGTGAGGAATTTTCAAAAACTATTACAAATTTAAGTTTTAATAATTGTTTTGTGTTTAGCGCGTTAAAAGTCCCACTGAAAGTGGATTTAAAATAACCAAACCCATCTGATATTTTAGAAAATTTAATGCTGATTAAGAAAATATCACCATTTTTGTTTCTACGCTAAACCAAAGTAGAGAAAACTGTAATTTTTCAGAAAAAAGTAAGATTTAAAAAATAAAAACAAAAAAATTCTATCTCCTCAACAGATTGAGATAGGAAACTCGTTTTCTCGCCATTCTACCCCGTTTAACATGCAGTATTACCAATTTTTTTTTTACACTAGGTCTGGAACACCCAGTATATACTCACGCATACACACCCGTAAATAAACAAATACATAGATAGATTTATTGTATTTGTTTATATAAACATTACAATAGAGAACAAATAAGTAATAATTAAATCATAAATAATAGTTTCCTGCCTGTACATATTTTCCAAATATATTAATATAGATTTTTTTTTTAATAGGAACTTTTTAAAAGAGATTTGATCAAGATCAGTGAGTGGCGGATATGTTCTTCCCTATTTAGTTTATTTTAAATTTTATTTATCCAATTTTTGCTAGGTAAAATATTCCACTGTGCGAAGTACGGCGAAGGTGATCTAATAAGGAGATCTTCACTCAACCGAATATAAGGCCAGCAAAATTAAAAAGTTTGGACTGAATTACTCTTCGCGTTGTAATAAATCGATACCTGAGCGCGTAATCGAAAAATCTATATCATTTCCGAATTCAGCACCTTAATTAACCTTAGAGCGAAACCCAATATCTTTTATATGGCGTAAGTTGTAATAAATCCATACCTGAGCGCGTAATCGAAAAATCGATATCATTTCCAACTTCAGCACCTTCATTAACCTATAAGCCCATCACAATATCGTATTTATCGTGTAAGTTGTAATAAATCGATACCTGAGCGCGTAATCGAAAAATCGATATCATTTTCACAATCAGCGCCCTAAATAACCTAGAAGTCGACCTCAATATTGTAAATATCGGATAAGTTATAATCGATAACTGAGCGAGCCTGAGGTTCTATATCGATATTATTTTCATTATCAGCAGCCTTGAAATCTAATAATCCATCTTAAGATCGATATCAGGTAATTAATTATACCCTATAAGATTTTCATAAAAACGGTTAACCCAATGTGGAGACTCCGAAAAAAAGTTAATGAATTCATCCTTAAATAATTAAAATCAAGCTTTGACTCTTATATTAGCTATCATTGTGATAAAGATCATATCAGGACTTTTATTTTCTGGCTAAAATATAAAAGTCATGATGTGATTTTTATTTATTTATTAGAATTATAAAAGTCCGGGTTTGACTTTTATTCTCTTTCCGAGGAAATAAGAGTTAATTTCAAACCCTGGTTGTAATTCATTGTAAATGTGTGAATCGAGAAGAAAATTTCCTGTGGATCCTACCGATTCTTCAGACTCACGAATGAGTAGACGGCCATCAACGCAAGGGACGTGCTTAAGGGAATATACAACTGTCTGTGTGAATGGCTTAGGTTAAGAGAGCTATAAAGTGTGTTATTGCTTGGGTTGAGAGCTGGCCTGTTCGCACTGCAACGGACAAACAACAAATCCATCCTCTTCTCCTCTCTTCCAGCGTTGTATGTAGTCCAAGCAAAGGGACGGTTAGGCAAGCAGTGAATCATTGGCGTGGGACGTAATGCATTCACCTTTGACCTCCATCCCTCGCCACTAGAAACTCGACAGCCAAATAGATATTTTATAAACTAGATTTATTAGTGGCTCTACCTTATCTATAAGGTTTTGATTTTTTTATACCTACTATTTTATATGTCCTTCAACGAAAATAGTTATTTTCATCACTGGTAAGTGATAAATAGAGCTCGGATTCCCGTGCAATTGCATCTTTTTTTTTGGAAAGTCAAAATAGAGCGAACTCAAGTTACTTATCCGAATCAAGCCTAATGGGATGTTTTAATGAAGTTTTATACTGCACGAAATTGCACGTTTTGGGGTTTACTGCACGAACTTGCACGTTTTGAATTTTTATTGCTCAAAATTGCATCATTTGATATTTTGAAGAAAAAATATATAACAAATTGTAATTCTCTTTAATACACATCAAAATAATAGTGGAAAAATAAATGTAAATGGCATAGAAAAAAATAAAGGGAATTTGGGAGATGTAAACCAACACTAACCTCCGATTTCCCAGAAATGAGGGTTCAGTGGTTCCTGGATGTTTACATTTTGTTTCTTAATTTCCATCGTTTTGTCAGTATCAATTGTTACTTAAAATACCTAAAATGGGAGCAAGTATGTCTTCGAAAACTGCGGGATGGATTGAAAAATATCCTGAACTCAATAGGGATGGTTGTGTAGTGTTCTGTAAATCTTGTGATAAAAAATTGGATGTGAGAGGAAATCACAAATTGATACCCGCTGTAGCACAAGTAAGTATGTACCTACTTTTTTTAATCCTAGAACGGTAACATGGGTTTTACGTGTTACCAGACTGATTTAAAAATAATCCGGTGGCCATAATTTGAGCAGTATCTTTCCTTTTTTAAGATCATACTATTTCCAATAAAATAATAGCTCACATGCGAGTATTTCACTCTTTATTCCACATCTTGCTGTTACTATTTTAAGTAAATATTTAATGTTCCGATTTTTTTTAACGGAAATATTTCCAAAAATCAAAAAGATCAATAGTATTAAACTTGAAAAAAAAGCCTACGCACCGGATATTGCATCTAGTGATTCCATAATTTGATTAGCATCTTTCCTTTTTTAAGATCTTCCTATTTCCGATATATGTAATTACAGCTCACCTGCGAGTATTTTACTCTATATTCTACATCGTCCACATCATACTGTTCCGATTTTTTTACCGGAATTTTTTTCAAAAATATATCAATAGTATTGTAAAAAAGATCCAAAATGCAGTGATTCTACCAAAATCTATACCAAAACCAATATTATAAGAATAATCTGTAAAAATAAAAGTTCCTATTTCAATTTACTCTCCGCTAATTACTTTTTTCCAAATTAGCTATTAATTGTTCACAAAAATAATTTAATGCCTGATTTTCAAGCAATACATTTTTATTGCATGTTTTTGCACGTTTTGAAGTTTTTAATGCACGTTTTGTTGTAATGAGTAAATTAACACGTTAGGTGCGGCGGCGTATTTTAGGGGTATCCTGAATTGGACGGTATCGGTCCCCAGGGTCCGACTGCTGGGATGAGCCACAGACGATATCGGGCTTCGGGGTTATAGATTTAAAAAATGAAATTATCTGGGTTAAACCGGTATGTACAGCTAGTAATAAATAAGTTTGAAATATTATGTTTACAATAGCATTTTACATTCTTCTAATTAAAAGAATTATCTCTTGGTATGGATTAATAACTTAAAATTTTGTATATATTACTTCTATTATCGATCATGGACCAGATAAACATGATCTGACGTAATTATACCAATCTGCTAATATCAAGAAGAAAATTTCGTTTTCTTTTTTAGGATGTAGGGGTTATGTCTTGTTTTGGCGTATTTTTGGAGTATAATATTCGTTCTTCAACACTTGGGAGTAAAACAATAATTAACTCGGTAATAACAGTGGTCCCTGAGTCGAAATATTACACCGTTAAATAACATCATAAATTAAATAACATTAATAAATGTAAATACAATTAATAAAACCTAATCAATTATTCCTATTATATTATCCGCTAAACGGGGCCCACTCTCTACCAGAGCGTAAGCGGGTGACGTTAATTTAGCGCATCGCCATTTTCACATCTTTTTTGCTCAATTATACTTCTAAAATAACCTAAACTGTTAATAATTGCATTTTTTAAAAACGTTGACATACAATGTTAAGTAGGGTAAACCATATAGTTATTGACACTCTGTACATTTATTGACACCCCAACTTTAACTTAAGGAAATACGTAAACAAGTCCTAATTTTATTTCATGATATACATGAATCTAATGTTTGAAGGGTCCTCTAAGTCATCTTTGAAGTAAGACTTTAACAAACTAACCATAGGGAAGATTTAACAATTAAACCCGCAGGGTGTCAATAACTATTTTTTGCACTTTTAACAATAAATATTGCCGTATGGTCAAACTATTAAACTTCTGACCCAAAAAAACTTCTTGAGTCTTTATAAGGATAGATAATGAGGAGCTATGGGAAGTTTCAATTTGAACCCTTCATAAAAAGTATTTTTTTTAATTTCACCACAGAAATGTAGTCTTAAAGGTGTCAATAACTGTATGGTTTACCCACCTCAAGGAATTTTTTTGTGTTGGTAAAATAGGTATGTCGGTACACGACTTCTACGGAGTCCCATATGTTAGATTTTTAATTGTTATCATACGCAACACTTCTATTGTTTACACTCAACTGAAATTTTTATTTATTATGTATTCGAACGATTGATGTTCTTTTAAACCTATTTAAATTCAAATTAATGTCATTTTAGTCCAACACTTGTTGTTCATTAATTTTCAGACCTTACTAGACAAATCGCAAAAGAATGATTTTCCAAATAAAAAGTTAATTTTTGTCCATTATTCAAAGCGTGTGTTTTGGAACAAAACGCACACACAGCGTGTGCGACCTACAAAAAACTAATTAATCGCCTCTTATATTATTTTACTTTTTTTTACTGCACCATTCTTCTCAATAATATGGTACTATTATATTTTTTTTTACTTAACAGTTATAATATAAATATTGATATGCCGGAAAATCACTTCTTTTTTTTTTTATGTATAAATAAAACCCTTTGAATTAAATATTTATATCCAAATAGAATTCATGACTAATTCAAATATGCATGACAGTTAATTGGTTGAGGAGAGATGAAAGTAAATGTAAATGAGGGAATGCTGTGAGGCAGATAATGTTCTCAGTTAAAATTTTATAGTCACCTTCATTACCATACTTTTGAGAGAAATAATTTCCATCTAATAATCAGGAATATAGCACATCTATAAATTTTGCTATCGTATCCATCCACAAACTATGTTTAACAACAGTGATGTTGTTAATCAACTTTATTTAACATAGTTAATGTAATAATTTTACATTGTATACACCTTAGATCATGAAGATTATTATAAAAATAGGTCTTAAAAAGTATGGTAATATGCAGTATCATTTATTATCAAAATCATAAAAAAATAACCTATAATTGCTTACTTTATCTGAAGATATAATGGGAAGATTTCGAAACAAACAACTAAATCCTCTATGTCTCTAAAATAGCAATAAAGGCTTAACGAACCCGAAGGTTCGATGCCGACACCACTACACACCTCCAACCATTGACCGCTGTCCAAACCAAATTTCGATAGATCTGCCTGAACTCAATCCTCCCACCTACTTCCAGGCCTACCCCTCCGACTGCTTAGTTTTGTAATTTTAAACGTCCATTTTATTCTTCTAACTTCAATCACGTCAATTATATCTAATCTTGTAATAAATTGGATTTGATCCAATTCTAAAAATAACATTTTATTAATATAAATATACAACAATCTCTCTCTCTCTCTCTCTCTCTCTATATATATATATATATATATATATATATATATATATATATATAAAAGGCTTTATCCTGACTGACAGAATCAACGCAGAGCAAAACCTACTAATGATAAAAACTTGAAGTTCGGAAATTAGATTTTAAACGCGATGTAGGTAACCACTAAGAAAGGAATTTCAAAAATGTAACCCCTAAAGGTGCTTTTACACCTTACGAACTTTACCTTCGAACAACCTTCGTGAAGCCTTCACGTCGACTGTTCGGGTGTTCTAGGTACTTCATCTGTTCGCCTGGGTTCGGGGGTAGCGCTAGTGTCACTTTTGATTTGGGTTTTTCCTAAGTGACAGGAGTTGTTTGTGATACTAGTGTAATTTGTGAAACGTTGTAAATCGTCTCCTATTTTTTTATTTTTCAGATAATATAAAATATATTGATAATGGAGATTTTTTCTTTATCATAAGCTAGCTTTGGGTGCGTCAGCCATATTGGTTCGCTTAACCTCACGTGAAGTATAAATGGCTGTTCGCTTCACGTCGGTACGGCAAGGTTCGAAGGAGAACTTGTTCGAAGGTGAGGTTCGTAAGGTGTAAAGGCATCTTAAGGGGTTTAAATGGCGATATTGTCGTTTAACTCTTAACGGACATCTATTTTTGCACTTCGAAAAAAAATATCTAATTTGGACTCATTTTAATGATCTTGATACTACGCGTTTAACTCGAAAGCCCCTACAGGCCATCGAAAACCATGTTTTAAAGCCGAAAAATGAAGCGTTCACGACGAGTAAGCAATTTTTTGTTTCGGCGGTTTTAGTGAACTATCTCCTTTGCGCGCCTCCTTCTCTTCTACCGAGCTGGCAGCTTTCCCCCTCCAACATTACACCTACCGGAAGCTCCGTTCCCTGTAACATATTATATTAAATCAATACCCAGATAATGATCACAGAATTGATTTTAAAGGCTGGCGGGCAAAGCCGCGACGGGGAATACTAGTGCACTATACAAAATAATAAGTCCTCTAAAAACATATGATTGGCAACCAGCTTACATAAATTTACCGCTTACATTTCACTCAGTTCGGCGTTGTGTGAGCGTCTAAATTCTCCGGTTAGTTCATCTGTCTTCTGTCCGAATATTTTACGCAGTACTTTATTTTAAAAAAAACCTAAGCCGTTGCTCATCCCTCAAGGACCGTTGGAAGAATAATTGTTTTGTAGATTCGATTTTTTTTAAGTTTCGGGAAAGAATGCTTGAGCTTCGTAATTTTGCTACCGAAAAGTAGCTTGCATTTATCAGCGGTAAGATAGTGAGATTGCTTAAAGCATTGTATGATACAGCAATAATGCAAATAAAAATTAGGAATGAGGTGTCAGGGGAAATCGAAATCAGTTCAGGACTACTACAAGGCGAAACTCTAAGCCCGATTCTTTTTATTATATTCGTCTCAGACATAATAACCTTCTTCGAAAAGAGCGGTGCATCTGGTTTAACAATAGATAGTAAAAATGAAGTTTTAATGCTACTATTGGCTGACGACATAGTAATGTTAAGTAACTCGTGGCATAGCACCCAAAAAAAACTTCAGATCCTTGAACAGTATTGTGGCCAAAATTCACTGGTTTTAAACCCCGAAAAATCAAAAGTTCTGGTATGCCATAAGTCTCCACGAATGAAAAAATTAAAGTCACTGCTATGGCAGAAAAAACCCCTGGAATTTACAAAATGCTATAACTATCTAGGAGTGCCATTTTCAACATCGGCAAGATTTCATAAGGCTGCTGAACACTTTATTCAGAGGTCAAATGTTGCAGGAGCAAAGGTACGAGAGATATTAATCCGAGGTAAGGGCGATGCGTGGGAAACAAAAATGTCCCTCTTTGATTCAATGGTCTCCTCATCTCTTCTTTATGCGGCAGAAGTTTGGGGCTTAAGATATTTTGAATCAATCGAACAGGCACAAGTAAAATTCCTTAAACAACTATATTTTTGGCCGAGAACAACTCCTAATTATATAGTTCGACTGGAAACCGGCCGCTCACCGATTCTAATGGCAGTTTTAAAGAAAACTATAAACTTTTGTATAAAAATATCTTCATTACCAGACTTCCTAAAAAGTGTTTGCAGAAACTTGTGGAACTGGACACTAGGCAGCCTAATCTCGAATTTAATTGGATATCACAAATTAAAAATTTAGCGGCTTCCAATTTTGTTCAAGAGTACTTCAACGACTTTTCCTATCCAAAAACATTAATTAGGAACAAAAAAAACATTTTGTTATGTGCATCTAATAACTTACTCTCTAAAGACATTGAACGTGCATTTAATTCAAACTATAGCCACATCTATAGGCGAATCTCTTGCTATAATCACCCAGAACCTGAAAACTACCTGAAATTCACAACCTCTTTCCGAAAGCTGCGAACTGTGAGTCGCCTGAGAGTTTCGAGTGAAGACCACCTGGCGCTGTACCATGGGAATATTGCTCATCTTTTAAGGGCTGAAGAAGTCTGTAAGTGGTGCGGCCTCCTAATCACTAACCCTCTAAAGCATTTGGTCCTAGAGTGTTTATTTTTTGAGACCTATAGAACGAGATATCTCGATAAATATATCAATGCGGGCTCGGATGACTTATCACTGATGAGGATTCTAGATATTAAAAGCCTAGAACACTTGGATAATGTGTTCTACTTTATTGTGTCGTCAGTTAATATCTTAAACTCTGGCAATTTACCTGAAAACCCATAATTATAAAACAATCTTTTAATTATTCCTATGCTTGAGTTTTATATAAATAAAGTGCATATTTTTGTATTTTGGTACCCTTTTGAATGACAAGTGCATCGCATCATTGTAATTAAAAGAAATGTATATTTAAGAAAAGTTGCATATTATTTAATTTTATATAAATGGTGGTATTTATAATTTTTTTAATTTTTTCAGTAAGTTTATTTTTAGTATGAGTATCAGTAAGATGAAAATTTAGTTAATTTGTTTTATTTTTGTTTTGCTTTAATTTTATTCTAACCTTAGCAGGTAAAACTAACTCTAACTAACATTGATTGGGCCAGACTCCATGGCTACGCTGTTTTATAGGCCAATAAATAAAAAAAAAAATAAAAAAAAGTAGCTTGCATTTTCCGCCTTTAATCTAGCCTTGATCGTAACCCCTGAATGAGATAATGATATTATCAGGACAAAATAAAACTAAATCCCAATATTTGCAAAGGGGTCACCAGCGGTACAGTGATTAACATGACAACCTACCAAACTCAATGTCGCGGGTTCGAAGCCCGGCAAGTTGCCTGGCTTGTTTTACCACTACATGTGAATAACCTGAGATTTTTCAAGGAACAATTTTACCTAATATAACTAAAAAAAATGTGGATTGATCTGTATTTAAAATAACACTATATATTTTTTAAAAAAACATTGAACATACATTTAATTTGAACATCCTTTCACTACGGCTGATTTTTCATGTTCCTGAAAGAAACGGAAGCATTTATCTTCAATATCGGATTACGTCGTTAACCCTGTAACATTCATCGCCAAGAAGAAAGATTAAATACCACAACAAAAATGTTATTGTTCTTGTGGATCATATGATTTTATAAAAAGAAATATTTCATTAATGTTATATTTGGTAAATATTTTCCTAGAAAACTTACGTGTTAATAATATGTACTCGAAAAACAAAAATGACCTGAATTTTTTTTCATAAAGGAAGTGTAATATCTTTTAAGGAAGAAAGTAGTCCGGGAAGGCGGTGAATAATCTACAAAATAGTATAAAACTATTTAGTATAACTATTGTAGCCGACGTTTCGACCCAACTATACAGGTCTTCGTCAGGGCTAAATAAACAAGACACAGGCAAAACATTATGAATACATAGGACAAAGAATATGAACTGACTAGAAAAAATATTAACAATATTTTATTTTATTTAGTTAGTTCATATTCTTCGTCCTTTCATATTCTTTATATTTTATCTAGTCAGTTCATATTCTTTGTCCTATGTATTCATAATGTTTTGTCTGTGTCCTGTTTATTTAGCCCTGACGAAGACCTACATAGTTGAGACGGTCGGAACGTTGGCTATAATAAAATAGTTTTACACTATTTTGTAGTTTGTTCACCTCCTCCCCGGACTATTTTCATCCTTATTCTATATCCGGTCAACTATCATCTATCCAATATAAAATATCTTTTGTTGCACTGTCCTTCGGAGGAGGTGTCACTTAGAGGTCCTTAGCCTGTGCGATGTCAAATCTTGTTAAAGTTCCTGACATTAATTTACCTTGAAAGGTAAAAATAAGTTACCCCATTATGTAACATCGCCGAATAGCTATAGTAACAAAGTGTCATTAAATAAAGACAAACATATTGCCGGATAAAATGCAACCTGTATCTTAAAAACCGACTGTTAAAGACAGTTACTAGAAACATAATAAAACCTAGAAAGTTAGGATAGATTTGGGGAGGGGATTAGAATATTATACCGCTACCCCCCCCAAAAAAAAAAATCTGGGTTAAACATAAAATATTGTTTACGAGAAAAAAATGAATATTCTCAGAGCAAAGGTACTGCGGCGAAGAGTGTACAAAGGCTCACAGCTTGTAACCTCACAGCTTGTAACCTCACAGCTTGTAATCTCATTTCTTTTATTATGTAAAATACTTTGTATTATACTATAAATAAATAAATTCATTATTTTCAACAAAAAAAAGTTACGAGAACGGCTAATGTATACTAATTAAAACTAATGAGAAAAATGGAAGGTTAGGAACAGGAGTAGGCCCAGGGATTAAGAATAAATATGAGATAAAATTTTATTCAGGAAGTCAAGATCAGTCAGTTTTGATTTTCACTTCAATTCAAAAAGCAAAGGACTGGAGTGGTGCAGATTTGGATAAATTCAACGGGTCATATCCGCTCCCGATATTTACAGAAGGATTTCACAGCCTGCGTGCGGGGGGGGGGGCGACTGCCCCAATATTAATCCTGGATTGGGAGGGTATTTTCATTTTACCTTCCCCTCCGTCTCTGGTACCCAAAATTTGAGGAACACAACAATATATACATCCATTAAAAGTAAAATGTAAAAAATCTATATAACTAAAGATGAAATTCTGTTTGTTTGTTTGTTCTTTATAGAAATCTATACCGTTTGTCCTAAATTCTCAAAATTTCGCTCATGGGTTCTTTGATACCAGGTGCGAACAACTGTCCATATTATAATTGCATAACTTCAGCCAATCTCTGGGTATATTCTTTATTGTTATAAAAATCGTTTTGATCTCGCTTTACATTGGTTTTTACGAAATCGGCCGTTTGAGTCGATAAAAGTCTCACTTCATAGATTTTATAGATTTAAAAAATGAAATCTCCGGGTGAAACCGGTATATACAGCTAGTAACAAATAATTTATATAAAGAATAATAATGTATACAATTATCCTTTCGGTTTAGCCGATGATTGGTGCTAAAATGTATCCACGCCGTCTCCCTGTCGTATCCTTTAACAAAAGTAACTATAGAAACTCACTTAAATAGTAATTCAATGGTAAAACATCAGATGGGATCACACTAAATTGGGCAAAGAATTTCCCCGCGGCTTATGGCTCGGAAAAAGATTTCAGAAGAACTTCGTTGTTCTCTTACTTTCATGGTGACATACTCCAAGTGTTACGCGAATGCCAGTGGTACATCATTTCATTATGCAAAAAGTTACTTTTTTCTGCCATGTCTTCTGCTACATTCTGTTAGCTTGATGAATAAAAACCGACATTTCCTAGCATAATAGGAGGCTGATCTAAAATCGATAATAAGAAGTTTTTTTCATCTAAGTCGACAACCAAAGGAAATGCCTCAGTCCCTCAAGAAAGAGATATTCTACTCGGTTCATCAAAGAAAATAAGACTATAACAGTTTCAAATGACAACTAAAGTGCGATTGTGGGAACTGATAGCTCAATAGAAAAAACTTGAGCAATTTCAGTATCACTCAGTTCTATAAAAGTGAAGCTGCATATAAAGGAAATGGAAAGTATGAACAAATCGACCTTCTGTCCAAATTACCAATTATAATAATGAACTAATAGCATCCTATTGCAGTCTTATGTTTATATTTTTTCATTATTTCTTTCTCTCATATGTTTATATTTTTTCATTATTTGTTTCTCTCATATGTTTATATTTTTTCATTATTTTTTTCTCTCATATGTTTATATTTTTTCATTACTTTTTTCTCTCATATGTTTATATTTTTTCATTATTTTTTTCTCTCATATGTTTATATTTTTTCATTATTTTTTTCTCTCATATGTTTATATTTTTTCATTATTTTTTTCTCTCATATGTTTATATTTTTTCATTATTTTTTTCTCTCATATGTTTATATTTTTTCATTATTTTTTTCTCTCATATGTTTATATTTTTTCATTATTTTTTTCTCTCATATGTTTATATTTTTTCATTATTTTTTTCTCTCATATGTTTATATTTTTTCATTATTTTTTTCTCTCATATGTTTATATTTTTTCATTATTTTTTTCTCTCATATGTTTATATTTTTTCATTATTTTTTTCTCTCATATGTTTATATTTTTTCATTATTTTTTTCTCTCATATGTTTATATTTTTTCATTATTTTTTTCTCTCATATGTTTATATTTTTTCATTATTTTTTTCTCTCATATGTTTATATTTTTTCATTATTTTTTTCTCTCATATGTTTATATTTTTTCAATCTGGTGGACGTTTCGGACCAGTGTGTCCATAATCATCACCTGTGTGTATTGTGCTCAATTAATTACAGCAATTTACTTATACAATTATAAAACATAAAAACTTAAAAACCATTATACATACAAACATAGATTCTAAATAGGTATAAATATGACATATAGGTATGTCAAGCAGTTCAATTTTAAAAGGCTACATAAATAAATAAATAAAAATCAATAAACAACAATAAAAATAAAAATAAATTGGCTAGAACACTCACCAACCTTTTCTCTTTTGAATATTAAATAAATGGTCATTCTAAGGGAGAATTTGTCAAACATTGCTGAATTGGTGTTTTATATGCATTAATATACATATACTTGTTTTATGGTGTTGCATGCTACTTGGTGTCTGGCCTGTGGGGAGTCTGCTATCTTTTAATACTGATGGTGTTATATGTTATTTATTATTGCAAAGTAATGTTTTCCGACTATTTCAGAATCTTTTTTATAGTTTACTAGTTCTATTTCGTTCTTTTTAATATATATGGATTCAATAATGTTTCTTTTTAGTTAATTGTTTTCCCTGTGTAGAATCTGTGCATTTTAAAAAGCTAATTTTGTTGTCCACCAGATTGAAAAAAAAATCTGGTGCTTGCGCGCAACACACAACTTTCACTTACCAACTTAACTAGATTAAAAATGAATGCGTTTTATGAACAATGGTCTGTCATTAAAGGCGTACTCCGCATGCGTGGGCTCAACGAGTTTTATGAGTTCACTGAATATTTTTCTTTTTTTCTCCTCTTTATGTTTTCTTTATTCTTATCATATCTCATATTTAGCCATTTCTTATTTTTAGGCGTAACGAGAGACAGTTAATTTCTGCATATAAACAAAAACAAAGGTACTTTATAGGAAACAAACAAACAAAAAAGGCCCCACCCCCCCCAAAAAAGCCCCCTCAGAACATTTTAATAATGATAAAGCTTACCTGATATTAAATAACACCTAATTTTCATTAAACATGACGAATTTGATAAAAATCGTTCAAGCCATTTTTGAGATCATCGAAAAAAAGGTAAAAATTGAAAAATGAAATGTTGACTATCACATATATGGCATATACATACATCAAATACCCAGTTTGATCAAAATCGTTAAAGCATTTTTTGAGTAAATAAAAAAAAAAACACGTGAAAATGGCACAAAATTTATTAAGTGAAGTCCCACCTCCGGTTAATCAATTTTGATGAAATTTTTACAGTCATATCTCGGGCATATAAATAGATCAAATAATCAGTTTAATCAAAATATTTAGAGCCGTTTTTGAGAAAATCGAAAAAAACTTAAAAAGTTTTCAAATAAAGTACCCCCTCCCTTTTAGCAATTTTGATAAAATTTTTGCTGTCACATCACGCACGGTTTATAGTTTTTGAGCTAGTCTGTTCACACACACACACACACACAGACCATTTCGCGGGACTTGGTTAATTGGACTCAGGGGACCCCAAAACGTATTTTTCCGTTGAAAACCGGAAGTCGTAATTTTTCACGATCGCAATACTTCCACTTACTATATATTTCATATATAGGTAAGTGAAAGTAATATGAACATATTTAACGTGAGGGAAGTCCTCAACCCCCAAGCAAACGCTAATCCTGAAGCAGGATTGGAAGTATGTCAAGTTCAATTGCAAGATAATGCAGATGAAGAACTCGCACCCAAGAGAAAGAAGAGATTGCTGAAATAATACAATCCCTTCACAATAATAAGGCCCTAAGCCTAGAACAGGTACCAGCAGAGCTACTTAAGTTTGGAGGAGAAGCAGCTACGGATGAGATATACAGAATACATCTGGATGAAAGAACAAGTGCCCGAGGAATGGAGTACTGCACTGCTCTGCCCCATATACAAGAAAGGTGACAGATTATCATGTACAAACTATAGGGGTATAGCTCTCCTTAGCGTTGTCTACAAAATTCTAACTGTAACGATGAACAAAAGAATGCTCACTTGGGTGGAAAGAGTAGTTGGAGAGTGCCAAAGTGGTTTCAGGCCTGGCAGATCTACTATTGACCACATTTTCTCTCTGAGAATATTGCTGGAGAAGGTATATGAGTTCAACATCGATCTGCACCATCTGTTTGTGGAGTTCAGGGAGGCCTGTGACAGAATGGATAGAAGAGAACTCCTAAAAAGTATGGTAACTCTAGGATTGCCACAAAAACTTGTCCAACTTACAAAAATGACACTATCTAACACAAAGTGTCGAGTGAAGATTGAGGGTGACTACTCCATGAAATTTGGTGTTTTCAATGGTCTCAGACAGGTCGAGCCACTATCACCAACACTATTTAATTTAGGTCTGGAAATGGCAGTGAGGTCCATCCGGACTGATCCTGGAGGAACAATTATGAATAGAATGACGCAGCATATGGCCTACGCAAATGATGTCGTCATCACAGGAAGAACTCTTTCATCATTATCTGGTGCGTTCCAAGAATTCAAGGAGACTGCGAATAAATTTAGTCTTGAGGTCAATCATGAAAAGACCAAGCGATGCTCTAGAAGGGACAGGCAGGAAAACCCTTACATCTCAGTATGCGGTCAGAATTTTGAAAGTGTTGACAAGTTCAGATACCTCGGGTCAGTTATAGCCACAAACAATAATATCAAGGAAGAAATAATAGCTAGGCTGGCAGCTGGGAGTTGGTGTCTGCATGCACTTCGGAGGGTGCATGCCCGCTTTCGAAATCTTTCGCGCAGGGCAAAATTGACAATATATAGGACAATCGTCAGACCTGTGGTTACGTATGGCAGCGAAGCGTGGGTCCTGAACCAAGAACACGAAAAAATGATCAAGGTTTGGAAAAGGAAGGTCCTCAGAATGATATTTGGACCAATTAACGAAGCAGGACAATGGCGGTCTAGAAATAACCAAGAACTTATGAATATTTATGGTGGACCAGATATAGTGGTTTTCATCAAAATGGCGAGAATCCGATGGCTCGGCCATGTGGAAAGAATGCCGGAACATCGCCTACCTAGAAGACTGCTCTATCAACTGCTGGAAGGGAGGCGAATGCGAAGGGGACCACGGCTGAGGTGGTTCGAGGTAGTGATGGGAAGAAAAACGCCACACTTTTTGAAAAAAATAGTTTTTTAAAAAAACGGAAATAAAACTGTTTTCCTGAACCAGCCCAAACAGTTGGAATTTAGAACTTCTCTTCCTACTCTTCCCGCTCTCATTTTCAACTAGTCAAACGTTTGGAACTCGTTACAGAACGACTGAAATTGAAAAGAACAGTTGTTTTCTTCACCACAAGCGCTCCGTTGTTGATTTTCCGTTAGGTTTTCTGAGGTTCTATTTTCGAATCTCTATTTATTTATTTAAAATTTAAAGTGACACTTTTACTTTCATTTTTTATAATGTCAGTTTATTCAAGTGCTAATTAAAACACATTTCCAAACTGCTGTCTGTGTATGGATAAGAATACATTACAATAACAGGAAGTTATTGTATATTTTTCATTACCGTGAAAAAAAAGTAAAAAATTCTAAATATTAAAGAAGTTTATTTTTCGTAATATTTTAAGGATTTGTAATATTTTAACATTTTTCTCGATAAAGACCTGAAAAATTATTTTAAGTTTGTGATTTTTTTTTAATTTTGTTGTTTCAGCAATTAGTGATATTTTCTCATTTTATTGTCAAATTATTTTTTTTTTTTTTTAACTTTGAATTAATACTATTATTACGTTTCTAATAAAACAACACAACACAAACCTGATAGAAACATTAGTCCAGAGGTCCTCTGTTATCCCCAACCTGTTTTTTCAAACCGTTTTTTCCAACAGTTGTTTTTTTTTTTTTTTTAACGAACAGTTCGTTGGCGTTTTGTAAAAACAACCGAAACGCCCATCTCTAGTTCGAGGACGTGGAGGCGGACCTGCGCCGGATAGGGGTACTTAGGTGGAGAAGACATGCCGTTGACAGAAACGAGTGGGCAAGGATTGTATCGGAGGCCAAGGTCCTATAAGGGCTGTAGAGCCATTGTAATAAATAAAAATAACATGAGACTGCAATGGGATGCTGTTAGTTCATTATTGTAAATAAATTAAGCAGTCTGCCAAGATAATATTACCGATTATTTTACATCCCATCGGTCACTCCACATCACCTGCAAATAAGCCTGCCATATTTACACCTCAAACTTCTCACCCAAATTCGTTCAGCTAACATAAAATTTACTAGAGTACCTCCACTCATCTGTTAAATACTTCAGAATTCTGCACCATCTGTAACAAAAAGAAATTAAAACATTCCACCATTTCTACTGTTCATTCTCAATATACTCAGCATACAGGACCCACTTCCTGTCAGATTTCCGGAATTTCAGGTCCTCATCAGGGCTCTTTGGCTGATGGTGTCAAAGTAGAACCTTTGGATCCTTAAAACCCTGAAGTTTTCAGATTTTTTTTATTTTTTAAAAATGAGTAGCATTTTTGGACTGTAACTGAATAAATATATTTTGTTCTCTAATCTTTATGTTTGTGACTATAATAGGTTCAAATCTCAACTAAAGTGTGATTGTGGGAACTTATAGCTTAATAGAAAAAACTTAAGCAATTTCAGCATCACTAAGTTCTATAAAAGAGAAGTTGCATATAAAGGAAATGGAAAGTATGAACAAATCGATGTTATGTCCAAATTACCAATTATTTTACATCCCATCGGTCACTCTACATCACCTGCCATATTTACACCTCAAACTTCTCACCCAAACCCTCACAAGCAGTGAGGTAGTATCATTTTTGGACTATATCTAAATAAATATATTTTGTTCTCTAATCTTTATGTTTATGACTGAACAACAACGGGAATTCAAAATATTTTTTATTTGTAAACGTTCAAGTTATTAGGTACAAATTAATAAGTAAGACAAGGGCGCATCAGGACAAGTTAAGTTGATGAAGTTTGTGTTAATAAAGGTAAAATTAAAAGTTATATGGGAAGGGAGGGGTTGGAGGCCGGTGCTCTATAGGTGGAGGGAAGGGGGGAGCAGTGGTTCTATTGTTCCCCCGGCCCCACAAAATTAACATAATTGCCGCGGTTTTGGTCCAGTTTTATACGGCTATTTACACAACATAAATATCAGTTGTGGCTGTTCCTTGTCGGAGCCAACTCGCTCGCTCAACTGTTATCTCTTTAGCTGCTATATTGCAAGGAAATGGAATCCTTATGCTTCGCCAAGTTAGATAAGCTCAATCAACCATATAAAAATATCGCCTGATATGGAATAACGTATCCTTAGCTATAATAATAATATTAATACTTAAAAAAAAAAAAAAAAAGTCTTTCCGACGAAGACACGGGGACTGTCTTGGCTTCTGAACCATGAAAATAAGTACTACTTATTCAGCAGTTCTGCAAGGACTGAGATCACGCTCAACCGCCAGATTTGACGCTGGCTGAATAAAATATCGAGATATTGAACAGTCAGATACGTTGAATGTATATTTTATTTTCTGCAGAATTGTTTTTGGTGTCTCTCAATGATGTTCCCGCTAATTTTAGAATTTTTCTTTTTTTTCTTCTTTAAATTTTGGAGTTCTGACTCATCGCAATAAAATGGAAACGAAAATCTCTTCTCACGCATTCAGTTAGACTCTATAATAAAAAATCAGTAAATAAGTACGTGTCGCAGTAGCCTAGATTAGTTTGAGCAGGTTTTTACTTCTCTAATCTTATTTCGAAGAAACAGAAATCAAGATTTGAGTTGATGATTTTTTTTTTTTTTATGCAGTATTTCTAAGCATGGCAATTGTATGGTATCTGAAAGCTGTTTAAGAAAAACAGATTTATCTTTGATTCGTTTATTGAAAAGTTTGGAATACAGTTAAAATACTTTTCACTTGAGCATTATAAAATAGTGATATATCAATATCAAAGAAATTGATAAAGGATGTAAAGTCTATTTTAAATAATTTAAAAAATAGGTGGTTACCCACAATAATGGTTAAATTAATATAGATGTAAAGTCTATGTATTTTTTTTTCCTCGATTTCTAGGACCCATTGGTGCAAAATTTTTTTTTCGTTCAGGTATCGCCAAAAGAAATTTCATCAGGATCCGTGAGATAGTGGCCGCGAATTACCTTACTCCTGATATTGCTATCTTTATCACGAAGTACCATCGCCGATGTATCATTGATCATAGAACACATAAAAGGGCACATGCCTCTTAACTTCTAGCTCATTGCATCTGTCTTTTGAATTGAATAGAAAATATAAAAATCCGTATCACTACAACCCACGAAGAGTCTTGGGTTTAATATTGTATAGGGAAATACTGGTTCGTATTTCCTGGTAAGCCTTTCTTCCACTCTTTTATGTTTATCCACAGAGCATCCTCATTCATTCAATGTCAATCCTATCGATTCCTTTAGTTCTGCTGACCATATTTTTCCTAGCTACAAGATGATGGACCTGTATGTCTCCATGGTAGACAAATATATAAAGTGGTCCATCTAACCACGTTTTCACTAGCGTGGGACGGATGATCTCTTTGGCAAGTATAGTCAATACCAAGACAAATGGTCAAATATGAATCTGAAGAGGTGAAACCCATGGTATTATTTGTTGTATCATTTCCATTAAAATGACAACGATTTGCCCCTTCCATCTCTTCTTCAGAAGCCCTTCCCGACTCACCATCATTGCGACTTTAAGGTACCTTTACACAGTTCGAACCTCACCTTCGAACCGCACCCTCGAACAGCCTATCTGAACAGTGTTCGTCTAATCTAAATAAGACACGAACTCGAACGGTACTATATCTGTTCGCCTGTGTGTACGGGGATAGCGCTAGTGTCGCTTTTGAGTTAGTTAGGATACGTTTCTAGACCTTCTTTTAGCATTTTTCTGACGTTTATCCACAATAAGTTAGAGCAAAAGTCAGAACAGCCACTAGTTCCAAGCCAGCCGTCTTGTATTGAAAATTATTGTATTAAGGTGCATAGGTGCGGTCAGACATTATTGTTCGCTCGACTTCACGTTTAAGTGTAAATAGCTGTTCGTGGTACCCCGGTACGGCAAGGTTCGGGGGATTACCTGTTCGAGGGTGTAAAGGCACCTGTAGTTACCAATAATCCCCCCCCCAATATCTCCTCATCTTTTACCTGTTTCGGGGATCCTGTTGAGGTGCCTTGTTCCTAGAAACCAAGAAAAAATAAATTAAATAAATAGACTTTACCTCCTTTATTTTAACTATATTCCAACGTTTTCCATAACAAAGTCAAAGATAAATGTATTTAACAGTTTTCAGATGTTAGACCATTGCGATGCATAGAAATACTGCATACAAAAAAAAAATTCATCAACTCAAATCTTGAATTTCTGTTTCTTCGAAATAAGATTAGAGAAGTAAAAACTTGCTCAAACTAATCTAGGCTGCTGTGACACGTTATTATTTACTGATTTATTAATATAGAGTTTAACTAAATGCGTGAAAAGAGATTTTCGTTTCCATTTTATTGCGACAAGTCAACTCCAAAATTTGAAGAAAAAAAAAGTAAAATTCTACCATTAGTGGGAACATCATTGGGAGACACCAAAAACAATTCTGCAGAAAATAAAATATACATTCAATGTATCTGACTGTTTAATATCTCGATATTATATTCAGCCAGCGTAAAATCTGGCGGTTGAGCGTGATCTCATTCCTTGCAGAACCGCTGGATAAGCAGTACTTATTTTCATGGTTCAGAAGCCATGTCTCTTCGTCGAAAAGACTTTTTTTTTTTTAAAGTATTAATATTATTATTATAGCTAAGGATACGTAATTCCATATCAGGCGATATTTTTATACGGTTGATTGAGCTTATCTAACTTGGCGAAGCATAAGGATTCCATTTCCTTGCAATATAGCAGCTAAACAGTTGTGAGAGCGGGTTGGCTCCGACAAGGAACAGCTACAACTGTGTTTTTTCCTTTACACACAGCGAACCTCACCCTCGAACAGATAATCCCCCGAACTTTGCCCTACCGGCGTGCCACGAACATCTATTTACACTTAAACATGAAGTCGAGAGAACAATGATGTCTGACTCTTTCCTCTATTCCAATTACTGCTGGCTAAATACTTTAACAGTTACAACGAGTTTAACAGTTTAGAGTCGATTTTAAGGAAATTAAGATATTTCACGCTTAAACAAAATTATATTAATTTTAGACATTCCTTTTTTTTTTTTTTAATAAAAATAAATATGGGGTCGAAAAATCACACAAATAGCAAACTAAAAGAACTAGACTCCCAAGAGGATCCTCCGAAACAGGTAAAAGATGAGGATATATTGGGGGGGGGGGGGGGTGTAGGTAACTACAGGTGCCTCACACCCTCGAACAGGTAATCCCCCGAAGCATGCAGTACCGGCGTGCCACGAACATCTATTTACACTTAAACATGACGTCGGGAGAACAATGATGTCTGACCGCACCTATGCACCTTAATACAATAATTTTCATAAAAAAGACGGCTGACTTGGAATTAGTGACTCTTCTGACTTATCTATCTCTCTCTCTCTCTAACTTAATATGGATAAAAGCAACGTCAGAAAAATGCTAAAAGAAGGCCTAGAAGCTTGTGAAGATGCCTATTCACTGCGCGAACCTCACCCTCGAACCTCGAACAGCCTGTTCGAAACAGTGTTCAGCTAATTTAATTAAGACACGAACTCGGTTCGCCTGTGTGTTCGGGGGTAACGCTAGTGTCGCTTTTAAGTTAGTTAAGATAAGCGTCTGGACCTTCTTTTTTCTGACGTTGCTTTTATCCATAACAAGCTAGAGCAGATGTGAAAACAGCCGTTTGTTTTAAGTCTGCCGTCTTTGTAATGACAATTTTTGTATTAAGGTGCATAGGTGCGGTCAGATATCATTTTTTTGGACAAACAGGAGTTTGGGGCAATGTGAACAGAATCGGAGTCAAATGTTTTGCCATGCCTTTAAACCAAATTTACTGAAAATATAAAAATTGACTTACATGTTGTAAAATTAATCAATGAAGCACACTCTTCTCTACACCGTTAGCATCGGATTGAAAATTCAGCACAAGACTCCCGAGGTTGAGCGGGTCACATGGTACAATGGTGGGGCATTCACAACAGGTGTGACGGAATCTATAAGCCAATGGCCAACCTACCCCATATGCCAACCAACCCCGTTCTCCCCTACTTTTTTTTTTAAATAAAAATAAATATGGGGTCGAAAAATCACACAGATAGCAAATTATGGACTAGAAGAACTAGACTCCCAAGAGGATCCTCCGAAACTGGTAAAAGATGAGGAGATATTGGGGGGGGGGGGGGAATGTATGTAACTACAGGTGCCTCACACCCTCGAACAGGTAATCCCCCGAAGCATGCTATGCCGGCGTACCACGAACAGCTATTTACACTTAAACGTGAAGCCGAGCGAACAATGATTTCTGACCGCACCTATGCACCTTAATACGACAATTTTCATTACAAAGACGGCTGACTTAAAACAAACGGCTGTTTTGACGTCTGCTCCAACTTGTTATGGATAAAAGCAACGTCAGAAAAAGGCTAAACGAAGGTCTAGACGTTCATCTGAACTAACCCAAAAGCGACGCTAGCGGTATCCCCGAACACACTGGCGAACCGATAAAGTACCCGTTCGAGTTCGTGTCTTATTTAGATTAGCTGACCACTGTTTCGAACAGGCTGTTCGAGCTAGAGGTTCCCACAGTAAATAGGCATCTTTAAGACAAGATACTAGACCTTCTTTTAGCATTTTTCTGACGTTGCTTTTATCCATAATAAGTTAGAGCAAAAACAGAACAGCCGCTAGTTCCAAGTCGGCCGTCTTTGTAATGAAAATTATTGTATTAAGGTGCATAGGTGCGGTCAGACATTATTGTTCGCTCGACTTCACGTTTAAGTGTAAATAGCTGTCCGTGGTACCCCGGTACGGCAAGGTTCGGGGGATTACATTTTTGAGGGTGTAAAGGCACCTGTAGTTACCTACATTACCCCCCCCCCAATATCTCCTCATCTTTTACCTGCATCGGGGATCCTGTTGAGGTGCCTTTACACTCAGCGAACCTAAACCTCGAACAGATAATCCCCCGAACCTTGCCGTACAGGCGTTCCACGAACAGCCATTTACTTAGTTATTCACAACAGCTTTATGATGAGCAATATTTTTCAATGGATTTATATTTTTTAAAATATTATAAATCGCAAAAGAAAGAAATATAATGATAATGATATCGATTTTATCGTATATACATATATATTTATAGATGAAAGTTTTCTATTTAGAAATTTTTCTTTTTTTTTTTCTCCCTTCCCTGGATAGTTGTCGTGCCTTTACACTGGGCGAACTTCACCTTCGAACCTCACCCTCGAATAGCCTGTTCGGAACAGTGGTCAGCTAATCTAATTAAGACACGAACTCGAACGGGTACTTCATCGGTTCGCCGGTGTGTTCGGGGATAGCGCTAGTGTCGCTTTTGAGTTAGTTCAGATAAACGTCTAGACCTTCATTTAGCATTTTTCTGGCGTTGCTTTTATCCATAATAAGTTAGAGGAAAACTCAGAAGAGTCACTAATTCCAAATCAGCCATCTTTGTTATGAAAATTATTATATTAAGGTACATAGGTGCGGTCAGACATCATTGTTCGCTCGACTTCACGTTTAAGTGTAAATAGCTGTTCGAGGTACGCCGGCATAGCAAGGTTCGGGGGATTACCTATTCGAGGGTATGAAGGCACCTGTAGTTACCTACAAACTACCAATTGTCTTTAGTTCCAGCAAGGATGAGAGCAATTTTTCTGATGCAGAATGTGACGATAGTCTAAACTTCTCTCTTCTCCTATTATCATTCTATTTTCCCTTAAAATTAATTATACCCGATTCAAAATTATTATACCATTATAGTGCAGCTTTTAATAGCAATAACATTTGTCAGGCAGTTATTGAATGAGATGGCTAGCAATCCCACCTTCTAGGCCAACCTGCCCCACATAAGGGGTTAATTGGCATACTCTGGATTGACGAATTCTTCGATTTTCTATGATCTTAGTATTAAATATTATGTGGTAAAAAAGATACTTGAAGTACTCTAATACTTGGAGTTTACAGTGGTATCAGCCCTATTGGGATTATATTAACAGGAACGACTCAACAATCAAAAAAGTGAAAACTGTTGCCAACCAACCCCGCTCTCCCCTAATGTCTAAAATTAATATAATTTTGTTTAAGGGTGAAATATCTTAATTTCCTTAAAATCGTCTCTAAACTGTTAACCTCGTTGTAACTGTTAAAGTATTTAGCCAGCAGTAATTGGAATAAAGAAAAGAGGTGGGGGGGGGGGGCTGACTAAAAAATTGTATTAGAGTTGGAGGTAAAGGCTTTATTGTTCGCTATATCCCTCGCTTTTTTTTTCTTCCTTTCAATTTCCCATTTCCCAGGCATAAAAAATATTTATTTTTTACTTCTAGTAGGATAAAACAGACAGTTATTGACACTCAGTACAGTTATTGACACCCCAAACTTTAACTTAATGAAATAATTAAAAGAGTTCTAATTTTATCTCAAGATACACATGAATCTAATGTTTGATGGGTCCTCTAAGTCATCTATGAAGTAAGTGTTTAACAAACTAACCATATGGAAGATTTCACAATTAAATCCACATAGTGTCAATAACCAGTTTTTGCACTTTTTGCAATAAATATTGCCATATGATAGAACTATTGAAGTTTTGACCCAACAAAACCTCTTGAGTCTTTATAAGGATAGATAAAGAGGAGCTACAGGAAGTTTCAATTTGATCCCTTCATAAGAAGTATTTTTTTTAATTTCACCACAGAAATGTAGTCTTAAGGGTGTCAATAACTGTCCGGTTTACCGATATATGAATATTATCTTAAGAATTATATAATTCTCCAATATTAAGAATGAGAAAAAATTAGGCAGGGTCACATTCCAAATGCTATGTAAAATACAATGTTTAACTATTGGCTCATTTTTATATGTTTGATAATTTTATTTAATGGTTCATCATATTGAAAATCGCCTTAGAAATATATATATTTTATGGAATTTTTTTCATTAATCCACCGAATGTATTTTCAATATTAATGTGTTTTAATCAATTTTCAACAGAATAATATGAGTTTTGCAACAAATATTAAAAGTCCGTAAATACTTTAATCGTATGGCCTATTTATCTATATGCCTTCTTCGGTTCATTTGTTTAGTTTAGTTTGGTTCAGTTTATAAAGCTGCTTATTTTTATTTTGGTTTTGTTTTTTTAAATTATTATGAAATTAAACATATTTGTATCAGAACCAGAGCTAATTAAATAACTAGCTGTCTAGTATTATATGATGTAATTAAATAGTAAATTGTGTCTGTTTCACCAGGTCAAGTTTTTTTTTTTTTTTTTATATTATAAAAATAAGACATAATTTAATTTTAAGTCTAATTTCAACTGTTGATCAGGATTTGACTTAATGATAACTAAAGAATAAATAAATAATTCATTTTTGAAGAGAAAAGATTTGGATTCGCCGGGAGTCGAACCCGGGTCTTCCGCGTGACATGCGCGTTATGCTAACCACTGCACCACGGAGCTCGCTCCCAAACGGTGCCAAATCTCTTCAAAAATAAATTAGTTAAAATAATTTTAAAAAACAAGGTGGTTACCCACAATAATGATTAAATTAATATAATATTAATATATATATAATAATATAATATTAATAAGAATAAATATTTATGGTGTTTTTCATCAAGTAAATTGTATCAATATATATTATAAAACTAACAAGGGGAGGGCACAGCTATGGGGTCGTCGATCGGGCCCATTTTTTTTCTGGTGATTCTACATCGAAAAATAGTCGACACGTGTCCGAGCGTTCCGTCCAATGGGCCTTAGGTTTTGAGAAATAAAATAAAATACCTTGAAAATCATTTATTTTTTATCTTGAGTTTGGAAAATGATATCGCCATGATTCTTTCACTAATTCATTTATTTTAGAGAGTAAATTAAAGGAAAAATACAATCGTTAAAGAATTATTCATATTTCTTCAATTTAATTTAAAAAAAAGCTTCAAGTTTTCAAGTAAACTAGCTTTATAATTTTTTTCACATAAAAAATAATAGCAGAATTGAGTTAAGCACCTCAAGAAACCCTGATGTCTTAAAAATCATCCAAAACAAAAAATAAATTGTTTTTCCTGTCAGGAGCAGCTTAAAAATGTTTCAGCAAAATTGTTTGTGTAGTTTCAAAAGTCTACATCTCGTGTTGAGCTGATCCGATTTTTATGTTCTTGAGCTCGTTGCATAGAAGAAAGCTTCCTTTTTCTAACCATATAAATAACTATTGTATTATCTCGGGAAGCTTTTGTAAAAAATGGTCCTCAAAATAAAAATTAAATTCAAACTTTTCTTTATATTATGTTGATTCCTGAACACGTAAAAATATCTCGATTAGGTAAAAATGTGTAACTCTAGAGCCTATATTTACCCTATAAATTTGATGAGAAT